>JAWNLS010000942.1:7737500-8202757 GCA_035042185.1 Drosophila kambysellisi
AAACTCGCGCTCAATTGTGTAAAATTTAATATTGTTATTTAGAAAGCGAAACCAATTTTTTAAGACATTAAAAAAAAGGGATAAACAATTTAAGAACTTATAAGAAATAAATTAAATAGAATAAATGATACAATAAATAAAAATAGGGTATGACAATGATTACAAATACAATTATTGCAACGATTGGGAAAACACAGAAAAAACCAAATAAACACAAACATTTTTTAACTTTAGTAGCTTTGCTAAAAAATCAGCCAAAAACCACAACAGATGTTATTTTTATTCTCAGTCATTTGTGGAGTTTTTACAACTCTTGACTTTAATTTTGCGGCATGTAAATAAAAACTAAAATATTATTGAATTTAATGGTCGCAATAAAATGTGGTTCCTTGGGCTCCAAAGTCTAATCACTTTTGCCTAGAAATTGCATGCTGGCTAGTCAAATAAATAGCTTTTGGCATTTTGCTGATAGTTTAGTTTACAGGTTTGTGTCTGGCAGTCGAACAAATAAATGAAATACACCGAGCTGCACAAAATAAAAAACAAATTGACTGCACCTGAAGCTGTAAACTGTGAAATGCAATAATTGCTCAACCAGCAGCCGGCAAATTATGGCCCAAAGGGTTGGGCGAATAGATCAAAAGACTAAACGGCAACTGCAACTGCAGTGGGTAACCCAGAGCTTGGAGCAATTTTTAATATATATTAGCTACCAGCCAGGAAAATATGTATGTGTAAAGTGTACTTTCTAAACAGTATGCCGAGTGGTATTAATCAAACTAAGTAAGTACACTCAGGCAAAATGTATAACCTAGAATCTAGCAAAGAAGTGTATATCTAGAAAAAATTAATTATTATGAAACCATATTTGGATCTTACACAACAAAAAATTAATTTAAGAAACATGTGTCTAACTATAAAAAAAATGTCTGTCTTAAAACGTATTCACATTTAAGCCAACAGCTTTAATTTTTAATTTTAATATATCGTTTATACATTTATTTATTTATTTTTTAATTAAAAATTTTAATTAAATTCCCCATTTTTAAATAAAAAAATCTTTTTAAATTCTAGCACTGTTTTAAGTACACCTTAAATACATTTAAAGAGAACTGGAACTTTTAAATTCTTGCACATATATTTTAAGTACACATTAAATACATTTAACAAGAACTGGAACTTTTAAATTCTTGCACATATATTTTTCTTCAAGTGTAATAACCCCAGAGTGTCCGGTGAATTTCTAACCAATTTCACTGCTTGAAAGAAAGTATCTGCATATGTACATACCTTATCTGGCCACTCCCCCAAAATCACTTGTTTGGCTGGGTAATTTGTGGCAAACAGCATAGAGAGAGAGAGACAGAAAGAGAGATGCACACACACACACACACACAACACACACATCCGGTTGATATTGTAGCGCTGTGGATCTATGCAGCAAATGTTAATTAAATACCTGTAGAGCCATTAAAAACATACGTAAATTTATGTTGTTAACAAGGAAATGCGCAATGCGCATGTGCACACTTTTATTATTATCGTCGTTGACGCTGCTCAAACTCTAGTTGGACACTTGGCCATTTCTAGGAAGCTCCCTGCCCCAAATGCGCCCCTCTGGCAGCTTGCAACTGGCAACTGGCAACTGTTTTTGTGGCATTTGCATACGGTTAGTTTTGCGGACGCTGGCGGCTTTAACGATGCGCTGACTGCCGTCACGTCGCTACGTCATTCGCTAATTGGTCAAGATACGAATCGGCACGAGAGTGTGACAAGGACAGCGTTAGGCGTTGCCTGTTCCCCAAAAAACCAGTGACAACGACAATAACAGTATCTACCGACTACGGGTGCCAGTGTCGGGGCAATACCGTTGTCATTACTTTCTTTAACCGACCACGCCAGGCTCTGGCTCTGGCTGAGACTGAGGCTGAGGCTGTCAAATATTTGCTCAAGTGCTGCTGTTCCGTCAGACAAGGTGAGCAATTTGCTTTATGCGATTTATTTGTACGATATGCAAACAGATTTTTCTTTTGTTTTTTTATTTTTTTTATTTTTTGGAAAGTGAACACCGAAAAACTCGGTCGGATGCATTTATGTTGTTTGATTTGTTCAAGTCAACTAGTCATTTATTAAATTAAATAATAATATATACACATGCGTACATAGTTAAATTTTCAAAAAGTCCATTTGCTAATGGGGGTAATCAACCATAGAAGTGGAAACTATGGGGTAGCTCTTTTTCCATCAGTTTAAATGGACTGCAACTTAAGAATGAACAATTGTATATATGTATATATATTAAAATTAATATATAAATGCTGTACATCAGTGGTCGACGATTTAAATGGAAATCAGCTTCTGAATGTAAAACATACTATTACTAAAATTATTTAATTATTTAATGCTAATTGTTTATTGCAACTCAGTTTTATTAAAAAAGTGACAAAAATAGAGGAAAACTTACCTTTGTCCTGTACAGTGGATTAGAAAAGTCCCAATCCGGCGCCACAAACAAATATCCACATTTGGAGACTTTACGAGATGCCTAAGAACGAGGCCAGAAACAAAAAGAGAAAACCAACAAATAATTAGTTATGTTAAAATTATCTAAATTTTATATTTATAAATATTAATGTTAATGATTTTAAATATGAATGAATGTCAGCAATGATTTATGACAAAATCGTTGTGTTCTCGAAATACATCTAAATGGAAAAGAATAATTTTCTGTTTCTTATAAAAACCATGAATAGACCATGCAAAAATAATGTGAAATTCATGTTGATAAAGAAAAAATTCTGTTTCTTACAAGATAAATATAGAAACAAGATCTGCTTACAAGCAACAATTTGTTGTGTGTTGTATGTTGTTCATGAAATGGAACAAAACATAGAAAAAAGAAAGTAATGCATTCTATAACTTAAAGCCTAGCGATATCGATAAAAAAAATATAGTAAATATATAAATAAAATGTACAGAAAGAGTACAATTATAAAACACCTGCTGGCCTACAGTTCTAAGAACTGTTTTGTTCAACTTTATAACCCCAATGGCGACGAAACAATAAACAACTCTTGAATCTATATCGATATCTATACTTAATAGATAATGACAACCACAGCAAGTGAATTTTGGTCGACAACTAAAACTGTGCACAACCCTAGGCATGACTAATGCTAACGACATGCGCCAATTTAACTATCTGCAAACTTTTTGGGGGCTTTTGGCAAATTCCATAAATTATAGACACTCTTAAAGTAGTCCGGACAAATAGATTAAATGTCTTATAACTCGCCGCCATCGCTCACAGTTTTGGGTTTGTAGACATTGGAGGCGGATAAGTGCACGGGGCGGGGCTTTTACCCCTTTGGCCATTTACACAAGCCGCGTGGCAAACAAAGCCAACGACAATTTGGCTGGTTCCAGGTGAGTTTTTATCATTGATCGCTTGTCACGCCAGTCATTAGCTTATGTTTAGTCTTCATGTGGGTGTTGAATAAGTTGCCGCGATAAGACTACCAATCCGTAGGAGCGGTCACTGCACTTGGCTAAAATGCTGTTGTTCAACAAATTTAATTTGTTATAAATTCAACAACACATTTGTATTCACTTTTGGGTGGTATTCTGAAGGAGGCGTCTCTGGACCCATAAAGTATTGTCGTTCAGTAATAGCCTGGTCTATTAAGCCATGTTCATCTGACGATCTGACCATTTTTACAAAATTTCAGTCTTATATACACATTACACCCTTAGCCTTTGACTTATGACAAAATCGGACTACTATATTACAATACTGCCATTGGAACAATTGGTCGGAAGATGAATTTTGAGTAACCTATTTCGATCAAGAGAGAATATTTATCTTAAGACCTTGTGGACCTGAGTTAATCTGCTAACATTTTAGAAATTGTATGATTTTTTTTTAAATAGAAAATCACAATTCTTTGACGGTTAACAAGAGAAACTATATATTTGACTTAACTAACATTTAAATAAATAAATAAACTGACGAAAACGCCAGAAGCACAAGGAAACCTTGAAGCAGAACGAAGTGGGTAACACGGTAGTTCTCACCAAAGTGCGATAAGAAGCAAGTGAAGACCCATTGTCGACGCCAGCTGTGTTGAGGACCGTCGGACTTTCTGAAAGGGGTCCGTTTGTTCGACTGGGTCTTTGGCTCTGTTGCTCTTTTGCGCTGCAATTACGCTGACTAATTTTATTTATCTGGCATTGCAGTTTGCATTTTATTATTTTGGTTTGGTGGCGTTCGCTTAAATGCGCCATTTACACTGATTTATGTGAAAATTCGTATGTCAGAGAAGTGAGTAGCCCCAAAACGGTAGCTGGGCGCACCAGGCAACAGTCCTCAGGCACCAGGGCCTTCGCATACTTTGCCTGCATTGTCAGTTGCAGTCTGGGCCAGGAAAATGCATTTACTGTTGTTTTTTTTTTTTAGCTTTCAAGTAACTCATTGCTTTGGCCAACAGCATTGGAAATTTAACACGTTTTACACATTATTTGCAATGGGCTGAGGACAAATGACATCGACTAGGCGTCAGAGGGGAAGTAAGCGGTTTTGGCGGGCCAAGCACAATTTACATTACACCTTCCACACCTTATCGCAATCTACTTTTGTCACATTTAAATTAAAGAGCGAAACGTGTGCTGCAATAATGACTTGAGGACTACTGGCATCGCCAACTGGCATCGATTGCCTGTCCACAAATGTTCACTAACGAACTTTTCTAATTGACGCCAAAAAAACAAAACTGAGCCAATTTTTGAAAGTAATGATTTTTTGCTTGTTTTTCCTAACTGCTTCCAGATTAAGACTACATTTACTTTAAAAAACTCTTAAGTTTTTCTTCTCTACTTAGTCAGTCTTGAAATGGCACGTGCATAATTTTAACTTAAACACTTAAAGCTTATACAAAGAAGATAAGTAAAAAGTGCTTAAGAATTTAAATTGAACTGAATATATAAGTCAGATTTATGTTTATGAAAGCAAAAACTAATTGAAAGAGATATGAGACTGATAATGAGTAAAGTGAACACAAAAGCTGTTGTAATTAGCAACAAAAGACACAACTTGAAGAGCAGTTGACATTTAATTAAGTGCAAGTGGGTCAACTATAATAAAGAAACGTTGACAGATGGTTCTTTCAGTAGGGAAAGAATATACTTATTCCACAATTATTTTTTACTACACGTACATTTGTTCTAAAATTAAAGGTATTTAAAGTTGTTCATATTGTGTATACGGCTCGAGAACAGAATATGTTTAAAACTCATAATTGTGGCATGAAATTTTGTGTAACTAGTTGTTCTTAAAAATAACCACAACATTCAAGCGCATTGAAATAAACAAATATTTGAGAGAATGTATTGCCAAATTAGCTAAAAATGTACAAACAACAACTAAACTAAACACTTAATAATTGTACTTACTGATTCTGCCAGAGTCGCTGACTGCTGGGCGCAGATATAGAATGCATTTTCGATTAGTATTAAAATATATAAGTAATATTAGAATATGTATGCAGCAGTTGTATTGCTACACTAAAAAAAAATGTCGCTCTCAATTTTAGAGAATCGCACTTAAAACTAGAAGAATAATTTCGAAATTAACAAAAAATAAATGTCTAAAAGAGGTCGCCATAAGTATGGTGATTTACTGAAATTCAGATCAATATTTTTTCTGAGTGTAGAGTAGTAGGAGCGGGCGGAGCTTATTGGCTGCCGAATAGGATGATGCATGACATTTAGCCAACTGCAAGATGACATTCAAAGTGTGGCGAGCCTCAATGATGAGCCTCAATGGCTGTTTCTTTTGCCCCACCAACCAAATAAATTTAAATTGCCGCCAACTTGTTTTCGATTTAATTTGATAACGAGCCATCGTCGATCTTATGACGGCAAAATGTCAAATCAAAAGTCACGTTTTTCTTACGCCAAAGCGAAACAGCCTGGCCATTAAACAGAGAGCACCAGCTTCAGTCTTAGATGCAGCTTTAGTTCCAGCTTGCCACAGCAGCATTGGCAACAGAGGCAGCAGCAGCAGCTAAAACTTTGCTCATAAATCGAAGCTGTTGCTGAAAAATTTCACTTTTCTTGCTGCAGCAGCATAGCGGCTAATACCGATTGACAAATAAACAATTTGTGGCACATATATATATATATATATATATATGTATGTTTAAAGATATATGCTTTAAGTTTTGAGAGAGACTCACGCACACGTGGACGTATCCAAGTCCAAATCAAATCCATATCCAAACTCGCCACTGCTAGTGGAAAGTTGTTTGTATTGTTGTTGTTGTTTCTGCTGCTGTTGTTTTTGTTGTTGTTGTTGTGGTATCTCTTGGGCTTTTAACTCAATTTGAGGCTGGTTTTGTCGTTTGTTTGCTTGTTTATTTATACATGTGTATTTTTAATGTTGTTAAGTTTCTAGCTTGTAGCTTAACAAGCAACCCAGGCATCAACCAAAGCAATCCAAGCAACAACAACATCCAACAACAACAACAACAGCCAACAAGCAAAACCAATAACAACTGCAAAGACTCAATCATTATTAACCGCAAATACCGCAGAAGCAACAAGTTTAATCATAGTCTTCTGTACCCTGCACCCAATACGTGCAAAGAGTATATTAAAATCTTAGAGGCTGAAGAAAATATTTATCTAAAATATATTGTTTCAGCACACTGCGAATATTTAATTATATTTCGTCAACAATTTAATAAATTAAAAACGCTTACTTTCAAAACATTTGCCAATCACAGTTTATAATTTGCATTATGCCTATTTAATTTAAACTGCAAGGCTACAAAATTGAATATTTTATTAGCTTAAGATTTTTTAATTGAATACCACTCAGATTGATTATTTAAAAAAAACACCTCCAGCGGAAACCAAATTTAAATTATAAAAAGAGGTCGACCATCACAATTTTTTCAATTATTTATTTATTTATGTATACATTTTAGTAAATATAGAAACGGTTTTTTGTAATTTAAGCTAGCCTTAAGCTGGCATTGAAAATAGCTAACAAGTCTTTTAAATTATCTGTTAATAATTTGAACTAAGTTTTAAAGCTGCCCGGATTTAGGTACAAGTTAGTTTGTAGTTAACAAATGTGAGAAATTAACAAGCTACCAAAAAAAAGCTTTTTTTATTAAAAACCTCAGTCTTTTTTAACTTCCTGTAAAACCAGCAAACTTTTATTTTTAATTATATTTTTTTCTAAGCTGTTTTGTTCATCTAAATATAAATTTAAATTTAAAGAAAAAAAGAAAAGAAAAAATAAATAATATAGGTACACCACTTTAGAGTCGCATCTCAACTTGAAACGTAATCCATTCCATCTAAATTTCAGTCATTAATTCATTTAATTGAACCATCAAATTGTAATCGATAAATTGTCAACTGAAGATGCCAAAATCGTTAACTATTGTCATACCGGAAAGAAGTTAACATGCATTTCTCAAAAAAAATTGGGGCAGAGTGGACCACTTAGCTGTGGCAATAAGTGCAGCCAGCCACAGGATCGATGTGCAACTTGTGATTACGTTGTTGGATGAATAACTTCGTTTATTTTTTTTTTTTTTAAATACTGTCACAGGTTGTTTTTCATTTTTTTGTTGTTTTAGTTTACGTCGGAATCGATAATTACTGTTTTGGGTTGCACGTGTGGTGTGTGAGGTCTGTACCATCGAACGTTTAAAAAAAAGCCTTATAATTAATGTGCGAGAACAACTTTCCAACGATCAATGACGAGGCAGCCGCTGTGACTGCGTTCGTCATCTCCGGTATGAATCTGACCGTGACTTGAAATAAAAATGAAAGTGGTCGCCCCGCCAGTTATATAGTTGTTCAGCTGTTCATCTGTTCAGTTGTTCAGTTGTTGATCAAGGGCCACTGTCGGTTATTAGTCGCGACTCTTAACCGATGGAGGCTAATCTTGGCTCATTCATGAGTACCGCACATGAGACTCGTAACGTCTGCATTCATGGCTCTGATGTGATATGATTAATAAGTTTCGCACGCTTACTTATTAAGCTCCTTCACGGAGGTAGGTAGAAAGTATCGGACAAATCATAAATATCTACAAAAATAAATCAACTGATAAACAGATAAGTTGAGTGACTTCAACTTCGAGGTCACAGTCCCCATGGGGCCCCAAGTGGTTAATAATAACCCATGAAATATAAGTTTAAATATACATAATGTACATAAGTCCAAAAAAATATATTTTAAAATATTTTTTTTTTTCTTTAAAAATTGTAATTTCTCACATGGTATTATTTTTAAAACAATAAAAACTAAAATCGTGAAATTCAAACAATTATTTGTGATTTTTACTTCACTTGATCACATATTTTCAAATAAATTGTTGAGCTTATCAAACTTTTATTTGACTTAAGTGGAATCCATTTATATTTTTAGTTTTTTGTTTTTTTATAGGTGTAAAAAAATCGTAATTTCTCACATGGTATTATTTTTAAAATAATAAAAACTAAAATCGTAAATTTCAATTAATCTTTTGTGATTTTTACTTCACTAAATCACATATTTTTAAATTAATTGTTGAGCTTATCAAACTTATATTTGACTTAAGTGGAATCCATTCATACTTTTAGAAACTAAAAAATATATTAAACTAAAAAATGAAACGATCGTATACGTCTCACTCACACTGTATGCAACAATCTGCATGAGCCATCGTTGATACCCTTCTAAAGTTTCAATGGTATAAAAATCGAAAGCATAAAAGAAATCGAAAGCGAATGGAACGCGAACGAAGCCGAACATCAAGTGCATGATGATAACGAATGAACCGAGGAGCCACTGAGCGCGGCAAGTGCATGATGCCAGATGGAAGCGTGAAGACCGGCGAGGGGGGTGGTATGCAGCGATGTGGCAAGGCAAGGCAAGGCAAGGCAAGGCGCAATGGCACGCCATGGCACTGCACTGCAATGCACTGCACGACACGGCATATAGTCAGTCAGTCAGTCAGTCAGTCAGTTAGTCGACTCCGAGTGGAAATGCGAGTGACCATCAGACGGCGGCTGCGGCGGCTGCAGCTCGAAATGAAAGCGAATGTCGTCGCGACTTTACAACTTTGCCACTTTGTGGTCGCTCACTGTGGTCGTCGCCCCGCGGTGCGATACAGTTCAAGCTCCATTTAAAAACGTAATGCGAAGCACACTACTCCGAGAGCCTCAGTCGGTAGTAGTAGTAGTAGTAGTAGTAGTTGTAGTAGTCGGTCGAGTCAGCGACAGCCAGCAGACCGCTTGTCTGTCCGGATCGACGAGAGGGAGCAGGCAAGCGATAAATCGATTGACCAGTTCTCTGCTCTGGTGCATGCCAAGAATATTGTCCCTCATCGCAAGCTTCACTTGTTCGAGTTGAAGTTTTTGGGGCTGGTGCTGGTTGTCTTTCATCTCGTTGTCTCATCGTCATCGCAGCCCCGACTAAACGGCGGCCGTGCCCATTGTGCAACAACATATACGAAACCTAACAGCAACAGCAACAGCAACAACAACAACAACAACAAACGGCAACAACTGCAACACGAAAATGACTTTAGGCTGCAGCAACAAACTGGGAATTTGAGATAAGTGTATATATTTTCACTTTCGATTGCGATGTGTGGGAACTGCATGTGCATGGGCAGACAGATGATGATTGCGAAACAACAACACAGATGGTGTCATCATCGTCGTACACCACTGATGGCACAGGGTGGAGAGCAACAGTTGGTAGACCCATCAGTGGATAGATTCCACAGCTAGTTGAGCAAAAACATCGGTTGGGGTTGCTTTCAGTAAAATGATTTGGAAATTCAGAATAGAGATGAACTTTGTGCAAAAGTGGAATTTTATGGTATTTATTTATTTATTTACCTATTTACCAGCGCTTTTAACAACTAATGTTATGCCATACTCATTTTTATAATTTTATTTTGGAGAAATCCACAACATTTTTTTCGTTTTTTTTTTTTTATTTTCCTCATAATTGTAGTTTATTCATAGTCAGGCTATACAAAAAGCGACCACAGAAATAAATTACAAACATAAAATATAATGTAAAATGCAACAATTAATGCAGAGCTTTATTGTATTGTACATGTCTCGGTACAATGGCTATATTGGGGGCCTCTCCACCTTCATCAAAAATAATTGAAATTTCACGAAAAAAAAACAGAATAAATATGTTTTTATGAAACCGAAAACGTCATCGCTGGCCACACACAAAGGATGAAAAACTGCGTTTGTTATCGTTTTCAGATATGCTATTACAATAGAAAAGATGTCAGAAATTGATTTTCAAATGGAAATTGTGTAGCCCGGCAAAGACAATGATAGCACAACAATGGCAAGCAAAATATACATCATTTCACATTGGACGAGATGCCCGACAGATGGAAGAGAGAAGAGTGAGAAGCTCCCGCCCCGAGGCATTTCTGTAGGTAGCCGCTTCATCATCTCTCCCGGTATGTTTTATGTTTTTTTTTTTCACCACATTATGCGTAAAGCTATTGTAATGTTGTTGTTGTTGTTGTTTTTTGTTGTTTTTGTTGGCTGTTGTCTCTTCATTTATGCCATTTGAAAGTAAGCATTTGAAATCGACGTTTGTGGCTGGTGGCTGGTGGAAAATCGTGCACATGAGCTTTGAACAAGTAAAAGTAAAAATCACCTCAACTGTTTGACTGGTGCTTGGATTGTTTCTCTGCACTTTTGTTGTTGTTGTTGTTGTTTTTTTTTTTTTTTTTGGGCGCCACATGTGTTTGCATTTGATTTTTATTTTAGTGGCGCACATGAGCTTGCAAGTTGTGCGGAATGGAGATGGAGACGGAGTCGCATTTTGGCGGTATTTTTTTTTTGCCTCTTGGGCAATAGATAGGCATCACAGGTCGTGCCTGCCAGCGACGACAAGGAGGTGTACGGGGGGGGGGGGGGAGGGGTACAGGGGGATATACAACGCCAGGGCGACTCACTCAGTCATATTACAATTCATTTAGAAATGCATTTAAAAATACATAAAATACTTTGGCTATGCTGCGCTCCAAGTGCATAAAACGAAAGTGAACAGAATGCTAAATGAAAAGGAAAGTTTTGCAATTGCCGAGTGTGACCAACTTGCCAAATGGTTTTCCATTTGCTCAAATTACAAATTTATGATCTTTGATAAGTTTTTGGTGGAAGCGTGAATAATGCATAATGAAATGGACCTGTTTTTGTTAAGCACTGCATTTAAAATGCTGGTTGCACTACACCTGAAATCGTATTCATTTGGCCAGAGATGTGAAGTTGACCCCATAGATACTTTTTTTTTGAGCTCTTTGCTACATCCAATATAAGTTACTTAACCAGTAATGTTTCTTTGTCTTTGTTTCGTTCCGAAAATGATTATAGCTTTCAGATTCATCGATGGTTGCAAGTGGTTACGTTTAAAAACAACAGCAATCGGCAATCAGCATTATTTATGACTGTTGCACAACGTATCTCTCGTAAAAGGACCACCCGGTTAAATGTTGAACCAGTTCAAATTAATCATCTGTCCCAGTCGAAACAGTCAACAGACGAGATCACACACAATCACAGCCCGTAAATACATAACAACCAAATTGTTGTCGTGCCCTTGTGTGTCAAATCCATCATTAAATGTCATCGCTTCGGGGAACTTAACGTGAAAGTCGGATGAGTTTTCAAAAACAAAAAAAAAACAAATCAACAAAAAACAACAAAAAAACAAAACGGAAAATCGAGTAGGTTCATCTAAAAAGGTCAACAACTCGTTGCCAATTGAGTAACTTAACAAGCCGCCTCGCACTACAGAGCAAAGCTTTAAGAAACTTTAACCACTCAGTCCAAAGAGACGTCAACGTTGTCAGCAAGTTAAAGTTAAAGTTGTGTGCGTCACTAAATATTCATTAATTAAATGTTTAGTGAGACACGCTAAACTTTTACTCGCATCGTAGCGATAATAAGTTGGATGGATTAATACCATATCTATAAACCACTCTGTGACGTCTTTGCTAGGCAAACTTGATTAAATAGTTGCGATAGACTGTCAAGCGCAAAACAAGTAAGCAAACAAACATAACAAGGTGTCTCACAGTGTAAGAAATGAAAAAGAAGAAAAAAAAAACAAAATAATTGCGCGACTGCATAAATTTTCGCAGGGAGTAAAGCTACTTTCGTTTTCAATATAAAATACAGGGACAGAGATGAATGCGAAGAGGGAGGCGGAGAAGCAGCTGGAAAAGCTACAGTGCTGAGTACTTACTGACAGTCGAAACAAAAAAAAAAAAAAAAAATACGAAAAATACAAAAAACGGCAACGAACCCTGCGATAGGCAAAGTCAAGTTTTGGCCATAAATTTCACAGCGATCGATCTCAACATTGAAGATCAGGGAAGGGGCGGGGTCAAGCCGAATCGGTCCGAAGCGAGTCGAGTCCGAGTCGCGCCGCGCCGCTCCGCGTCGAGTCGAAACAAAATGCAACGCTTACCGATGAAGATCAATGATTATCAACGTCAGCTGCAGCTGCAACTGCCTTGTTGACACTAAGTGAAAGTGAACTTGATGGGACCACGTCGACGGCGTCGTCATCGTCATCGTCAATCGTCATCGTCATCGATTCGAGATCTTTCAATGCTCTCAGCTACATTTAAAGTTTTGAATTACTGCGGGGAGAGTTTAAGTTCCCCCCGCGGCATCAATTGCTCATAGTTAGAGAGCCGCCAAGACTTATAGACGATACTTGTTACTGATTCTGCGGTAAACATCGATGTATATGCTCAACATAGTTGGTCAAATATATTTACCTAACTAGTACATATAATAGATATCAAACTAAATAATAATTTATATATGTATAGCTATTTTTAGGAAATGTGCGTCTAAAAAGTAGAAATGCTAAACTTTTAATATAAAATAAATAAATAATATATAGTTTTTAGAAATATGTTTCTAAAAACTGATAATGAGTTCTCATGTTTCCGATATATATTTTATTTATTTAAACTTTTCAAAAATTCATTATTTTTTGTTTAGTCTGATAAATATAATTTAATACACTTTCACTGCTGTAAAGTGTTATATTTATTTCCAAAAATTATTTAACACTGACGCATACCTGTCACCAACAGTGTTGCATAAATAGTCAATTTCTAACTGCGTATCGTACAACTTGTCTTTGGCAAATCGCCGGCAAGCAATTTACTAACTATATCTATCGTTGTGGCCGACATAGATAAGCATTATGAACGGCATTATCGTTAGACGTTCCGCAGTTGAATGGTGCTTACCTGCAAAGAGATAAAGAAAAAAGTAAACACAAATTAGGTGGAGGCCATAATGTATGTATGTTTATATGTATGTACGTGTGTATATATGTATGTATGTACGAATATGCTGCAAGCGGGCCGGTTAAGCGGGCCAACTGACCGTCCGGCTGCATTGAAAAACTGGCACAAATGTCTTTATTTGAAGCACTGCCCGAAAAGGTTCGTTTTGACCGCCTAATGCCTAATGCCTAATGCCACAAACATGGCCCGTTGATCCGAACACCGGGCCACGGTTTTGTTGTAATTACAAAATTGGTTGGTTGGTTTGCTGACTGGCCAACTGGCTAACTGGCTGGCTGGCTGACTGGCGCTTCTCCATTGAAAGTTGAGCCTGCACCGCCGCCTCCACCCCCCGCCACAACCATTCTTATGATTTTTATGAATGAAACCAAATACGAGGCGGCCCCGGCATCGACTATTTATGGATGCAGCATGACTATATCGGTTGGATAGGATTTCACATTTCATTCACGAGAAAATCAGTTGATCAATTAGTGAGAATCGTTAAAAGTGGAACAGCGCGTGTCGCACTTCCTATTTGCCTTTTCCATAACAGCAACCCAGACTCGAACCATTGTCATTTAATTGTGAATAATACAAAAAAGCATTAAGCTAAAGAAATAGTTTCACAAAGTTACTTTAAAAGCCCACATTAAGTTTAAAGTTGGTTTTTTGAAATCAATGTTGCGCATTTGACACGTGGAACGGTGACAAGGGGTATAGAAATTAAGAGAGTTCACCTTTGCCAGACATCACTGTAACTTAACATGGTTGCAGCACTGTAACTTAACATGGTTACTTATGACACTCTTTGTTATGGAATATTCAAATAAAGAGTTTTGCTGCATCCTGAGATGCAACAAGGTTCTTTAAATATTTAGTTATATTAGTTATTCTTGGCAGTTATGCTTAAATAGTTAGTGTGTCAGTGGATTGAGTTAAGTAAATTTACTGAAATTTGAGTTTGGAGGCGGTGCAATAAACTTGCTGCCCTGTTATATTAACCTTAAAGCTGTTGGCCACTTTGTCATGTGAACTGTGTAAGAATCTAAAGTCTCGGCTTTAAACTTTCGCTCTTATTTACGAGCGGAAACTGATTTTAAAATGCTCGGGAATTTAAAGATTAAAAAGAAGCACCTGAAGCCAAGAAGCAGCAAATGAAAAGCACCAAAACTATTTTAAAGTGAAAACTGCATGAAAAAAGGGGCGACAAGAATCTGACAAAGGCAACAAGAATGCAAGTGCAAAAGAATTAACTTAATGTGATCGACTAGCGAATACCGCGGAGCACATAAGTCACTGGTTATATTACTAAGTTTTACTGACTAATAACTATCCAAATTCATCTTTAATGAAAAGCGTAAAATATAAAAAATTAAAAACACTTGATTTAAATTATACAATAAGGTTATCAAACAAAAAATAATCAATATATTTTATAAATACACTCATTCTTATTAATAAAATAACAGTTTATTATTTATCTATTTTCTTATTTAATGTGGAATAAAAAACACCTGCACACGGGTTTTGAAAAATAAAAATTGTAAATTGGAAGTAATATAAAAATTAAATGTACAATTTAAAAACAATTAAAAGAAATGAGTAAATAATATGTTAAATATATATATATCGTAATATAACAAATATGCTCTTTACAACTTTACTGCTTACAGGGTATAAAACAGTTTGCAAAAGAAAGAGGCAGGCAATCGTTAGAAACTTGCATGACTTCCGTCATTTACATACATGAAGTACAACATGACAGTTGACTTCTGTCAGTGATATGCCACAGAATTTACCACTGTCAAAACGAATGCCAGCACCGAAGATCACTAACAAACATGCCTAAGAGTGAGTGTATTTGTGTGTGTGCGAGTGTGTGTACGTGCAACCACGCAGAATGTGCGAGATTAGCAGGATTAGAACATGTCCAGGTCCAAGGCGCAGCAAATGAGAAGTTTATCGGTGAAGAACACTGCCGGCTTGGAGCTTGGAGGTGCTTGGAGAAGCTTGGAGGAGCTGATTTCTCTTCACATCAGTGGAAACCGTTAAATGTTACAATAGTTGAATTTGCTTTTATGTTCTTATGTCAGCGATGATGATGATGATAATGATGATGATGATGATGATGATGATGACTATCACTATTTAATGGTCGAGTCGATGTTCTTTTTTTGTAGCTGCCCCTTCTGGTTAGTTGCTATGATGGGAATCTGTGCTACAATGTCAACTAACCAAATGTCAAACTAACATGCAACAGATAATGGTGCAAAGTGTAACAAAATTTAACATAATAGAAATAGGTTTATTCTTTTAACTTGAGTAATGGCTTGTTTTAAGAAATATTTGATTTATTCGCTGTTCTACGTTTCATTCTACTTATGTGAGATTTTTTTAAGTGTCTATTTAAATAATAATTCTGATCGAGCAAATGGAAAATTGATTTTAGTGCCAGGCTGCAAAATGGCAAAAAATAAAAAGAAAAATCGCAACGCCTAAGGAAAAACTCTAATAAGAAGAAGAAGAAACTTCAAGTCCAAATTACCAAAGCAAGTAAAAGAACCTGCTGCTGCTGCTGCCAAGACTTATGACCGTATTTGATATTGCCTAATGGTTGTTGGGCTTTGTTGTTGTCGTTGTCGTTGTCGCTGTCGCTGCTGTTGTTGCCAGTCAGGTTGGTTATTCTATTAAATGGTTTTCTTAGACTGAGTAAAAACAACTTGGCTACTTTTCAACTAGAAGTAGGAGTTGTTGACTGGAATTGCTCAATTTGTGTGTGCGGCAACGGCAACGGCAACGGCAACAGCGACGGCAACTGCAACTGCAGCAGCGACTAAATAACGACGACGAGCTGACATTGTTGGTGACGCAGGCGCACTGAGACAGAGACAGAAAAGCATAGAAAGAGAGAGAGGGAGAGAGAGAGAGAGAGAGAGAGCGAGCCAGAGGTGGTGACGCTGATGCTGACGGCATGCCAGCCAACAACTATAAACAGCAACAATATCAGTTAGTAAAACAAAAAAACAAGTCAGACAAACACCAACGTTGCGCGTAAAACAACAAGCCACAACTTTTGTTGCAAGTTGTATAGTTAATTCTAATTTTTTTATATTTTTTTTACGATTTCTACACTTGTTTCCAAAATGGGTGACACACAATTTTTCAATGCTTTTGCAATAATGAATATATGTGAAAAACGGATTGCATTTCCTAATTTTCCTCATCATCAGAACAAATCTAAGCAATTGCTCTTATATTATAATAATTCTAGTGGGCATATTTTAAAAAAGTAGCTATATAATTATTATTATAATTAAGATTTTATTATTCTAATAAAGACATGACAGTTGTTAAAATAATTGCCTACATTTATCTTACTTCTTCTTATTATTTTAAATTAATTACAAATTGATGAGCATATTTAAGCAAGTTTTGAATAAGTCTTAAACACTCAATTAAAAATTAATTTTAATAATTGATTTTACATAAATAATTTTAATAGTTTTCAACATACTTTAGTTTGATGTTAGTTTTAAAAAAGTTTTTGAAGTGTATTTCGTTAACGGATTTCGCAGCAGTTTTGTTCGACTCAATTTTTTGTTGTTGTTTTTTTTTTTCAATTTTAAATTGAATAAAAAATTGTTGCTGTTGCTGCAGCTTCTGTGGTCGCAACCGTAGATCGATGCAATGAATTTAAAATACATTTAAGTTGAAATTTAGGTCAAAAGTTGTTGCTGCTTTGTCTGTAGTTGTTGTTGCTGCTGTTGTTGCTGTTGTTGTTGTTGCTGTTGTTGTTGTTGTTGAAGTAGTTGCTGTTGTTCTAGCTGCTGTTGTTACTGTTGTTGTCTTTTTATTGGCATTAGTGTTGCAGCAAAATGCTGATGCCGATGCTGGTTACCGGTTGCAAGTTTCTAGTTGCTGTTTGCTGCTGCTGCACGTTCATCAAGTATAAAATATTCTTGCATGGCATTTGGAAAACAACTTGCAGCTTAGAATTACTGGCTTTGGGTCTGCCAGGCAGGCCGACTGGTTTCTGTGGAAAACTCCGATCAACGAAGATTGCGTAGTGTTGGCAAAGTGCGACTGGGACCGTGAGCAGTTGCCCTACGCCCCCGCACCCGCTCCCGCCTCCAGCTCCACCTCCACCTGCGCCTGCGCACCCACCACCCTCTCGTCGCTTGTGGTGACGGAGTGTTGCGACTCATTCTAATTGCACTTTTAGCACAGCCTTTACTCACCAGCAGCCAGAGGGACACATAGAGAAAGAGATGCGAGATGCGAGAGGGAGACAGAGAGAGAGAGAGAGACGAGACGTCGGAGCTTGTGTCCATTTACAGCTGGGGAAAACTAGTTTGGCCAGCAACTGACTTGGCCAATGTGTTGGCCGTAAATATTTATGAGTTAAGTTAAGCTCGTACCTGTAGCTGGACCAGCAATATGTCTCTGGCGTATAGCGGTAGCCGGGCAGCCATTAAATATAAATCAACTAATATTTCGCTGATTTTCAGCAATTCAACAGCAAGTGAAAATCTTTGAGAAGTAGCTACGCTTAATTAGACGGGTTTCATGTTCTATTTGTCTTACCAAAAAAAAAAGAAAAAAACAAAAAAAATAATAAATATCAAAACTGGACTACAAAATCAAATATATCAACGTTAATTAGGGGCCAGCTGGAAACTTTCACACTTTCCAGTTTCACACTTGGAAATTAATCAAAAAAGTTGACTCTTTGCAATGCGCTGGAGTTTTTTTTTCTTTTCTTAAATGCATTTTCAAAAAAAAAAAAAAAACACAATAACAATAACAAATATTTGTTGACGTTTCCGTGACTTTCTGACTGAAATGCGCAAACACAATGCAGCTTTTGTGCCAAATGGGAAATAGGCCCAGAAAAATGAAAGTGCCGCCATGTTAAATTCTCCTCAAAAACAAAGCTTTATTTGTACGACAAAATCGACATATATAAATGGGTTATGTTTATCCTACGTGTATTAAACAAAATCAACTTGAACTGTTAAACAAAAAAAATACAATCTTTACTTCACCTGCAGCTGCAATGTAGAGATCAATTTGTATACACTTTGTGGGTGCTTCCCTTCCCCCCACACCTTCTGCACCGAGGTTTCTCCGAAATGTATTTTTTTTTTTCGTTGAAAACAATGCTTTCAACTGACTGCAAATGAACAGAAAAAATGGACACGGGGTCGGAAGCGGAGATGGTTGGGGTGCAGTGTTGAGTGGACAAATGTGTTTTGTATGGGAGGCCAAGTGGGTCAATCACACTAACCAAAACGAAATGCCTACGAAAATACACACACATATATAACACATATATATATATATATTTATTTATATATTAAGAGCCAAGACCCTCGGTCATCGGACCAGGAAGTTGAACAACTCCGAGGCATAGACAAGATCAAGACTTTGTAGCCAGTGCTCGTATGTACATTATCAAAACAGTAAATGGCTGCTGAATTTTTGCCGTGTATCCAGTGACGACGACGACGACGGCAATGTTGACGAACCGACTTGTCAATCAAGCGATTGACTTTTGCACAAAATCCTAAGACAATCTCGATGCAGTCGTCCACCAAACGATGATGATATCTGTGCTGACTGCCCAAGTATCCCAACTCGCAGTCGCTGTTGCATTCGCAGTTGCAGTCGCAGTTGAAGTTGCAGTCAAAGTCACAGTTGTAGGCCCGGTCCAAGTGCTACAACCCCGTCTCCCCCATACTAGGCAAGGACCAGGCCCCAAGCAGGCAATGGCCATGTCTCCTATCCAAACAACCGACGACGGCTTGAGCATGGCATTTCTTGGTCTTAGGCGAACAAAAAAAAAAAAAAACAAATAAAAATATAAGAAAATAAGAGAAAAAAAATATTCCTATGCCTAATTTGGTTAAAATGGAAATTCCGCACACCATATTGTACCGAGCACTTTAAATGACAATGACTGGCGATCAAGAAACGCAGTCTTAGGGTTGTGTCTCTGTCTGGCTAAACTATTTTTGGTATTTGTATCTAAGTTTCACCAGAAAAGAATCGCACTCTTCGATTTGCTTGTGTTTTGTGTTGCGCATTCACAGTGGTTCAAACTAATCATATTAAAGAAGAGCATAATAAAAAAATATACAAAAATTGTATTAAAAGCAAATAAAACTGAGTGAACCAAATGGTACTTTAGATACTATTCGAAAAGAAATCCATATGGGTACGGTTTCAAATTATAAACTGACAAAAATACAGATGGCATTGCCTTTATCTTCATATTTGTATACTATATCATCATATTATCATACGAATCACAATTTAATTTGAGCGTTGCAGTGGCACAAAGTAAACATTTCTGATGCAACTGAAAATGATTCTTTAACCCTCAGTTAATTTGTCTTGGCAGCTACGTCTCTTTTACTCTGTCCCATAAGTGAAGTCATGCATAAATTACAAAAGTCAAGTCAATTTTTTAATAAAAATGCATTTAATCCCCCCTCTTACATATATAATTTATAACATTCGGTCAGGCAAGGCAAACAAAAGTAAAAGTACGGCCAGAGTGCCAAGAGTACCAAAAAATCACATACAGCCTATAAATTTGTGCAGTCGAGTCGAACTCAGACCTCAAGACAGATTGAGATACCTTTATATAGGAATGGATGGATGGAGGAAGACCAGATCCCAAAGCGCAGACCCCAAACAACGCATGTGGCAAGCCACATTTGAACTTTAACACACGATCAGACGACCAACGACCAACGATGAACGATGTACGTTGAATGTTGAACGATCAACGACCGGGCCGGGCCGGACCGGAGCGGAGCAAAGCGAACCGAACCGAACCGTACCGAAGCAAACCGTACCAAAGCAAAGCAGCGCTCGACAACGATAAAGTACAATAAAAATTTCAAGTTTGCCCAGACGGGGGCCACATGGGCCAGCCACATGGCCTGTCGCCAGATCCGCTGAACCGGGGTCAACATTATAAAATCGCGCTGCTGCAACGCAAACTAAAAAAAAAAATAAAAAAACAAAAAAAAAAGGCAGCAACGATCAAATAATTTATGACCAAGTGCATGGTGGCTGCTTAAGTTATAGCCCGGCCAGAGTTGGGACTGGAAGTCGGGGTGTTAACTGCCTGATCAGCAAAACTGCAAAATCGCAATTGCAATTGTGATTGCAACAGTTGCTGCAACTGCAACTGCAACTGACAATGCTGCACAAGCAGCAATACACGATGACGCATCGTCTGCGTCTGCATTAAATATGCATTTTTGCCATTGCAGACGAACTGTCTTCGTTCATGACAGCCAACAAAACAAAACAGACTGACACAGGGTGGGGGGATGCCAGGGGGCGGTGGTCGTTGGTGCAGGGTGTGGGGCATGGGACATGTGGCATGGAGTGTAGTATCTGTGGACCGCAGCCATGCTACAATGTCTACGGCTGACTGCACTTTTTTGTTTCGTATTTCTTTTGGTTTTCTATTTTTGCCGGTCGTCAAAATGGGAAAACTCACAAATGCAGCTATCTGACAGACGCAGGGACTGACAACGATGATCTGGAGCCTAAAAAGTGGGCGTGACAACGCCACTGCCGTCGCTTCACACAATGGGGAAAATTCACAGGAGACAAGATATATAAAGACAACGATTTTCATGGGGAAAACCTAATGAAAAACTTCATAATTATTTTTAGTAAATTAACCAAATAAATAAATTAATGGTATTCAAATTTGAGCGATTATATGAAAAAATTGCTTAAAAGTAATAATAAAATAAGTTAAGGTCTATTTCTTGAATTTTAATAACTATTTTTACTGTACTCAGTCATTTATCTGACAATATAAACTCAATAAAAATTATATACACAATTATAATAATTATTTGTACTGATCTTGATGAATTTCAATGCTAAATTAATTTCTGAATTCAAGTCTAAAATCTATAATTGCAATCGAAAATTGATTATTATCGATTTAAGCTGAACGAATAAGTTTACCTTATGTGGTTAAAATTGCTTTCAGGCTTATTTGATCATATTTTCATTATTTTTTATACAGACCATAGGGTATTCAAATAGCAATGAATGCCAGCGAGAGGAAAAAGCGAGTAAAATAATTATGAAATGGCGCTCTAAAAATGAGAAAACTGCCACATCAATTATGAAAATCACTTTTTCTGACTTGCAGCTGTCTGCGTTGCTTATGAAATCAACTTTCGCAATGCATGCAACACAACACAGATAAATACAGCTAAATGAGATAAACACACATTTGGTGTAGTATAACATTTGGCTGCGGCGATTTGCCCCGGCTGCCTGCCGCATGTGGGTTAAGTGCCAGCAATACAAACGCATCTTACTTGAATCTGTGTCAACGGGATGAGCACACAACTGATGCCAAAAATAATCGAAACAATGCAAAGTGACAGGCACCAAAACATAACCAAAAGCTAATTAAGAAAACAAATTTCAAAGAACAGATAATGTCGTTCCAACGAACTGGAAATACTCTCGCAATATATAATATATATATAAATTTATATATATAAAGACAATTCTTAGATCATATCTTAATCTAAAATAAAACAAAATCTGACAGCTTTGAAATATTTATTATTTGTTTACATAAATTTAAGACGTAAACAAAGATAAGATATATACAAAAACAAAAAGATATGTACTAAAAAAGCTATATTTACGATATAGTCTTGTACTTGTATGTCCAAAAAAATGCGTTTAAATATGTATTCATTGAGTCAACAAATAATTTATTCTTTATATACATCAAATACGTAAAGGTCGATTTATAGAATAAAATAAAGAAAAATTTTGAAGTATATAAAATAGATAGTTATTATCAGATCACAGAATAGATAGTTATTATCAGGTCACAGATTTAGGCACCTTGTCATCAAAATCGTAATACTCTTAAAAGTGCACGCATGGATGTTAATTTTTTAGACAGTTTGTTGTTCAGGTCTTAAGTAGATTCAGCTGTTTTTTTTTTTTTTTGCAGCATTAAACAGAATGTTTATTTTTATGTGCAGCTCATAAAGTGAAGACAAAACAACATGATGATAAGCAAAGACAGGCACTGGCCAAAAGAAAGGAGCCCCAAATAATAAGAATAAAAATAAAACATTATCAACAACAACAACAACAACAACAAGAACAGCAGCAACAAACAACTGTCAGCTTCTTTTGGCCGCCAACCTTGCTGTAAAATTACCAAATTTGGCAACACGAGGCATAAGAGGCAACAACAAAAAGCCACAACAAATAAATAAACAAATGCAGGTTGAGTTCGTGCAGCCCAAAATGCAGTTGGCTCCAAGCAGCTCTTTTGATTCACGTAATAAGCTCAAAGGTTCGAGGAAGGAGGAACTTTGGGTGCGAGAGGAAACCATTTTGCTGGCCAGTGGGGCAATGACCAACTGCAGCCATTGTCTGCCTTTGACTTTGTCGCCTTGTTGGTGGTTTTTTTTCTTATGTATTTTAACTGTTTGTTAATTAATTAAGTTTTATGACAGGCGCAATTAACCCTTGTGACAGGCAGACTGACAGATTGAATCGATATCATCAAGCAGAGACCCAACTCAAGAAATTGTGCCAGAGAAATTGTTTAAATGTCATAAAGACAACTGAAAAATTTCTAATTATTGCCAACATAAAAGTTGCCTAAAAAAAGCAACATATTTTTAGTTCTTACATTTTATACACTGTTACCATTAAAAATTAAGAAACATGGTATAATAGTTTTGTGCAAAAGCATGTAACAAGCTAAATTAGGCATCTCCGATACAATAAGTTACATATTTTTTATAAACCTCAACAACAGAATCGATCTAGCGATTCTTGATTATCTGTCGCTATGTATAAACAAAAGTATCTCAGAGAGCTATGGACTACAAATTTAGGCATTCGCTGACCGAATGTAGTAAACATTTTCGACTACAACATTCTCAAATTTTTATTTAAGTTGTCGAATAACTTTTGATTTTACAACAAAAAGATTTGCCCAACCCAAAGTTGTACATCATTAAATTGCAAATGTTGTGTATAAAGAAAAGGAGTTAAGTCTCCATATTTATGATAAGATTTATAATCGGTTACGTTGCTAGCTAGAAACATAGTGGACGCTGCCGCCTGGCCTGGCCTGGTCAGAATGAGGTGCACATGGTCTCCAGTTGGTATCCAGCTGGTGGTGGCTCGAGTTTTGAAAAGACCATCATCAATTGACAGTGGACCGCTAGGCTTGCGACAGTGACATGATTGGCGACTTGGAAGCTTCAAGCTGAACGCTGGAGAAATGGTCGGATCTCTAGGCGTTGTTGACTGTTGACTGGGTAGCGCCCAGCTGTGGGCAAACTTTGTATCTTTCTTTCTTTTTTGGTTTTTTTTTTTTGATGGCAGCTTATCGGTACGCATAAATCTGGATTTCTATTTCCGCAAAGTCGCGTAATCGAATGGCGAACCTGAATCGCAATTTGTCAGCTTTTGGTAATAACTTTGGACATTTACCGTAAGCGAGGCAACGCAACGCAACGCGACGTTGCAACTGCAACTGCAACAGCAACAGCCGTAGCAGCAGCGGGCTGCGAGCGATAAATTGAACCTGTTGTGTTAGGGGGCTTTCGTTTGGACGATCCGTCGGTTAGTTGGTCTGTCGGGCGGTCGGTCGGTCGGTCAGATAATCGCCGCTGATATGAGTTACGTTATCCATAAGATACTTTCGGCCGCTTAATTGATTTTCGCATGCGACGTGACCGCATCTTGACTTTTTATGGCATCATTATTGTCATTCATAAATCGTACGTTTGTTATCTATAACCGGAGACTTCAGATAAATTTTGACAAGTGCGATTTCTGCGCAACGTGCTCGTTTTATGTTCCAGTTTACTTAAGTCTTAGTTGGTGCCATTAAACGCATAGCTACTGTCTTAAAAGATCAAGATTTGTGAGATTTAGATACAGATTCCGAGAAATAAGAGGCTACGTTAAACTAGAACTGTCAGCTTAAATCTTGTCTGGGCCCGCGTCAGACGAAGTGTTAAAATCGAAAATCGATAAACCGGCATATCTCCGACAATTTCAAAGATATTGCCACTAATATGGTTGGTTAATTGCTGGTGACCTCTTTCAAAGATAGACATATGCATTTCTTAGCAACCTGGTTTCACAGTATTCCAATTTAATTGTAAACTAAATGTTTCAAAATCTTTTTTCAAGTACAAATATTCTTCTTGAGGGAACAACTACGCAATCAGCTTCACAGCGACCTGAAAATTCGTAATCGATAATTGAGAAAAAAGAAACTGAATAAAATAATGCAATAAATAATGTCTCTAGCGTAATTCATATGATTATCTGTGCAAGCGCATCCCGGGCTTACACAATCCGAATGCCAGTTGGCAGATTCGGGGAAACTGGGAGCCGGGGAGAGCTGTGAATGTAGGTCCCCAAGCATTTTTAACATATTTGCTCAATGCATGTGGAGCTAGCTTATTAAGTATGTATTAAGCTGCCAGTTTTTAGCAGCCTGGTTTTGGTTTTTTTTTTCTTTCTTGTTTTTTCTTGATTTTTTTTTTTTTTTTTGCTTGGTTTTTCATGTTGTGTTAAGTTTTCGATGTGAAAAAGAGTCAAGTGAGGTCGGAGCCCGACAAAATGTAGCCGGGGTTAGTAACGACTACCTTCGGTCGATTGTTTTTGCTGCTGTTGGTGTTGTTGGTGTTGTTGGTGGCTGTTTGCTGATGTTGCGGCTGTGATTTTTTGCTTGTACTTTAAATTGTTACTGCATTTATTTTTTGCAGCTTGTAATTGTTGTTATTATACAATTGCGCCCCCTCAAAAACAACAGCAAAAAAAAAAAATACATTAAAAAAACAATGTAAAATGCAAACGACACTAAGCCAAGTTTTTGGTTTTTTATTGTTTTTTATTGCTGCTGCTGCTGCTTCTTATTGCATATTTGACATTTTACTTGTGCAGCAGCTGAAATCAAAAGGTTTGTGGCTAAAACGACGAGTGGCCAGGGGAGTAGCATCTTTCAATGATATTTGTGCAATTTTTCATGGCGAAATATTTAAGATTTTGGCTGCCAGATTGTTGTACTCTTAAACGACCTCTGCTGTTGTTTTGGCAAAGGCTTTGTTTAAAATTGCTTTGCTGGCTGCGGCTCTGATTTATTGATTTTTCCAAAAAGATAATGTGTGATTTTTCTCATAGACTTGTTGGTGTCGTTTTTGTTTTTTTTTTTTTTTTTTTTTTTTTGCTGTCATTGCTGTTTTCCTAATGTGAGAAACTTTTTGCTAGTATGTCAAGATCTCTTATTGTTGCTATAATGCTACTGTTGCCATTGTTGCATAAGTTCTTCGGGGCCCGACAACGTGATACACATACCACACACAGGTCTATTGTACGATTATGTCCATTTTGCCCTGATATAATCATGACTAGTTAAAGCAAATGAGTCGAAATTTTGAAACACCTTGTCTTTGCCATGAAATACGCTTGCTTGATGGCATGCAAATTAGCTGGGGGCATTTGCTATATTTGCCTTGACGAGACGCCTTTGATCGATTTGAAGTCGATTTGCCACTTAGATAATTGATCGATCCTCATAACTACCATTTTAATTGCTAATTTACGTAAAAGTGTACAACGTATTTTAGTTAATAATCTAAACGTAAAGGCCTCTTACCAGCCACAACCAAAAAGCCAAGCAAACTTAAGTGCCTAACATAAAAAACAATTTTTGAATAATTTCTAATTAAAATATTTTTACACACCTATTAAACTTGAGAGCGATGTAGACTTAGAGAAAGGAAAGGCCAGCAAGAGAGAGTTAGAGAGAGAGAGATAGAGAGAGAGAGAGAGAGATACGTCGAGTAGGTTTTTCTTTCTTTGGGCGTAGATAAAATTACAATTTATTTAAATTAGATTTTTATAGGCATTCACCTGAAGGAAAGAAGTTATCAGCGCCTAGTCGCTCCATGCATTCGTAATTAATTAATTCGCCTCAAGTTGTATTTTTTATTTTTTTCTCTATATTTTCTTTCGTATTTAAGCGTCGGCCGTTTTTCTTTGGTGTTTGTCAATTATTGTGGCAAAGTGAAGTGAAAGTTGTTTCAATTTCCAATCACAATTCCGCGCTCCATATTGAAAAATTAAGTAATTTCATAGGAAAAAAGAAATAATATATATAATAAACAAATTGACGATTTTCGTGGGCTGCCATTAAAAACTTGTTACAGTTACAATTGTAGTTTAACGCAAGTGCAGCCTACTTACAACAAAACGCAGCAACAATAACATCCAGTTGAGATCATTATCAACACTCTACCTGTTTTATTGTTTTTCTTTATTTTTTTTCAGATTGGATCAAAACACAATTTATTGATTTGTATACCCTGCATTTATGTGAAATAAAAAAAAGAGCTAGCATTGCTTGTAGATGAAATCAAATGTGTTTCTTTGTCTTAAAATGAAATGTTGCATGACAGAAAAAATATATGTTTTTGACTAAGTTTTCTATAAATTCTCAAGCGCTTTGTTTCAAGTTTGAATTTGTTTGTTTTTAGAAGAGTGATTATCGTTTGTTTTATATTTTAATTAATTGATTTATTATTCAAATCGCCAAGACAAATAAAATGTTAATTAAGTGCTGATTCTGCCACTCAGACATTAGAGAAAACGGAAACGCGTCTTATGAATAGAATGTGAATCTACAAAAATTTGTACTTAATGGAATCCGGCTATTAAGCTGTTGCAGAGTATCTTTTAGTTGTTCATTAATCATTTTTGCCTTGTTTTGTTTGTTTCTTTGTGTATATCCATTGTAATTATCGACCGAGTCACTCACTCTCAAAATCGACAATCGCTTGCTCATCCGAACTTGAGTCAATTCGTTATTCAACCAGGTGTTTAAAGCATTTGTAGACGAATAATCAAACGACTTGAGGTTGATCAAAGTTTATATTTATATATATGTATATATACAGATCGTAGCGTTGCCATATATACAAATGATAAGTGTTTTTCAACTGGTAATGCGGACACAAAATGGAAACAGTAGCCCCTAGATCATTTGATAATTACGTATAGCCTGGTAAAAGTTGATCATGCAAATTTGTGGCATGTTGGCTGCTTGGACTTTGCACAAATATGGAAATGCAAGGGGCAATAACAATGGTGAATGCTTTTGCGCTATTATTTATTGCAACTATGTAGGAAATAACGGCAGCGGTAATTCGATAGCTTTCATTGCATGTGAAAGTGCAGTGGCGAAAGGTTTTTAGTTTCTTTGAAGAGCTAATTAGCGATGCATTAGCCCAACACACATATATGTAACACAACAGAACAGAAATGGTTACGCCAACAGTAATAGAAACAACAATAACAACAACAACAACTGCAACAACAGCAACAAAAAACGGTAACAGAAATGCTAACGGTAACGGTTTAACAACAACGTCAACATCAATGGTAACTGGCCTTATTAGAGCTAATTAGCTGCAGGTACACGTTGCAACCAAATCGGGCAGCAAAAAGAAAAAAAAAAGTAAAAGCTTACCCCCTGCCCCCAACAACTAAAGAAAAAAAAAACTCATTTCAAAAGCGCTGCGACCGCCGAAATGATCAGTGGGTGTTCCCCCAAAATGGGTCATGGCAACGTTTCCAACAATTGCTATTCGCTTCGCTACAGATTGTGCCCAGCTCAGTTCAGTTTTGGAGCAGTGTTTTAGTCGAGTTTTGGGGGCAGAGAAGACCACGCACTCATCACACACCCGCCCTGACACACTTTGCGCACTCGGCTCTCAGATCGTGACCTCGGCCTGGAAATTGGAATCGGAATTGGAATTGGAAGTGGACCACAACCACGTTAAGTAAAAATGGGATTACTTACTAAACCAAGACAAAAAAAAAAACTAATAAATAATATATAAAATAAAAGCTATAACCAATCTGGCATTTTAATGCTCTATTAATAATTATTTTCAACTATTGAAAATTCTCTTCATTAGTCTCAAGAACATTCGTTCAATTGAAATCAATTGAACTTTCTTGTGTTGCATGCTTCAAGGACAATGATCATTGAAAATCTTTGCCTTATCACGATGACTTCGAGTGTAAGATACAAAAAAAAAAAACGCACTCATGTCGCTTCCTGTTTCTAAGCATTTTGCTGGCTCAATCAAAATGCCACAATACATTGGATTTTAAAGAGTATTAATGACTGGACAACAACCTAAAAGTGAATAAACACAAAGAGCCAAAAGCCGAAAACTCATTGTTATTTCCCCTATCTCCCTGTGCCCCTGGCCACACGTCCCCCTGTCTAACACCAACTCATGACATCTCTTTGCGACTGCACAATGCAATTTGATTGAATAATAAAGTTTAAATAAATGGCAAAGCTAAACAAAAACATCGCAGCAAACGCATTTGAAAGCGCAGGCAAATCAACAAATACGAAAATAAACAAGTTGAATACTGATTGTTGAGAGAACACGACTCAAAGATACCCTAAGCTCGAGTCGATACAGATGATTTGCAAGATATATGTTTAAAATGGTGTCTTTTATTGCTATCGATATAAATCGATATTCCCAAAAGAGAAAGAGAGAGTAACCGATAAACCGAGGTGACTGGGTCTCGATTCCTTCAAACAGACTAATGACAGACTGACTGACATGACTAGATCAAGATTATGATCAAGAATATGTATACTTATGCTTTCTCCGGCCTGTTGCATACTTTTCCATAACTTCATCATACTCGCTGCACACATTTTCAGGGTATACCCACAAAGTAGTTACAATTTTGAGGAAATTACATAATATGTGGCATGGGGCGCGTTGGCCGAGCAAAATAGAGTCGTCGCGCGATTTAATGAAGTGGAAAATAAACATAATCATGCACGTATAATCAGTGGGGTGTTGGGAGACAGAGACGGTGGCAGAGGTACGATCGTACTACAGTTCGGTGCACGCACACAGTTTTCCAGTTCCCGTTCAGGGCGTCGTTAACAAAGCGGAAAATGAAATTAAGCAAAAGACTTTGCGACAATTTTCGATCATTGCATAACATTTGGCTGTCATTAGGGCGCCAAAGTTTTTCCATTTTTGTTTTTGCTGTTTTTTCCTTTTTTTTTTTTGCTTTCTGGTTTTGGTCACTGCCCCCAGTTTCGCCTTGGAGATTGTTGTTTTTGTTGTAGTTTTATTATTGTCTTCACGCTAGTTGTTCTAGCCAATTGTATAACAAATTGCCAATGTTACACTTGTTAACACGTTTCGATCTGCTGAACAAGAAAGTTGAAACAATGCATTTACCAAAATGGCCTTCTAATTCGATGGGCAGCAATTGCTTGAGGTACCAAACTGAATGTCATCCGACCAAGAAGTGTGTGTCGGTTGTGGATGTAACCTTTCACATTAGACCAATATTTATAATTATAATGTGGTAATGTATAATATATATTATATAAGCAGATTATTGTATGGCTGATCAGAATAATAGCAGAAACATATATACATTTTAAAAAGAGGTCGCCAAATGATAAGCTACATTACTTGGACTTGGGTTGTCAGTTTGTGTCTGTTCAAATTTTGTTAACTTGCCAAAACTTTAAAATGTGGAGTAAATTGTGAACTTTGTAAGCCAAGCTAAGTAGCTCTAATCGATATATCAAATGTACAATTCTTTTTTACGCCATGTGAACCGTGACTAAGAGAAGTGGCCAAGTGGTCAACTGGTCAGCTGGTTTGCCGGTCAACGAATTCAGCCAATTGACACGACGAGAAAACTACACACACAACCACTCACACACACACACACACACACACATTGCCACACAATTGAGCGAGGCAGACAGTGGGGCAGCCACAGCAAAGTTGCAATAATTCCCACAATACCACATAGCAGACTCTTATGACATTTGCTTTTTAGCAATAAATAATTTATGCCTTTTCGTATTTCATAAATATACATATATACATATTGATAAAAAAAAAAGTATATACATATATATTTTGTATATAATTCTTTGAGCAACGCGAAATGAAATTAATATCAATTGACGGGCGCAATTCATTTGATTTATTGCCGCGCAAAAGCTCAGCTGAAAAGGCTGAGGCCTTGCAACTGCAACAAGAGACTCGCAGATGATTTATGGACACGATCTGCTAAATGTGTCGACCAAGAATGTCCAAAGGGGCACACACGTGGCCGTACAGCCCCCAAAATCAACACGTCCGTCTGCAGCAGAAATCGTTGCCTAACCCACCTATTAACATACTGTATAATAAGTTAACCGCAACACATTTTTTATTTATTATAACTTTCATCTCTAAAGTTTGATTAACATATATTTGCAATTTATAGAATTTATTGCCTCAGCTAACAGAGCTGCAAAAGGAAAATTATCAAATTCAATATAAAATTCAATATTCATATATGTATTAAAGAAAAGATTTGCATACGCTTGGATTAATGAATACTGCTCAGATCATTGAGCTTTTGCATTGTTATTATTTTTAAATAAATATCAGCATTTCTCATGAAAAAAAATATATGTATATTTGTAAATAAATAAACAAGAATGAAAGCACACCAAAAATAATATATAAAAATACCCAACCGATTGTTTTAAATGGGATATAGTTAACCGATCCAGTCAGCTGTGAAATATTTACTGTTTGTAAGCAGATGGAGAGATGGACATGGGGCTATATCGACTCGTCTACTAATGCTGATTAGTTATATATAATATATATAATGAAATCCGAAACGTGTCAACGCGTTACAAGCATCACTGCAAGGGCATAATAAACTCATCTATTCAGGTGTTCAATGCTAAGGTTATTTGATTGTAAACTCTTTATTCTCATTATCTTCAAAGGCGCCTATAAAAAGAACGCATATAAAACGCTAAGGTCAAAAAGCGTCACGTTTTTAAGTGACCCTAAAACAAACGCCGACGTCGACACTAAATATTTGTACTTTGCCATAGGAACAATCAACAAACTGTGATAGTAACAGAGAGGTGAGTTAAGAGCATCAGAGAGAGAGGGGGGGAGAGAGAGACTGATAAGACTTAATTGCTTTGTTTCATTTACTTAAAGTTACGACAGATTCTAATTAAGCTAAGGAAACAATAAAATTAATTTTATAGATATGGTTCATTTGAAGTACCGAAAATCATTTCGGTTCAAGCTAGAAACGAGTTGTGTCAGTGAAAGGATAAAAAGATAATTGAAATTGTTAAGATTGAATTTCGAGATTTATTATAACTACAATTAGATTAAAGTACTACCAAGTACAAAGTATCACAAGCCAAAATGAATTAAATTCTTTAAATTGAATTTTAATTACAATACCGACTATTACGTTAAAACTTCCGGGTGGGACTAAGGTCTAGTGCTTGCTAATTAATCGATTGTTTAGTAGGGATTTTAAAATTATATTTTTGTATTGCAAAGTATATCAAAATAAGGAACAATTGTTGATTGAAATAAGTCTGCACTTTACGTAAAAACACGCTAAACTCGAGCAAAATAATCAAAAGAACAGTATTTAAGCCTAAAAAATCTTTTTATTGTAGGATGAAAAAAAATACAAAATTTAAATAAAAAACCTTATCATAATGGCTTTTGTTCAGCAGTTTTTATTGGCAGCGCAACTGTGGATAACACGATGCTCGAATAAGGTCTCCGAGGTCAGCTCTACCTGGAAGTACTTGCAAGGTTCTTACTACTAGCCACATAACTATTTCAATATTAAATCAGCTTAACTAAGCTGTGAGATTAGTTCAATGTAGAGATAAGAATTTGCATATTACTAAAAAAAAAGATAGGGGAAGCGGACGCGAGCACTGCGTAGAATAACAGTAAAAATGTGTACGCAAACAAAGGCCCAAGAGCGGCGGACTGGAGTACATAATAATAATATAATTTCCTATAATAGAACTCAATGTACGGCCTATGAGTGAGTTGTTGGACAAGCAAGGAGGAAGGGAGGGAGGGAGGGAGGGAGTGAGGAAGGGAAGGGGAGGGAGGGAGGTAGCGACGAATGAACGGGCTGAACAAGAACAAGCACAAAAGCCAAAGAACAGGCAACTGATTGAGGGAACAAAATTGAAACCAAGCTGTTGTACAGCAAGTTCAACAACCTTTCGCTGAGCGGAGCAGAGAACGGAAAAGAAGAAGAAGAATACTTACAACAACATTTGAGGCCAGAGACAGAGCTGCTCTGAGGCTGCTTGAGCCGCAACTACCGATTACTTCACACACACACACACACACACACACACAACACACACACACACACACAAAACACACGCAAGTTAGCAAACAGCTTCAACAAAGACTGTCGATGCCGATGATGTCGATTTCGATGATCACGATGAAGACGGGGCGAGAATTGCCTGGCAAAGGGCGCCAACGGTACATAAAAGCGTTGCTTCAAGTATAGTTCTCATTCTCAGTGTTATTCCCAGTCCCAGTCCCAGACGCAGTCAAAGTCCGAGTCCGAGTCTCCAGTCCCGGCAAACTTCACAAATCGAATCAAAGTAATTTACCCGCCGCAAAAATTGATTCCTATGTTCATGCAACAAGCTGTAGATACTTCGCAGGTTGATCATGTCTTAAGTAGTTGAACTTGTATCTCGTATCTTGTACTCGTCTGGCCCACAGTAGCCCCCAAAGATAATTATTTGATTTTGGCAGCAAACAAAAAAAAAAAACAAAAAACTGGTAAATAAATAAAATTGAAGAGTAGCCCTGCAACGGAAGTTGGTAGCTGTTTGTTCTTTGACCGCCCTTCGCGCTGGGAAAAAGTCTTTCTTTTGTTTGCCCAAAAAAAAAGTGGCAAAGATTTGACTGCCTACTGCACTTTCTATACAAAGATACTTAGTTTAGCAATCACTAGATGCGATTTGGAAGCTAACTGTTTTGTGTGTGAATTACCATGAACCACGCTTAGACTACGGGCACTCACATACACTCACACTCGCACTCACACTCGCACTCGCACTCACACTGGCAAACTCATATTCCACTGACTGTTCCAATGACGTTGGCCGCGCGTGTGAGGCACTGTAAAAGAAATCTGAATGACAGCCGGTCCAAAGTAAATACAAATTCAAATTGAAATCTGTAAAGCAATCAATTGTCCAACGCTCCAGAGCTGTCGACCTGTCCGTCCGATCAGTCCGTCCGTCCCAGAGGCTGCACCTAGACCTTGTCAATAGTCAAAAGCGACTTCAAATGCGACTCTAATGAACACAGAAAAACAATGAGAATTGATTTTTAAAAAGTTACAATTACCAATGCACATAACACATTTCATATACCCTATAAAAAATAAGCTACTCCAAATAATTGTCCACATTGAAAGTTATGTTTAGAATTTTTTTGCTTGAATTTTTAAACTTAAAAATTAAGCTTGTTCGAAACAGATTTATAAATATTTTTAAATATATGTTGTTCAGAGTTAATGATTTATGTAAATAATTTGTAAATAATTATAAAATGATTTAAAACACATAAATATATATTTTGTAATGATTTTCATCCTGACCACATTTACAAATGAATGAATGAAATATAAAACAAAGTAAATAATTGAAATAAAACTAATACATTTTTGCATCCATAAACATAACTTATTTTTTTGATTTAATGTGAATTAAAAAGAATAAAAAATTTGGAAAAAAATAAATAAATTTAAAAAATATCATTAGGGTATTTAGTTCTCAACCTGCTCAAATAATGTTAATCTTTCCTTCTTAACTGCCGCAACTGCCTTGTATCAAAAGCTAAACGAATGGAATGGAAATAAAGTAGGCCAAATACATACGTATGTACAAACATACATCTGTACATATGTACATACATAGATAAAGCAAAAGTTGTGGACATGTGTGAGTTGTGTTTTTATTGTTGTTTGTTGTTGCTGCCGCATTTGTCAACTGAAAGGAAAATGAATGAAACGCATTGAACACTTCGGTGCACCGTGTGGTGCACATTCAATTAACAATTGAAATAGAAGGTGTCCCACTATGCCACGCCCCATTTCTACGGCGTGAAATGTATGTTAAATGCAAAATAATTAGATTAATTAAATGGAAATTACTTAATTCGCGTGAAAATGTGAGACCCGACGACGTTTTAAGACGAGTCGGCGACTTTCACATGAGAGATGACATTAGCCCAATTTGGCATCATGATTTATGATATTTTCTGGGTTCTCTAAATTATTTTTACTGTTTTTATTTTCTTTCTCCCTCTGTCTACCTTTCTATCTCTTTTCTATTTTATTGTTTGTCATTGCAAATTAATTTCTCTTTGCTGCTGCTGCTGCGGCCGGAAGTGGGTTAATAAGTGATAACGTGGCGAAAATGTAAACACGGCGAACAGAACGTGAAATGTGCTGCAAAATGATAAAAACTGTTAAATGGCCAAGTGTTCGAAGAACGTAACATACAAAATCAAGTAAGAACACTGTAGTCGAGTGAGCTCAACTACGACATACCCTGCGAACTCAGCCGTTAAACATATTCAAGTTGTATTGTCCCAAATTTCCCTTTAAGAGTGTTGAGCACCCAAATGTAAGCATACGTAGAAGTGTTCTCATTTCTAATAGAAAACACAGGCGAAAGAAAGTGTGTATCTTATCCGATCTTGATAATATTTGTCAAGTTTATCAATAATATACATATAGATGCCCCTTACAGCCTGTTACATACATTTGCACAAAACCATTATACCCATTTTACATCTTTTTAATGGGTTCAGGGTATAAAAAACCTGTAAACGTAAAGAACGCAGAGAAATACTACCTTATAAGTTGGCGAGAATCCAAACAACTTTGACACAGTTTTTCCCTAACATAAAACCCATACAATTTTGGCCAATGACTGCTCGGAGACTGATGTCTGTTTATAAAAGTAACGACTGCGAATCGTCATCGTTCAGCTTTTGTAATTTGTTCGTGTTAAACGTGGGCGTTTATTTAATCAGCGACGCACGCATGTCAACTTTTTTGGTTATAATTAAATTAACTTTTTATTGACAAAATAAATCCACATTTAGACTTATTTTTTGTTGAAAATTTAACAGCGGAAAGATGGCGATGATTATATGCACTGGCAGAAATTTGTATTCACATATTTATTCTTGACTTGTGGTGTATTCGACAAGAGTTCTCTATTCTCAATAATGTGGATTATAATGTTGTTTATACAGCATTTTATTCTGTCGATCGTTTTATATTTTTGCTTTTTTTCTCACTTATTTTAGGACAACAAAACTCATTGCTTATATCCATTTATAAAAGTCAAAGCATTTATCTCTCAAAAGAAATATACACAAACCTTTGAAACAGGCTTCATATTAGTTCTAACTAATTTGTGGTACATACCTGAAAATATAAAAAAGAAAAACACATTAGTAAATATTTTAAAAAGTTTCACATGGCACTAATCAGAATGGAGTTAAACAATTAACATAGAAAAAGAAAACCATTAAGTAATCAACAGAAGGCAGACCTTTTCGAATACCAATTTTTATTTAACAAATGGCTCATAATTGGCCAATACGTTAAATGTTTGTTTTTATAAATGTCTTGTGCATTATGACAAACGCTAATTATGGCCAAATATTTGGCTGTTATTGACCCCGTGTGGCCCTGGGGTCACCGCTTATAGTATTTGTGGCATTAGACTGGCTTTAAAATCAGGTGGCAAACTGAGTCCGCTGGCCAAATATGGGCAGGCAAGTGGTACGTACGTATTTGTGTATCTGAGATAACTTTAATTAAAAGTACAAACGTACAAATTATGCAAGACGTGCTCAAATACGGCAAACACCTAAATATTTCATGAGCTGAATTCCACTCGGCGTTGGATCATTGAGCTCCACAACAAACACAAATACATTTGCATAGGTTCGGCTCAGCTCAGCTCAGCTCGGCTCGGGTGTGTCTAGCGTGCCACATAGTCTAAGTCTGAGTCTGAGTCTGAGTCTGTGCAACATTATTGCTGTGTATGATCTGCTCGCATTGAGCTCGCTCAAGTCACAGACAGAGTTAGAGCCAAAGCCAGAGCCATTGCTTCAGCTATTGCCATCGGCAGTGGCATAGTTATTTGTTTATTGCTGTTTATTTTTTATTTTTTGTCGCCAACAACAGCAACAGCAACAGCAGCAACAGCAGCAGCAGCAGCCTTCGTTTGCTACATTTGACTGCGACCCACGTACAACAGCCAAACAAATCGAAGACAAACTTTAAACATTATTGGAGGTGGATACTACAAAAGCAGCGGCATTGGGGGGCAGACGCACCACCCACCCGCTGTCAAAGCATGCGGTGCAAAGAAACAGAAAAAAAAAACAAATGCCTATTAAAATGCCATTTCAGTGCAGTTAAGCGTTTGTGATCCTTAAAACTCCACAATTTAAATATGCTTATGTACAGCTAATTGGTTAAATAAGCAAATGAAAATTGTCCGAAAAAATGAAAAATAAATTAATATTCATATGTAAACACATATTTGTAGATTACTCTTAAGTCAATGAAGATCTGGGTTCAAGTACAGGGCTAGTTGTTTTTTGTTTTATTGGAGATTGGAATACGCAATTAAACAATCTGCAAAATGTTGCTTACAGATTCTTCGGCAGATTCGTCAATGCACTCCATAAGGAATATATATTTATGTGCATAGCCTAGTTGATATAGCCATCTACGAAGCCATACATAGTCAAGTGGTCTTAGCCATGTTCATCTCGCTGTCCATCTTCAAATTTGAAATGTATTTGCTTTTATTCATAAATGCACTCATTTCGAGAATAACGCTAGAATTTACTTGCCCCTTTTTCATTCAGGGTATCCCATAGTGAAGCTGCCTCGTCTACTTATTTCAATAGTCATCCAAGTTTTGATTCACATCTTTGACGTGCTGACAAATTGCTGTTATTACTTCATAAAAATAGTTTCCAAATAATTCTCCTACACCAGATATCGATCTAAAAATATATATAAATATACAAGAAATGTTCATAGAATACCCACGTTGGATATTTTCGCTTTCGTTGAACTCTTGTGGATATCATTTGCCAGTTTACGCCCTGTAACGCTGCATCTACATAAATATGTACATACACACATATATATATGTATATATACACACACACACACATACATGTGTAGTATCTAAATTGCAGCTAGAGGTCTACTCCGTTTATTTGTCTGTGCAAATTTACAGTAATTGCAGCTTGCGCTGTTTTTGGGCAGCAGACAACAAATTTATTTTATTTAAATAAAATGCGCCTGAGGGCAGCGACTGTTGCTGCAAGGGGTCGATGGTGGGGTGCAGATAGGGGGATAGGGGGGGCGGCGGGGGGCCAGAGACGTTGACGTTTCTGCTGCTATTTTTGGGCGCGACTTGGAAATCTGTTTGTGATTCGTCTGGTTCGACCAGGGGAAACCTTGGGGGCTCCCTGGCTGGCTCAGCTCATTGTCTCTGTTTTTGGAGTGTCGGTGTCTGCAAAACCAAAATTATCATGTCCACCTACATAATTTAGCATGTGTTGTTATTGTGATTGTTGTTCTTGGTGTTGTTGTTGTTGTTGCTGTTGTATTTGTTGTTGTTTTTGTTGTGTGGTGGCTGCCTAAATTATTGGTTGTAAATAAAAGCATTGCCTTCGCTGTGGTCTTTGTTCATTTTGTCTATTTTGAGACGGTAATTGGCAAGCTTTATATCACATACATATTTCCATATCCATATCCATATCCATATATCGTCGTGTAGAAGTTAATAAATGTCTACGTGTTTCAGTTGCTTCAGCTTCAATGAGCTTCTCTGAGCACTGTAGGAATGTCGTCTTACAATATCTATCTATTCTCTGTCTCGTTTTTGAGCTGGGCACGTCCCAATCAGCTTAACAAATCTTTAGCTTCATTCATTCGATATGCCAAATGTTTTCTGAGAACTCACAAAAAAAATACAAAAAAAAATATAAACCCCAATCGCAAAACATTTTACGCATTTCAAAAGCCACACATAAAAAAAACCCCAAAACAAAAAAACAAACATAATCAAATTCTAGACTGCCAAATAAGCGGTGCTTTTCAAATGATTTATCTGTTTTGTCTGTGAATACCAAGCAGCAACAATAACAACAACAACAGCAACAACAGCAGCAACAACAGCAACAACAGCAGCAATAACAGCAACAACAGCAGCAGCAACAAAACGAGACTCTTCCTGGAAGTGTTAAGTCCATGCTCAAAACTTTGCTCATCACCTGCCTCTCGGTCTCGATCTCTCTCTCTCTCTCTCTCTCTCACTCTCTGTCTCTGTCTCGCTTGCTCTCCCAGCTTAGTCACCTTGACTGACCGTACAACAATAACAACAATAAATTTACATATCTTCTCAAACGAAGCACAGCTGAGATTTACCTGAGAAGATCGCTCGACTTTTTCAATGCCAACCAAATTGGCAAAGTGTATTTTATTGTTCTAAAGTATGAAAAACAAAAAATTTGAATATTTCGAAAAAGAAAAAACAATAAAGAAAGGATATTATTAAGAGATCTATAAATTTACTAAGAACTTAAAAAGCCGTCCGATTTTTCCTATGAAAGCTATTTGATATAATAATATTAATTCTCATAGTTTTCATAGCACTCATCTTAATACCGATCGTTCCTATGGCAGCTATATAATATGGTGATCCCACCCCTTAAAAATTATAATGCAAGGGTCTACAAATAATTTCTGATTTTTGTAGTGATTATAGTGATAGTGGGTCTTTATGATCACTTATATGTATATATAATATCGATGTTTAGATGCACAAGTGTTGCTCGATTATTTCTCCTATTTATATTAATGACAAAATGATCAGTAATCAGCGAGAAATTCAGGTCGTGTCCAGTCGAAGTGGTTTTAATCACATTTCAATTAAACGGTGATTTAAGTTTCAATTGGCGCGTAATTAGCTTGCACCAAGAAAATATAATGCAAGTGGTGGCACGACAGTATCATAATTATATTAACTAATCACCTCGGCCGGCATCGGGATACCCTTCTCAACACGTCATTATTTCAAGAAATGCCTTCGTTCGCAATCTGCAACGATCTAATGCCGCCAGCTATCTTGCAGCACTTTTTTGCACTTGTTGCAGCTACTACAGGTGCAAGTTACGATGATGCCATAACTCAGCGGCATTTGAACAGAAATCTAGTTGCATGCAGCCTTGGGGTGCAAAAAAAAAAAGAAGCGTTGCAGCATAAGAATAAGAATTCAATTATGCAGCAAAATGTCGCAGAGCCCGGAAAAACGGGCGAAGTAGCCAAGAGCATAAAAAAAAATGTGAAAAGCTTTCTTTGCCACGACGAAGTTCAAATACCCTTTAATTTAATTATATTTATAAAAAAATTAAGAGAAATTGATAGTAATAATTGTGAGACTTGGATGGAAACAACTGTGAGAAAGAGACATGGTTATATCGAATCTACAATAGTTGCTATATATGTATATAGACTCTCTACAAAACCGAAGATGAGTTCTTCTTCATGACAGAATCAATATACTCTAACCAAGCGAATCCAGGCTTTGAAGTGGAGATGTTAAGATTGCTAGAGAACTTAACTCGCAACTGCTTTTTTTTTTTTTTTGCTTTAGTCTCTGATGATCTTCTGATCTATGAAGTGGCAAAATCATTGTAATATAATGGCTGCGGATGAGACTGTCAGATAAAAAGCACTGGAAACCCCTTGGCCATTAAGCAGAATTCAAGCAGAGAGAAATACAAAGCTGTGTAATTTAAAGCTCGATAAGAAAAACGTAGCCTTTAACAAAAAGCTGTTTTCAAAATGAATATTGTTAGAAAAGAAGTTTATAATTTATCAAAGACTTTCTTCTTAATTCCTAAATAAATAAATCAAATATAAATCGCAAAGAAAATTGTGAATAACTATTCCGATCATCATAATGAAAGTTTATTGTGAATAAGTATAGATCTATAAAGCATCGTCCTTAATAAAGGAAAAATAATAATGATATTAATAATAATGAAGATGAAAATGGAATAGGGAAGCAAACTTTGACTGCTGCCAGTTGCCGGCTTGCTTTTCTTTAATGAAGAAATCCAATAGAAAAGAAATCCAAAAGGGCAAAAAAGAAATGAGGAAAAATGAAGCTGTTTTCGTTAAGAAGTTGATTTAACTGGGCTTTTATATTGTTGCAGCACAATTGTTGTTGTTGTTGTTGCTGTTGTTGTGGATGTTCTTGGTCAGAGTGGTTGTTGTTGTTGTTGTTGCGACTGCTGGTTTGATTGATGATTGCTGTTGTTTGTGTTTGTGTGGCGCGATAAGGCTTCTACAGCTTGCTGCTTGCCCCAAAGCAATGAATGTCAGTTGGCAGCAAAGATGGCAACTCTGGCCCATTGTTGGAGGCAACCTTGCTCATGTTGAGTGACAGAAAGGTTCGTGCTATTAATTGCCGCATGCAAAAAATAAGAAAAAGAAACTAAAAACAAAAACAACAACAAGAAATCAAACAACAACAATTCAGTTGCTTAAGTTTAGAACGGGCAGATGAAATCGGAATCGCTGTTGGCGTTAAAGTTGAGTGGAAGTTGCAAGTCTCAACTAATTGCAGCAGGCAGAAACAAGCGTCAGCTACAATGAAGCAACAGCAACATAACTTGTGATAAGCAAAGAAATTTTGTATCTTATCTGAATACAGCGCTTAGAAGTATCTGGCGTCAACTTTGTGCAAACATAACTCCTTTATCAGAGTAGCTGTATCTGTTTTGTTTTTGTTTTTTTTTATTCACTTGCACAACTGCATTCATACTATATACATATATATATATCTCTCTAAAAGTTGTTGACTCTGCCGTGTTGCTTTATCGTGCAGATACTTAGATAAAAGCGCTGAGAGAGAAAGAGAGATGACCTCAAAAGCGCTGAATTCTGTTAGGCAAGTTTCTAGCTGGGCTACCTGTTAAAGTTCAATGCACCTGGCTAACTAATTAACCTAGAAAAATGCAAATATCTGCACAACAGCACAGCACAACACGCCCTCTTCAAGAAACGACAGCAACAACAACTTCTAAGCCAAACAATCAATCAACGTTGCAACAACAACAAGAACAACAAAAGTTCACTTGAGCACGTCACGCAGAAAGGCCAAAGCAAACTTTAAGGCACACACAACAACAAACATACACAGCGCAAAATAACTGACTAGAATATGTAAATAATGCATGCAAAAATCGTCAAAGTCGCTGCCAGAATTTTAAATAAAACTCCCTCAACTCTTTTGTTGCAATTCTTCAGTTAGATACCCAAGGCAAGCGAACAACAAAATCTAAAAATACTTTAACTATGTAAAAAGTGACCAGAGTGCGAAATAAGAACGAAAACTAAACAATAATAATTCTGCTGGTTTCTTAAATAACGTCATTTGAGCAAATAAAAATAATATGCTGGTTGTTTTTTTGATTGCTGATTGCAATTCAGAATTCAAGGCTTGCAAAAAGAGGTACTTGAACCACATATTTGCTACTAAACATTATAATTGGAATACGGCTCGAATTTACAGCTACTTCTGACACGGATTTGTAACACTCGAACTACCGATTGATTAATGGTGTTTTTTTTTTTTGTGTACACGTACGTATACTGTATTTGCCGTAGATGTGTTTGTGTTCAGCTAGGATGACTGCCATGTCGCCTGGAAGGTGTGTAAAGGTAATATTTATTATGTGTTTATCTGGCTGACAAACAACAGCACAGAAAACAGAACAGAACAGCCCACGATCACAAAAGGGCAATAGAGGAACGTGCAAAGTGGAACGTGGAACGAGGAGCGGGGAGCGGGGCACGATGTGCTATGATGCGAGGATTGGGAATAGAACGGACTCAGGCACAACATTGAAACTGCCTGCCGAGGCTGGCGTGCTGCCAATAGCTCAATAACACCCCGGGGATCAATTGAGATCTTTTTTGGGGGATAGGCAACAAAGTTGGACGCCCAACTGGCAAATAGCAAACGCAAACACAAATACAAATACTATGGGCAATCGCAAGGAGTACAGTGGAACCAAATCCAAGTTAAATTAAAATATTGTATTTTTAATTTAATATTAAAAAAAATATAATACTTTATAAATTACAACTAATCAAAACTAATCAACTAATATTAAAAAAAACCCCTATTCAACATAACAGTGCAAAAAATTGAAAGAACAAATTAGCAATTAAATAACTTTTTTCTTTTATTTAGAATTAATTTTCTACTATTTCAATTTAAGCACTTATCCTAATAAATAATAATTAAAAATCAACTAAAGCCTATTTATGTTAGTTGGAAAATGTTGTAATTTAACTACAATGTCTAAAAATTATTGTACAATAACTAAAGATAATCAATGTGATATTAAAATATGCCAATAATAAAGTTGTACAATATTTTGGCTTAATTCATTAAAATCTTTTTATCATCATTGATATTTTTATGTATTATATTATAATATAGTGTAATGTTTATGTAGCATTGTTCCATAGCTTACTATTATAGTTTAGTATTTCAATCAAGTAGACAACAGTTTGCACCACTGTATCAAATGGCCAGCCCGACAAATAGTGGGTTAGATTTTGACCTGATGGTTGTTACTACCACTGCCCAGTCACGACGACAAGTTTTGGTTGCGGCAACTTTGGCAACTCCACTGTCAACGTGGACAGCCTTTGACCTGCCGTCAACCCGAAGGAAGGAAACTCATCATTCCGCAATCGGAGCCAACAATGATGATCGGCATTATTATGAAATGTTACAACTGTGGCAATGGAATTCAATAATGCAGAAAAGAGGCAGAATAATTGCCTAACTAATACGTCGGCGGTTAGTTTGAAAGGTTCGCTAAAATTTCACACTTCAGCGAGTTGAATGGATATCCTCTTTTGGATTTCGCACTTGAGGTGCGGTCTTTTAAGTGTCTCTCAAAGCCGCCAACATGGTCAGCTGTTGGTGGTCGTCCACATGGGTAATTCGAGAGCTGCCGAGGGGGCTCCCATGAAGCCATCAGATTTAGATGCAGATGCAATGCAACAATTATGCTCACATTATGCACGGCAAACACAACACCAAAGACAAAGCGAAACAAACAAAAACAAAAACAAAAAACAAAAAAAGAGATGAAGGAAGAAAAAAAAAACGACCAAATGTAAAGTGCTTCTAAATTTAGAAGAAACGCCTAGGGGGAGCCGACCGGTGTGTGCTGGCAATGTGCTACCAAGTGCCTGGGGTCTGTCCTCTTCTTCGTCTTCTTCTTGGTCGTCGTCGTCTAGGTGATTAACCGCACAAGGCCCCAGCTTTGGCGGCAGCTGCGAACGCCTTCTAATTGCAGGCCAGTGATCAGAGCGGAAGGCAAGCGACATCTATTTTTATGTATGCCCATTGCCCGGGAAGTGCAGGGAAGAGGGTATATAATTCAGTAGATGACATACAGAAAAAAAAAACGTTAGACGTTGCTAAGAATGTAACGATTTACAATGAATATAATAATTATCATATACACATTTATATAATTATATATATATATATATGCATATAGTTTGTTCATTAGATGAAATAAGGAAAAGGGTTAGCAGCTGAGAAAGATTGAGTTTGCAAATGAATATAGTAAAAAAAAAATTATATTTATATTTATATAGTAACTAAGTAAGTATGTAATTGCAAGTATTATCTGATTAAAAACATTATAAAAGCATTTGCTTACTCAGCAGAATTTTTAATTTTAAAAAAGCTAGCAATTTTCATTACAATTCATATTTTTTTTATTAGATTTTTCGCTTAATCATCAATTTAATTAATTGATTACCGTAAACCTGTGGCCTAAGAATTTTTAATATTTCTTAAAATAAGTTTACAATTAATTGTTTGAAGCGTACATATACAGGGTATCTCATATTCGCGCATGTTTGTGTTTGCGATTCACTTATTTGCCTCAGCGCCAGGTCATTTATTAATATTATTTAATTTCTTTTTAAACCAAATATATTTTTAGCAACTGACCCGAATTATTCGTTTGTCTCTATTCACTTTCTCAATTCTTAGCTTTCGGGCAAAGAAAAAAAATTTGTTCTGAATAAGTCGAGAGATGTTTTAAATTTCAATGACAGTTTACAAGCAGCAGTTTTGAAAATTTGTTGTTTTCGCCTTTTGTTTTTCTGGGGCCGCAATTAATTTGGTGTGTCAAAAAGCTGAAAAGCTGTTTATTTGTTGGTTGTCTTTTTTCTTTTTGCGGCAATTGGCATCATTTTAATTGATGTGAATTACAGTTTTTAATAGCCTCGAGCCAGTAGCGAATTCGGCGAGACGAAATCTGCTTTTTGTGGGCTAAGTGTAGAAATCAATTTTGCCGCTGACAACAACAACAGCAACCAATAAAAATAACAACAATAAAAAAGCTGTTAACCAAATGCTTAAAACGTGTCCATGAGTAGAACACTTCATACAGCCAGATGATGATGCAGAAGTGGTAGAAGAGTGTTGCCATTCCGTTTGGGGCAGAATCAGCGGATGACCCCCAAGAAATTAGCACAGCCAACAACACAGCGTTTGTGGGCCAAAAACTCTACATTGAGGAAGTCATAGACCCCGAGGCCAATAGATTATTATTATTAATATTTTGACAGCCGTGAAAAAACCTATAGCAGCACTTGCGACCTGTGCGGAATCCGATACGATACGGATTTCTCAATAAAATTACCAAGTTTTTAATTTTTATTTATTGGCAAATAGTAGTAGTAGTAATTATGGTATTTGTAGTTTATCTCTCTCATTCTCCCTCCCTCTCCCACTCTCTCTCTTTCTCTCTCTACAGTGAACATATGCATACACAGCTTTAACTTATTAGAAATACATTAAAGCCAACAGCTGCTTTCGGGGAACAACTGTATCAACAAGGGGCTGGAAAACAGTTGAGAAATAGTAAATCGATAAACTTTTGTTTGTTTTTTGTTTATTATTTCAAAAGCACAAATGTTCGATATATTTTTATGTACTTTGCGCCAGTTCAAGTAATCGACTTTCGTTGCTTCAATCATAGGGTATGCAAATCTAGATGACGAGACTCCAGAATACAATGTGTAAGATTGCCCGGCATTAAGTAGACTGAGACTCTCTTAGATAGGGGCATGCACCGTAAATTTCAGGAAAATTATGGCTATAAGACCCTGTACAGTATTTGCATTTCTGCACATGATTGGGTTTAACAGAGTTGTTTAACTCATTTACAAGGGAGTGGCAAAATTAGCCCAGGAAGTCGCTGTGTAGGGTCTATAAAGTCACACTCAGACATTATAAACAAATAATTTTCTTCTAAAGCTATTGTAAAAAATGATTTAAGAAAACTACTCAATTTACATAGTATAGTAGTAGTAGTATTAAGATCTGATATCTGGTATATGTACCTATATTTATATATTGTAAAAACGGCAACGAAGGCAAAGTTGATCGTCAGATACTCAAACATATATAAATACACACAAATACAAATACACACTGGCGGCACAACAAAAGAAAAACTCTCCCTTTCTTCATTTTTTTTCTGGTTGATCGTTTCTCGGAATCTGCGTTTAGAATTAACGGCTAGTCGGAATATGCCACTGAAAACTAATTAAAATAACAAAAACCAATCAATGCCCACAACACACATCAACTCCACAATACTATAAAATTTTGTTTAGGGCTAGTTAGAAAAAAGAGAAGAAAAAAAAAGTGAAAATCGTTTGTCGCGTCTGCCTTACAAATATTTACGACAAACCCAAGCGAACCTAAACCACCTATTATTATTTTATTTATGAATGCTGGAATTTGTATTTAATAAACATCAAAGCCTCGTTTTTAATAGTATAAAATCTATCTAACGCACTAATGTGAAAAATGATTTACACGTGGGCTCCGGAAAATTTGAGACTCTTTTGTGAAAGTTACGAAGAAGGAGAACTATGCAAATGCCATCATCATCATCAACTTAATCATCATAAAATGGGAACGAAGCATTTTAAACTAATCTAAACAGCTTACGAGCATCTAGATAAGATGCTCGTTATCTTAGCTTAGTTATCTCAGTTCAAGCAACATCATCAAATGCGGTTTTAAATCATGTGATACATTTGTCTAACACTCTACGTCTATTTTTAGCAACAATTTGCATTAAATTAATTGTAAGACGATGTTAATTTTGTTATTGATTGTAACAAATTATTCTTACTCAAAAAAATAATTTGTTTTACTGTTCACACTAATAAAAAACAGATGTAAAAATAAAATCAGAACTTGAGTTTTTTTCTCGATTTTTTACAATCAAGTTAATCTCTTTTTTATAGATGTAGAGCTGCATATTTCACATAAGCAACAAGACAATTTCTACACACAAGAAAAACATTTAATTTCCATTTTTAAAAATAATTTCCACGTATATTTATATACATTTACTTATTCAGCATACATGTGTTTTTTTCCCCAAAAAAGTACATAAATTGGAGTAAATTCCAGTCAGCCTCCCAATTTGTGCAACACAAGAAAAGCATTATATGGGCCCATGCTACAAGTCTATAAAAACAACAAACCAACCCAGCCCACAAGATATACAAACTGCATCTAACAATAAATTTACACAAGAGTGGGGAGAGTGGGGAGTGGGGGGAGCAGCAGCAGCAGCAGTAGCAGGGAGAGAGACACGCACTCGGCTATCTACTTTTGTAAGCAGAATCCAACCGAAATTTATATATTAAACTTGGGCGACACTAGTCGAACTCTTCTTTCTCCCCACACCACACACACACACACACCCCACACACAAACACATCTCTGGGCAGATCAGTCAACTCACCCTATTGCATTCCAAGGCGGCGGCGCTGTGCTCCTCTCGCTGGCGAAAACAATGGCTGCATTTGCTCTTGTTGAATATATTTGGTGAGAATTTACGACAGTCGGCGCTGCTGCGTCCGCCGCTGCTTACACTGCTTGGCGGGGGCGTCGCAGCTGAAGTGGACGCCGCTGCTGCTGCTGTTGTTGTTGCTGTTATCGTTGAAGTTGACATTTTTGGGCAGAGTTGTTGTTGTGGTTGTTGTTGATTTTCTCAGCTGCTTTTCACGTTTCACAAAATTTGGAATCTTTCGCTCTCTCAGCTCAGCTTAGTTGATGCTCAGCGTTTAGCGCCATTGCGTTCACACACACAACACACACACACGCACACACTCAGGTAAATTTCTATAATTTTGCACAATGTGCACAAATTATTTATTTTTTTAATAATTTTTGTAAATTGATATTTTTCAACACTTGACAATAGGTTGAAAGGGGGGCGGGCGGGTGTAGCCGGTCAGCCTCACATATTTATGCAAATGCGCCGAACAACGACGCAGTTGTTGTGGTTGTTGTTGTTGTCGAGCCGGCTTCAACTTTGTTGCTGTTGCTGTTGCTGTTGTTGTTTTTCTTAGCGCATTGCTCCAAAAATAGCTGGCTGTTTGTCGTTTCAATTCACTCGTTTCTCTTCTTCTTCTCTCCTCCTTCTTCTTTGCTAAGTGTTATGCACGTTTTGCTTTGCCCCTTTTGATTTTGATATGAAACTATAATTTTTGGCAAGCCAAGCAAAATAATATGTATACAAAAAAACACACCAAACAACACACACACACGCACACACACACTCTAACTCACTCACTCACACACACGCGCTTTGCACTAAAAATTTATTCAATTTTGCTTTGCACTTCTTCATTGGACAGCAGCAAAGCAAAGCAAACAACACGACTGAAGTTTCGTTAGACGTTTAACACGCGCGCGCTTTGTACAACTAGCTGCTCTCGGCACAACAAATCGGTTCGAATGCATACACGACACTGAATGGTTGGCCCCCCAACAAGTCGAGCCGCAACCAGTCGAGCGCCAAAAACCAAAACGAGAGAGAGAGAGAGCAAGCGACGGAGAGCTACAGAAAACCGGGAGAGAGCGCTTAATATTGTGTGTAAAAACCAAGGAGGCAAGAGTTGCAGGTAACGTTACTTGTGCAATCGTCTTGGCTCTCTCTCTCACTCTCTGTTTTTAACCGATACGATTTTTATAAGATTATTTTTAAAGTGTAAGAATTATATTTATAATATTATATATTAAAAATTTGACTGTAGCCTTAAATTTATGGGATGGCTTTATCAATTTGCGATTATCGATTATAGTAGCTTCCTAGTGAACTCCAATTATCATACTTTGTCTGACTCGGACACAGAACACTATTTGGCTTAATAAGTTTAAAGTTTCTATCTCTGAGGGTGCTGAAAGTTGCGTTCATATAGACAGAGTACAGCAGAAAAACAAAATATTCTCAATACATTTTCAACTTATACTTATACACATGCTGTGACATCACGAATAGTATGTATGCTCTCTTATACGCACATTTTAAGCAGCTGGTTTCAAACCTGGTTTGACAGCCAAACAACTGCTGACTGGTTAGCGGGATTTCCGCTATAAAAAAATGGCTAAAAAATTCATGCTTCATCTGTAAACAAATGTATATAGCACCCAATTGTTAAAATAAATAAATATGTAAATACGTGAGCAAATGTAAAACAAAGTAAAGCGCAAAAAAATTAATTTAATACAAGAAGTAATACACAAAAATAATTGCGTTTTAATCAACTGTAATAAACAATTATAATTTGATGTATTCAAGCGGAAAAATCAAAACTATTATAACTAATATTCTTTAGGATTTTTCGGGAATTTTATGCAGGCAACAATTTTTGTTGGAACACTAATGAGTTTTTTGACCCTCCCCCTACCCATCTCGTTCTCTCCCTCTCCCTGTGTCGGATCAAATCGAAAAGGTTAAGGAAAATTAATGCCGGTATATGTAAACATCTCTCACTCCCTCACACACACACACACACTGACACACACACATGATTCGTTTCATATCCCAAAACGATTTGTTTACAGCAACCACAACAAAAACAACAACAGCAGGTAATAACAATAACAGCAATTAACTGCACGCTTCATTAGCAGCAGCCTCGGACAACAAATTTTCAAGTGCGCCACAACGGGAGAGTACGAGATAGAGAGTGAAAGAGAGAGAGATTGAGAGAGCGACGAACCCTTTCCAAGCAGCTTGTGTGGCGTCGGCGCTTAATGTGTGAAGAGAACAACAACAGCAACTCCAAAGTGATTAATTGCGCTGCTCCATTTGATGATGGGGGACAGCGAGAACGTCAAAAGAAGGATTGCTTAGAAGCGACAATAATTGAGTATTTTCCATACCCTTCCAGAGGGTATACCAGTTATCCCATTAATGTGGTGCAAATGAATATAAATTTACACATCTACGTACTCTAAGGAAACTCTTATACTGTTTAGGTACACGAATTCCACATTTGGTACAAATGTACCAAATCATGAACTAAATTATTTTTAAATGTGTTATTTTTTTATTTTATTTATGTTTATCTGTTTATTGATTACTCAGCTAACACACATGCATTTTTTTATGTATCGCTGTTGCCGGTTTTACATATTAATTAATTACCCAAACTTTAAAATTGGCCACCTGGAAATATTCTCTCAGCTTTAACTTTAAGTAAATTACCAGGAAGCTTTTCATTTTTTTTTTAAATATTTTTTTTTTCGTTTTGCCCACCAGTTTAAAGTGGTCAAAGCATATTTCACGATAATGAATTCCATTTTGTTTTTTGGCCAATGCATTGCAGCGCTAGCTTTGTAAATTGCATTACCGCATATTGATTTTTTTTATTTTTTTATTGGAAGGCTGGAAGCTGTTGTTGTTATTTCTGTTTTCGTTGTTGTTGTTGCTGTTGTTATTGTTGGCTGACGATCGTTTTTTGCACATTTTGCACTCTTATTCAAATGTCAATCGAGTCACGCGCGTCTCCGGGCACCACACTAAATGGGGTAGACAATAGACCTACTTGCCCACATATTTCTATAGCCACTCAGGTGGCTATTTTTTCTTTAATTGTTACGAAATGTTCGATTTTTTAAGGTTGTAGCTTAGCATTAGCATGCAAATTGAGTTGGTATTGGATAAAGGGATAACCGTTAAGCGTTTTAATATGCAAAGCAAATACACTCAAAAATAAAATTCCCGAGAAATTTAGAAAATCCCGATTTTAGAAAAAATAACGAATTATACAAAAAAATATTATAAAAACTTTAAACTATACAAATTTTCTAATCCTTAAAAATAATTTCAAAATAACACAAAAATTAATGTCTAATAAAAATTAGATTGATTTTTTTTCTATTTATCAGAAATATAATTCTCAATAATGGAAAATATTTATAAAAGTAAATGGGTTTTTTTAGCAAACATCGTTTCTGAAATTTTGAAAATAGTTTACATATTTAGCAACTCGGGATTCGGGGATGCTGTAAAATAATAAGTTTTTTTAAAGTAGTACAAAGAAATCTGTGGTTTTTCGAAAAACATTAACTTCTGTTAATTGTGTTTGAACATTAATTTTATATTGACTTATTCATATTATTTTCAAAAACGAATCTTTTACCATTTTTTGATAGTTTCTATTTCTCAAATATATATTATTTTCTGATAAACATGATTTTTCATTCTGTTGTTAAAAAAAATGCACTTTGATAAATATTCCTTTTTTGGGCATATGTATTTTTTTTTATCTATATAAGAGTCTTTATTTACGTATGTATTTGCATCCTTATCTATATAGAACTTCAGTTGTATGCATCTGTTAACTGACCATGACTTTGTATTGCAGATAGAAATCTGTGTATCTATATCTATTTCCATTTTGCAGTTCTAGCTTTATCTCAATCCTTATCCGAATATATCTTATCTGTAACCCTAACTGTTTATGCAATTGTAGCTGTATTTGTAGTTAAGTCAGCACCTGTAATCGTAACTGCATCTGTTTGTTTAACTCAAATTGTAACTGTTAGCCTAGGAAACTGTTGCTGTCAAATTAAGAGCGAGACTAATTTTAACTTCACACTTTCGATTGGCCATGCCAAAAATTAACAACAATCGGAGCCCTTTGACTGGTTTATTTTATTTATTTCCTATGGCTCGAACGGGCGAGGCCAAAAATGTTGCACATGTTGCCAGATGGAAGTTGTTGTTGTTTGCGTTGTTGCTACATATTAAATTCATTGCAGCTGCAGACAGCAGACAGCAGACAGCAACCCACAAAACACCGACCTGAATCACACTTTCACTTTTCTATGCTAATTTCGAAAAGAGCTAAAATAAAGCCAACAAAAAACAAAAAAAAACAGCAAATTTTTATAAGGCGCATTTTTGTTTTCGAAATTGTCCTTTTACGGTTTGTGTTTTTTTTTTGTTTTTTGTTTTTTTTTGTTGGGTGCATTGACTTTTGCAGATTTATGAATTACCATATAATTTTTATGGCTGCCACTTTCGAAAAATCCGCCTTTCATTGATGGTATTTGAAATTTTCATTTTTTTTTTATAGTTGTTGCCGCTTGTTTTGTTTTTGTTGTTTTTTATATTTTTATTTTTTAGTCACGTTAGGGCCGCTTGATTAATTTATTTTTAATTTTAATGCCGCCTTTGGAGAGGCCAATCAAAATATTTGCCTTTTCTTGAAAATAGCTCAAAGCGTCGGCACTTTGGGCTTAATCGTTAGAAGTATCTTTTTGTTGCTGCTGTTGTTGTTGTTGTTGTTGCCACATAGGCATCGAGAATTTTAAAAATACAACTGCACAACAATGATTTATGTTAAAATTGCGACTTATGTTTATTAAACGGCAGCCATAAAACAAACCCCACCGAATGAATTATGCCCCTAAAGTGGGCGAATGGGGCGTGACTCGATCAGCTTATTTTTGGAAATGGCTGCGAGTCTTTAACGAAATTGATGCGACTATTCAGGATGAGTTTAAAACATAAACCCGAAAATGTTCTGTGAACATTTGTGAGAATTATCGAATTACATTCGGAAATTAGCATATCAGAATGAGTTATGCTCAGAATAATTATGAATGTTTATTCATATTTATAAATCGTTGTCTTAATGTCCATTTAGATGTGCGCTTAACCAAACTTCACATATATTTATCGGATTAGGTAAATGCCATATGATTTTCTGGCAGTTCAAGAAACCGCCAGTTAAATTTAGAAATTGAAATTTTATGGCAATTCCCCGGACAAAATTATATTTCTTGGTTTGCTTTAGTTTATTGGACGGTTTTAACGATTATTATATATGCGATATATATTTTAGTTTATTGGACGGTTTTAACGATTATTATATATGCGATATATATTTTATAAATGAGTTTCTAAATAGTGGGTGTTTAATTTAACATTTAAATTGTTTAACTATTTTATTTATATTTTTTTAATATTAATTTGTGGCTTAATGAAGTTTACAAAATTGACATAAATTAAGGCATTATCCATATTTGATATTGAAATTTTTTTAAGACAACGCACAAATCAAAATTCGTTTTTCAGTTCAGATTTCTTAAGCAATATTATATATTTTATTGTTGATTGATTTCCTGTTTTTCAAGTAGCGGAAATAAAATTCTGTAGAATTCAGTATATTTTCCTTAAGATGTGATTTTAGTTAAACAAAATGTAAAATTTCTTGAAGATCAGACTACCAATTGGGTTTCGGTAGTCAATTAATGAAAATCAACTCCAAAAACTGGCTCATCAGAAATTCAATGGCAGCAACACTTCCTCAATGAGGAAGCACTGTCGAATAACCAGACATGGGCGTCAACTCAACCAGCCAAACTCAGCCAAACTCAGCCAAACTCAGGCAACTCAGGCAGCTTGGTCAGCTCAGCCAGCCAGCCATGGGCTGAGCAGGCAAAACAAGCTGGGCACGTATGTGTGTCCAGTAAAACTAACCAAGCGACCGATCTCTGACCATTTGCCTGTCTGACGGCAGCCACCTGCAAACAATTTCCCATAAAAAAAAAAAACGAAAAAAAATTAAAAAAAAAAAAAACAAAAACTCGTGAAAAACGCCGCAAATCGACGGCTGACAGTCTATGGCTGGTACCAATTTGCCGTCGATTCGCGACTCACGCCAGGCTAACAGAAGCGGCACGGAGACGTGGCACGGGGACGGGGCACGGGGTACATGCATCGAGAGGTAATCGGGGAGGCGTCCATAGACCTTTTGTGAAAGTGAAAATTTTTTAGCAAAGTGTGTGCGCAACTGCAACTGCAACAACAGCAACAGCAACAGCAATGGCAACGGCAACGGTAACTGCAACAGCAGCAGCAGCGACAGCAACAGCTACCTTGTTTCCCCTTTCCTGCAATTTTTTAGCAGTCTCCTCACATTTTGAATACTCTGTCAAAATAAGAGTTTGTGTGCACAAAAAATGGTGGCCATTAAATAAATGATATATAAATTAAATAATAAAATAAATAACGTATTTCAAAATACAATTAAGCAAATTACTAAATCTTAGAAAACCACTTTCATCAGTCACCTCAAGATTTAATTTCTTTAAATAACTAAAAAAAAATTACAGAGTTGGGAATAAAAATATTTATATTTTTTTATGCATATCTCAGTTAAAAGGGTTACACAACTCATAAAGAATGAGTAGCCTGCTGGAAAACTCATTTCCTGGTTCAAATGAATACATACGATTTTTAAAATATATATAAAAAATATTTCATATTCGTAGCTTATAAATTTCTCTGTTAAATTACTTTAAAGAATTAATAATTATTAATATTTAGAAAATAGAAAATACATAGAAAATTCGAAGAAATTAAATTTTTCAAATAACGTCTTGAACTTTAATATAAATAAAGATTCTATATTATTAAAAATTAGGTTAACAAAAAAAAATTGTCAAATCGAAGAGCATCTAAAGGTCGGTTTGCTCGCAGGCTGGTTTTTGTCAGAAGTGCGGCTTTGATAATTGACTCCAAGCGCGTGAATAATAACAAACAACGGACAGTTAGGAAATCGCGTTTCATTAACATGAAAAACGAAAATTGAAAAAACAAAAAAAAATAGAAAAAAAAAATAGAAAATGGTAAATGGAAAACGCAGCAGAAAAAAAAAATGGTTGGCCAAAAAGGTAAAAATAAAAAAACGTTGGCTGACATGTGACGTGCAGTTGGCTCATAGCTACTTTGGCAACTTAAGCAACTTTTGGCTATTTAACATTGCGTATACGTATTGCGGAGCTTGAGTCGGTGTCAGACTCTGAGTCTCAGTCCGAGTCCGAGTCTGAGTTGGAGTCCGAGTCCGAGTCTGAGTCTGAGTCGGAGGCTTATCTATTTGCCAATTGACATTACCGGTTGGCTATTCGCTTGTTGTGGTTTTTTGGGAAAGTGCAGCGAATCAGAAGACAGACTTAATTTTCTTATTCGGCCAAGGCGACAACAGCATAATTTACCGTTAACTCTTCAACTCAGCCAAAAAAAAAAACCAAAAAAAAAAAAAAGACTGAACGCAGCACGCAAATGCGAATCTCAAGCGTTGCTTTTCCTATTAAGCCGTTTTCTTTCTTCTTCTTCTTTTTCTTCTGTTTTTCGGGCATTTGGCGTGTCTTATGATTTATTTGACTTGACAGTCAAATGAACAGAGATTTATTTTTCAATGCTGCATTTTTAATGATTTTCCGTTCAGTTGCGGGGCATTTCAAATTGAGCAAACAGCCAGACGTAGATTGAGACACACACAACACACACACAACACAACACACACAACACAACACACACAAATAGAGACAGAGACACGCAATTGCCGCCCAGTTCCTACAACACCACACACACACACACATACATATATATGTGCATACACGTAGGCAACCACGCAGTGCCCAGTTCAATGTTGCATGTGGTATTATTAGTACGTATATATTTAATGTGGTCATATGTGGGCTGCTGTGGTGCAGCTCCAATTTGTGCACCTGCTGGCAAAAGCAAAAATCAATTATAAATCGTTCGAGCAATTTCAAATCAAAATGCAACAGACACAGATGCAAACGCAAAACTAGTCAGACTACTCTTTTCGAGAGTGCATGACTAGAAGATACCCTGTGCTCAGGGTACATAAGCACACAGCAACACACAGAAACCCCTTATGTGCAAAATTCTACACAATTTAAGATTTTAGTAAAAAAAACATAAATATTTTTAAAAATACCTTCTGCTTAAAATTATTAAATATATTATGGCATTACCTATAAATATTAAATAATAATAAGCAAAATATTCTAAAATAAAAAGTGGCATTATTTATAAAAAAATAAATTAAATATTATTCAGAAATTCGTTTTTTCAGTTATCAAACATGGGATTGCATTTCAAATACTAAATTTTGATTTATATATATACATTAAAGTACACCTAAATTCAGAAAGGAACGTAATGGAAAATATATAATTTATTTCTACTTTTATCACATAAGGGGACTCAAATTGAAGAATCAGCTTTGTCACACTCTATATAGAAAATCAATAAATTCAAATTTGAACTCACCATAGTTAAATAAATAAACCCGATTTATGAAAGGGAATCGAATATTAATTTCACTTTTGGCTGCACTTGACCCACTCTTTTTTTAACTTAAGGCGAATTGTGAGTGCATCGCTTCCATGCAACAACTGCAACTAGTCTCCAGAGGTTGCAGATAAATCATATTATTAAAAAGAACACAGCGGGATATTTTTTTTTTGGTACCAGGCTGACTAACCCGATGAGCCAGACTTCAGTTTCAGCACGGATGCTGATTCCGATTCGGACTCGAGATTCGAGATTCTCGAGACTTAAGTCTAGAGGCTACGCTACTACTATTGAGACTGAGGCTGAGTCATGGATAACAAAAACTGAAAGCGCCCATAAAGCCAGCAATGACAACAGTCTCAGAAGCCGGCAATAAATGCGAAAATGCAGTAAAACAAATTAAATTTAGTAACGAGCGATATGAAAATGCAAAGTAAAAGTAAAAGACTCTAAAACTGCAGTTTAATTGAATTTTTATTGCGTTTCGAATTTTTTGGGAAAGCGACAGAAAACACAAAAGCTACACGACCTACACGAAAGACCACTTGTATCCCAAAGTAACCCAAGTTACCCAAGTTGACCAGATGCTGTGAGCAATCCATAGTTGGATTACCTTCTGATTATTTTACATAAGCAAAGTGCAGCAATGTGGCAACACGGCATTTGAATACAATTAGCAGTTATGATTTTCACTTTTTTAACAGCAATTTACCATTGTTGTTGTTGTTGTTGTTGCTGTGTGGCAATGTGGCAATGCAACAACAATAGGCTAACTCATGGGTGCAATGGCCAACGGACACGTGTGTCTAACTCCGTCTGGGATGATTGCCTGGGATGCCGGTTGGGCATGGTAATTTCATAAGAGCCACAGCAGCAACGGCGATCATTTTCGATTGCAAAACGGCAACAACAACAACAACAACAGCAGCAGCAGCAACATGTTGCATATGTTCAATAAGAAAAAAAAGGGCAATTTGATTGTTATGCGAGTTGCAACAACGCCAAAGGTGACCAATTCCCCAAAAACAAAATTTTTGAATGCATTTACATGATTTGATATGTGTGATTTTGATATAGCATATAGTACTATATAAAGATAAATACCAAAGAGTTTTTAGTGGCTATGCAACATGAGCTGCCATCGAATCTATTATGTTGCACAGGGGCAATACTGCTCAGCGCCTGGAATGCGAGCTTTAGTCATTTATTATTTATTATTTACATTGAGCAAATTTCTCCCACAGTTTGCTTTTCAAACGGAATTTATTTAATTTAATTTATTCAATTAACAAATAAAACGAATGCTTTTTTGCAAATCTTGTTTGTTGACTGAACAATGAGAATCCGGCCTTGAGTCCCAGGCGAGTTTATGAGTATTTTAGCCTCAGTCCTCTGACTTGGCCAGTGCTATTTAATTACCATTAATTTTTAATAGATAAAATAGTATTATTTTTGCCGGGTGTGAAATTTTATTGTAAGCCAGATTAATGCAAATCAAGGGCAAACTGTTAGCAGATATCAGTTAATGAACATCAGTGTTGGCCAAAAGTCGGCTTGTTTATCAATGCAAAATAAATATTTAACGAATGTGGAATTAGGCAAAAAAAATAAAAAAAAACAAACAATATTTATAGATATTAATCAAATCAGATTGCCATAGCTCGACTGCGAGATACCCTGCACCCAGCAGTTAAATGTGTTTTTATAGTTTTAATTCAACGTAGTTCCGATAAAATAAAATAAATTTGATTTGATCGGAATATACGAGAATTTATATTAAAAATTTAAAGTCCGTTGCTCTTATAGTCTATAATATAGTCTCTAATATAGAAAGACAAAAATTGCTTGAGCGACTCGACTGTTGATCCTGGTCAAGAATATATAAGCCTTAATGTGGTCTTAGATGCTTCCCGCTGCCTGTTATGTATTTTTGCAGAGAACCATTATATTGTAAATGGGTTCAGGGTAAATGTTTCTATAGAAGCCATAAGATATTGCTCACTTATAAATTGCTTGCCAGCTGACGTTTACTTTATGGAATCGGCACTTAGAACTCCCTCCGCAGAGGGATCAAAAATGGTGCCAGAATCAACCTAAAAACGCATGAGTAACTTTCTCCAATATTTATTGAGATTTGAGTGTTGTTTTCCCAACGTTACAGCTGAGTGTAGTGCATAAATGACAACAGAAATTGTTGTATCACATTGTTTGAAGTGATAGAAAATTGTTTCTATGCAACACTCTGCCTCTTTCCACAGAGGCCATCAACGGCGTCGACGACAACGTCAACTTGACCCAAACACCTCACTTAAAAACGTTTACAAATTACGACTTAATCGCGTGCTGTTTGAACCCTACAACAACTACAGGCATAACTACAACAGTCGCAACGGCAACAGCCACAGCAACAACAACAACTGCAACAACAACAACAACAACAAGACCAAAAACAAACAACAACAAGCCAAGACAAGCAGAATAAGTTGCGACGTCAGCTTCAAGTTCAAAGTAAGCCACAGCAAAACAAACTTGGGAACTGTCTACGTCTGTCTGGAGGCATTGAAATTCTTTCCAGTCTACAGTCTTTCAGTCATTCAGTCATTCAGTCACTCAGTCACTCAATCTTTCAGTCTTGCTGTCTTGTAACTGAACAATGGCAAATGTTTTTCTAGACTTAATTAACACGACGCTGTAAATAAGTACAATAAAAGTAACAACGACTTGGAGCTGATTTTAAATGTAAAGTAAAGTGCCATTGAGGAGAGCCTGTAGCCAGCATTGACCTTGTCGATGGGACCACCAGAGACCAGTTGGAGACTTTGGAACAGTTGAAGACTTTGGAGACTTTGAGACCTGCAACTTGATCAACCACACACGATTCAGGTCTTAATTATTCTAATTGTATTGCAGTTTTTGCAGCTGGAACGGAATCGGACTTCATTTTTCCATAACAATCTGGCATTGATTGATGAATTGAAATTTGTTGGACTCGTGTGCCACAAACGATCGTCATGGGCAAAGTGAAAATGCCAACAGCAACAACAACAACAATAGCAACAACAACAATAGCAACAACAACAATAACTATTGTCGAAGCCGTGACCATTTCACTTGTCCAGTTCGAACAATATCTAAGAATACGGGGCCAATTTCACACGTCAACAAAAACAACAACAATAAAAGCGCACAACATGAATATGAATATATATAAATATATATCTATATATGTATATATATACAGATATATATGCACAAATAATGATGAATGCATTGCAGAGCTTCTTTGGCCCCTGTGGCCATTGGGTGACAGGTCGACGTGCAAATTGATTGAATGAATGAATGACAGAATGAGGTGGAGAAACATTTTAACGCTTAACGTTAACGCGTGCTACCAACAATGGGAACGGATGAACAGTGTCACAAAAATTTCAAATGCCACAATTAAATCTATATCCCAAAAAAATACTCTGACTGATTGCTGCTGCCGCTTAAACTGAAGCTGCCTCGTGGAAGGTAATCTTTGTGGCAACAACACAGCTACCATCAACAAATATTTTCCTATATTCTGGAGTAATTAAAATCAGTCCAAGGCAGCTAAAATCTGTGGCGAGGCATTGCTTAGCTGTTCCTCAAAGTCAACAAGTAAGATGCTGTAGTCGAGTTAACTAGACTACGATATACACTTAACCCAGTTGTTAAATATATTCTAGTTTTCTTGGCAAACTGAATGGCTACAAGCACGTGCATATACATAAATGAAATTTCGGCAATTGATCAATAATATGTATATGCATATTATGTATAAAGAAGAATCCTCTGCCTCTTAAATTGTGGAATTTATTGCTATCGGCAATCGAAATTTATCGATAATTCAGAAACTGAGGCAGTTATCGATAAAATAATGCAAACTTGCGCCTGGTTCACGGGAACTTATATTCAAAATTTGAAGTCGCTAGCTCTTATAGTCTCTGAGATTCGCGTGTTCATACAGACGGACAGACAGACGGGCAGACGGACAGGGCTATATCGACTCGGCTGTTGATCCTGATCAAAAGTATATATACTTTATGGGGTCGGAGATGCTTCCTTCTGCCTGTTACATACATTTGCACAAAACCATTATACCCTTTTTTACCCATTTTTAATGGGTTAAGGGTATACAAATAGTCTAATAACCCAATAAAGTCAAGAGCAAACTGTAGCAAAGTACTTAAAATAGTCAAATAGCTAATAAATAAATTTTGAAATTTAAATAATGAATTTGGAAATTTACAAATTGTTGTTTTGTGCCACTGTAACCCACTCGAGTCAAGTGAGGTAGTCATGAGTAACAGTAGCCAGCTAAATATTCGCCTTTTGGGGCTGTCATACGCCAAAACAAAAAAAAATGCCGACTCCAACGCTGGCGAAGATTTTGGAGCTATAATTTAATCCAAATTTGAAATGGTTAACGGCACATAGCAAATGACAAATGTGAGGAGTCGACAATGTTTGCTACTCGATGCTGGAAGAGATTGCATGATTTGAATGGCCGCCAGTTGTCATAACACCTTCTCACATTTGTGATGGACGAGTGCGATCTGTGTGTGTGTGTGTGTGAGTGTGTGTGTGTGTGTGTGTGTGTGTGTGTATGTGTGTGTGTGTGTTACTGTGTGTGGGGGAAGAGCTGACGTTGAGATGAAATTGCATTGGGTGACGTTGACGATGCTGATGTTGACGTGCGAGATTTGAAAAGCCAGTTTTGTGGCAGGCAGGCTGACGGGTGCGCCGAGCTGAGCGCTCTTTAATTAACTGTGCAAAGTTTTTCGGCATTTTCCCGCCGCCGCTGGCTCATTTACATTTTACACATTAATCGCACATAGCCCGTCAACCAAAACTACATGGAAAAAGGTTTCAGCAGCGGAATTTTACTAACGATCTCTCAGTGTTAGATAAGAAAATAAATAAAAAAATAAAAAAAAAACTAAAAAAAAAACTAAAAAAAAAAACAATAACAACTCACTAAGCATTTGGTTTCAGCTTTCGACACTTGTCAGCGTCGTGAGTCGAGAATCAAAACTCATAAACGCCAGCCACACCCAGATCCCAAGTCAAGAAAACAGCAACAAAAATTATTCATTCACAACACTAACACTAACACTAAAACACTAAAAGCCAGGCAAAAACCTGTGTTAACTGCATTCAAAATGCGACTTTGCCAAGTTTTTTATTGTTTAGAAAAACATGAATGTTATCAGATATTCAGAGTTCGATAGCAGTCGTAAATTGAAATATTTATTGGCCATCGGATGAAACCCAATTTCATTATGTAATTTAAGAGATTTTACTAAAAAAAATATATGTTTTCAATATTCAGATAAGCATATCATAAAATGGCGTGAAAGATGTGAAAACAAACTTATGAAAGTTCGCTTATCGAAAGATGAAGAAAGATAAAGAAGCGAGTGAATAAATTAATTAATAATATGTTATAAATATTCAAACAAAATTACGTGTTATTGATTTTTTAAGTAACTGCAAAAAAAAAAGAAATAATATAAAATATTAAAAATAAACAAGTAAGATGAAATATATTGACGCTAGCGTCGATTATCATGCCATCTCTTTCTCACACATGCGCTCACCTATTTATATGAATAGAAATGAGATCAATATGAGAATATATTTTCGACTATAACTTTGGTGTTTCTTGTCCGATCTTTATGAAATTTCGGCAATTGATCAATAATATGTATATCTATGATTTGTATAAATTAGAAGCCTCTGCCTCTTAAATTGTGGAATTTATTTGTATCGGAAATCGAAATGTATCGATAATTCAGAAACTGAGGCAGTTATCAATAAAATAAAGCAAACTTGATCTGCGCCTGGTACACGAGATCTTATATTCCAAATTTGAAGATGCTAGCTTTTATAGTCTCTAAGATCCGCGTGTTTATACAGACATACGGATGGACAGACGGACAGGGCTATATCGACTCGGCTGTTGATCCTGATCAAGAATATATATACTTTATGGGGTCAGAGATGCTTTTTTCTGCCTGTTACATACATTTGCACAAAACCATTATACCCTATATACATTATACACAGCTTTTAGTAATTAATGCAATAATTTGATTACCAGCAATTTTCAAAATATTGGTGGCAAGAAAAGTAAGTACAAGTGGCATCCACAGTTGTCAACACGTATTGCCAGACCCCATTCCTCAGGCCAATAAGAACTATAAATACAACAAATATGCATATAAAAATTATTCACATTAACAAATAGAAATCTCAGTTAGCCAGATCCAAAACTGAATTCGAGCCCAATACAAAATGCCAATGCACGTGTCTTGAACATAAATTTAAAACATGTTTCAAATGCAGCCGGGAAAAGAGAGACGGGTGGCAAGGGGAAAGGGGTTTGGCGACGACGAAGACCAAAAAAAAAAACAAAAAATGAGAAACAAAGTAACGCAGCAATAATAATAAACGCATGAAAATATGCCTGAGGCGTGTGGCAAGCGATTTCACCTAGCCAAGTTTCAGTCAGGCTGCGGTAGGGTGTGGGGGGGTGCAGCGTGGGTTGGGGGGAAACGAAATGCGGGGGTCCCCTGAATATGTTTTCGTTGTCACTTTTTTTGTTTTTGTTTTTGTTTTTTTTGCATAAGCGCACCCAATTTTCAATGTTGCCGCCGAGGTGCGTGCCGCACAAAGATTGAAAGAGAGAGCGGCAGGGAGGGAGAGCAGCAGCTATTGGCCACATGCCTGTGCGTATGTGTGTGTGTGTGTGTGTGCGTGTGTGTGTGGAATTGAAAATGGAAATGGGTTCGGGCGCTTGAAGAGCCGCGCCTTAAACGTGGGCGCAGTGCGCAGAGCGTTTTACTCCACTCCACTTCAGTCACCTTCCCCTTTCGCAACACCACATTGCACCGCTCCGCTTCAAACTACATTGAGCTGAAAGTGTTGTTAGCCTGGCTTTAATGCTTCTGTAATGGTGCACAAATTGGCATTGTTGTTGCCGTTGCGAGAGAGGTCTTTGAGCTTGCGGCTCGATCCGTACCCATCGTCATGTAAAAAAGGTTCGTGCTGTGAATTGCCAATTGGAGTCTGTTTTTTATTTGTTGTTGTTGTTGTTGTTGTTGTTGTTGTTCCCTGTTGTTTGTTTGTTTGTTTGTTTGCCGCTAACACCACCAAAACTCTCAGATCCCAAATGGCACAGAATTTTTGTGTTGATTAATGGATTGCTTTATTGCGATTTACCACTAAGTTAACGAAAAACCCATTGATAACTGTTATCTGTGAAAAGTCGAGAATGTTGCAGATCAACAAAAATTTAAGAATTTATAAAAAAATAATTTAAATATACGCTAACATTTAAAAAATCAAATTTAATTTTTTAGAATTACTAATATAAAATGCATTTTCAACATTAGAATTGTTCATTAAAATAATGTTTATTTTAGGTGGAAAATAAAATACCGCTTTGGATTATAAACATTTTAATGTATGCACAATTATAAATAAAATACGTAAAATTTAAATAATTATATTTGTGAGTTTCCTTAAATTAGTTAAAAATTATTATTATGAATTATTTTATTTGTTGCCTAGCAGATTAAAGCTTTTCTTAATCAGATAAACAAAATGTGTAATCCATGTAACGTTGCTTAAATTTCTATATTTTCCAAAAAAAAACTACAAAAAAAAAAATTAATAATGTTAAAAATAAATTCCCACTGTATTTTGTGGCGGCACCTGCAGGTGGGGAGTAAGCTGCAAAGTGGCCCCCAAGCCAAAGATCACATATGTATGTTATCCATTTCACTTGAATTTCACTTTTTTGTAGATCGCTGAAAATCAAAGGGTTTTGTGAGATCGTCATCGACTTATTACGGTATAATTAGAGTTCAAATTGCCGCAGCGAGCGAAAGAAAAGCGGATTATGGAGCGCAGATTTTCATTGAGGTGCCTGGGGGCAATTATGGGTGACCATGGGTGCAGAGAGTGTAGGACAAAGACTTTCGTGCAGCACTGTGGGCTGCTCGACATACGAATGGGAGTTGTAATAAGCATCTTGCAACAGCTGCAACAACAGCAGCAGCGGCAGCTTCGCCCCGCTTCTAACGAGCGAAAGTGTTGTAAAATATTTGTACACTTTTTTTTTATATTTGGTCTGAGCGAAGCTTTTAGTCACATTTGCCTTGTGTGTGTATCTTCGTGCTGCAAGTTGCACATATTTTGTTGTTATTTTTTTTCTCCCCCGTTTTTATTGTTTTTCCATTTCGATTTTTTAATTGCATTTTTAGTGGTTATAGGCTTGGTCGCGGTAACAGGCCCCGCTCCAATTTGTTGACAACAAACAGTTAACATTTTTCACTTGGTGCGATGCGTCACAGTTGATCGGATTGGTGGCACAAGCGGTGTGAAGGGGTGCGCCGGGAATGGGGGGGGTAGTTTTGCTCTAAAGCCGCTTTCGTGTTATTTATGTGCTTAATTAATTTTCGTCTTTCTGTTGTGAAAATGAAGTGTGGAAATGCAATCTGTGGACTGTGAAAAACTTGTTGAAAATCGCTTGTCCATAAGCGTTTCGGGCCGACTGTCTCGCCAAGCTGCCAACAATTACTTTCATTTTCACAATGCGCATTTTACTGTTACTATTACAACAACTGATTTTATTTTCTTTGTTTTTGTTTTTCTTTTTTACTATTAAAGAAACAAACAACAAAAAAGCAGCTGCCAATTAAGACAGATGCATAAAGAAATTAACCTGATCAATGAGTCAGCGAGATATGAGCCATATATATACATATATATGAATCATTTTCCCACATAAAGAGGATATGGTCAAATTAAAAAAAAAAAATAATGCAATTAGACAAAGTCCGGTGATTAATGATGATTTCTTAGCAATATTTGAGGACTTGCTCTTAAATCAAACATTTACTAATCTTTTGACCACTGTTTCCTATACAATATAGTGGACTGATCTCGATGATTTTCTGTCCAACTTTAAGCAGCATAATTTAGCGCAATATTGCAGAGAATCAAATAACTAATAATTTCGATCTTTTGATATATGTTATTTTATAAGTTATTGCAGTTTCAAAGTTCAGCTCTTCAAAATAGATGTGCTCGGTGTGCCTTGGGGCTAGTTAGCAAATAATTTAAATAGCAATTCATCAAATAAACCCATTCCCAGTTAACTGGCCTGTCTGCGGAATTCTTTCTTTCACAGCCTCGCACCAGACTCAGGGAACTCAATTTCAATTTGCCTTCCCCGATCCCTTCGACCCCCCCTCCACCCAACGCAACCATAATTGACAGCCGCATTGGCAAAGATGGAGGCGGGTGTCAATTGGCAGTCATAAATCTTCATAGAACAGTTGACTAGCGAATGCCAATGTATATTTCCATTATATATATACATATATATATATATATATATATATACATTTATATATACATCTTTTTCCTAGAGTTATAGAAATGCAATAAATTAAAATCTCGTTAACTGCTTGCGACGTTTGAGTTTCGATTTAGATTCGAAATCAAAGAAAATGAAAAGGATGCTGACAGAAATCGTAAGGTATTATAATTAAATATATACATATATATATATATATATATATATATATATATAGGTATATGTATGTTGTATATTCAAATTGCGCTTATTACTTTGGCTTTGGGGGAGAATAGAAAACTGTGAGCATCAATAAATTTCGCGCTCTGTTTGGCATACAGCATCTATCCCTCTCTATCTCTCTCTCTCTCTCTCTCTCTCTGTCTCTCTCTGTCTCTCTGTTGCTTTCTCTCTCTTGCCATGTTTCTTTTTCCATTGCTTCGCTAGTTAATGCTGTCGAACGAGATAATGACCAGCAACACCCAAAACCACCCAGTGGATGTGGTTGCATGTGGTTGCCCACTCGTGTGTGTAGCATCAACAAAAGCAACGGCAACAACAACTGCAGCAAGTTCCCGTTGTTGCAGTCTGTTGCTGGTTGCATGCACCCAATGATTAAAACGCGCAGCACCAAACTTAATTCTAAGGCATTTTCACTGAATTGTTAAATATAATTTCCAAAGAAAATTCTTCAAGATGCAATTACTACGTTTCTCTCGTTACATACATACATATATTTTCCAAATACCCTGTAAATCTGTAAATATTGCATATTGTTAAGTGTATAGATTTTATGTATGTCCATTAAATACAGATAATATGCATATATCATCTATATTTGTATATATTTCTATAATAAAGTTTGTTTTCAGCTCGCAAATTGAAAAGCAAATAAATTAACACAAAAATTATTAATTATATAGTATTATGATATGTTTGTAATATTATATACATATCCAGAAAACTTTAACCTTAATACAGGGTATCCCCCAATCGATCACTCGTCATTTATCTACTTATTTTTCTTACAATTTTTTAACCACATATTTCTTTTGGTCTTCCCGAGTGACTTCATTTAACTGTGGTTTGCATGATTATTGCTCCAGTTACCAGCGACAACGCTGACAACAACAACAACATTAGCAACATCGAAAACAGGGGGCAAGTTGCATATGTTCAACAACAACAACAACAACAGCTGCAAACTCTTCTGGGAGCCACGCAGTTTGACGAAGTCTGCTTATTGCGTGATAAGAAAAGAAAAGAGTTGCCAATCTTCTCATTAAAAGTACGGGGATGAGATATGCATCTAGGTTTCGACACAACATATTCTTGATTCAAGTACAATATTTATCAAAAATTGACAATTATTGCTTCCCTTTACTTACAGTTAGCTTAAGATCTTAGAGTATACGAGAAATGCAGGTCTAGGACAAGCCAGATAGAATCAGATAGATCAGATAGATATAAGCAAGTAATATCTATGGGAGAAAGGACTGATGACTTTGAGGTCACCTAACCAGGAGCTGATGTAATATCCTAAGCGAGTCTTAAGATTGCAATACTTAGAATCAGGTTTGATGGAAGTGCTCAAGGTTCAGAAGGTGGCAATATAGATATAAACAATAAGAAACATAGCTTTATATAATTAATTTAATTTAAAAATATTAAGCCAATAATTTATTTCAACCTTCACACAGTACAAGCTAAATATATGTATTTGTCTTTTTTTATGTACATATATCAAATTATAAATCATATTATATGTATATAATTCTCTTACTCTGATTATGCTGTCTAAATCTTGTATAACTTTCATTAATTTAAAATCAGCTTAGAAAGATAAGTTGAGGATTTATGAAATCAAGTGTCGCTTGTCGGATCCCTCCCTAAATTATAATCGCACTTCTATGACAGTTCTCAGATCGTGTCCTCCACTTGGGTGGGTCTTGACAGACCGCTCACCTGCTCGTTATATGTAGTATTTATGTCATCGTTAAGTTTGGCTTCCAGCTGGTTTTACTTGACTCAAAACAAGCACAGTTGTTGTTGTTGCTGTTGTTGTTGTGTTTCTCCTTGTTATGGCACAGGTGTGGCACAAAATATTTAAACACAACATGAAAATTAAAAACTAGTCTAATCACAGTGCACAAGAGCTGCTGCTGCTGCTGCTGTTCCCCAGAAAGCATTCAGATCATTTACACTAGACGCACCACATGTTGGAGTGAAGTTCTCAAAACGTTGTTGATACAACTGGTAGAAATTATAGATTATGAACTATTATACACCACTAAGTATTCACAATATTTATTTGTAAAACAAATTAAATATACACACATTTAAACAATCATTAAAGAAACTCTCAAAGAAAATGACGTTGAAATCACTTGTAATTGAGTTACAGAAATTAAATTCTCAAGTTTAAAAAAAAATGTCCTTTCGGGACAGCCAATTCCAAAGCTAAAGCGATTTTTAAACCAAATCTTTCGACAGTTTTTAAATGAGTTTTTTAAAACAGTTGTAATTAAATCAAATTGGCAATTGCAGATAACATACTTAAATAGTTACCACAACTTAGTAAAACCGATTTTCCATCCCAAATATTTATACCGTTGTTAACAGAAGCTAGTTCTTGAATTGAGTTGTAAATATTATTTAAATAGATATAATTTATTATTTGAAATTTTAAGTAAGATACTTAGAAAAGGTCGACCCATTTTAATTTCTAATGTCACATTTTATTATAGAGTTCTAAACGTCAGCCGACAACTGGCAACGGGTGTAAATGATGGTCGGCATTTAAATGTCGTGGTCGTTACACGGTCAATGGCGTCGTTATCTCTATTTTAGCTAAAGGAGTGTGCGTTCAGCGATCTGAAAGAGATTCTTTAAACTGGTTGCCTTAGTTAAATGTACTCGTAATTTGCATGGAGAGAAAAAAAAAAACTGATAATAAAAAAAAAAAGAATCCAAACTAAAAACTGAGGCGGAAAACCGCAGGCGTTGTAAGCACTTGACACATTTCCCGGGGCTTCAGGCTGCATGGTGCAAAGGCATTTTTGGATTGGCGACTAAATGCCGCAGTTTCCAATAGATGACCCAATTAGCAGAGAATGTTGCTGCTGCTGCTGCAGTTGCTGCTGCAGTTGCAGTTGCTGCTGATTGGTTAAAGAAAAGGGCAGCAGCGAAGAACATCAATCATCATTGCATTATGAGACACTCGTCTTAGCCAGCACACAAAAACACACACACACACACACACTCATATATGTGGGTCAATTAGAAATGACTTGGCAGGTTTTTGTTTTTTTTTTTTTTTTTTTTTGGTTTGAGTAAAAGTTAAACTGCATTTCAAAGGTTTTTCAGCGCTCTGATGAACCCACATTCAAGAAATCCACATAGCGGTAGCCAGCAAGTGACAATCGATTAGGGTCAGTTGCTTTTCCAAATGCAATGCAGTCTGCAGTACAGTTGGGAATGGGCCGGACGCGAAAGTTGCCCAAGATTCGCTCTGGCTTGGATCCAGTGGCGCCTCCACCAGCCACTCCAAGTGCCATCAAGCGTGGCGGATCACGCTTGGGCGGATCCACTTCGATCAACAAGGAGCAGTCAAGGGGCGCAACGGCGACGATTTGCATGACCGGATCAGTGGATCAGCAATCGCTGGGTGCGTGAGCAACACAAACTCCCAACACGAAATATATGTTGGCTGGCCAAAGAAGTAGTACAAAACTGGAGCGCACCACTTCTGTCCCATTGCAGTCATCTACAAGAATTCAGTGGCAGTCAAAGCAAATCATAGTTTTTTTTTTTTTTTCTTTTTTTTTTTTTTGCTGGCACAGTAAACCAATTGATCATTTGACCATGCAATTTGCATATTGTAATGCTAGCTGGCCAACAACAACAACAACAAATTGCTGCTGATCTCAGAGATAGAGGTTTGTTAGCTCTGGTTGATCTGCAGATTGCAAGTTATTGGCAAGATCGGAGGTAACATAATAAGAGTACCCATCGAGCCAGTCAATTAGATGAACGGAAAATCGAAAAGATTTGGTAGATTTGCTAAGTAGATTTTTGTTAATTTATTTTAAGAATAGTACAAACATTTAAATAAATTGTATTTAAATTTTTCTTGATGCATTTTTATGAATTGTCGAATATTTTTAATTTATTTATTTTTATAACCAAAAGCTTTACAAATGCTTAGTGAATTTTCTTATTAATTTATTTAATGAATAATATTTTTAATAAATATATATAATCAATTATTATTTAAATTCAGAGGAGCATTTCAAAGAAATTTCTATATTTACCAAAACTAATCGAAAGACAACAAATTTACTGCGTTTGAAATATTTTTGTCAAGAAGTCAATAAATTGTCAAGTGACTTTCGAAAGCATGATAAACTTGAAATATTAAGCGTTCCCTGCGAGCTATTTCCTCAATCAGTGAATTATAAATGGCTGTCAGAAGCGCATTTGTGACTAACTTCCTATATGTGTGCACGTGTTTGTGGTTAAGGCCAGGTAAAGACCATAGAATGCAGTTGGTCAGTTAGCTAACTTAGTGGCTGCTGCTGCTGCTGCTTGTGCTGATCGTGCTCGTAAGTTTAGTATGCGAAGTTGGCAAGTTGCCAGGTTGTGCGATCTATTCGAAGATATGCTAAAAGCCCAACGAACACTTGAAGTCTTAGTCAATGTCCTCTCCTTCTCTTCCTCTCTCGCTCTCTCTATCTCTCTCTCTGTCTCTCTCACTGCTCCCCTCTCACTTCTGCCTCAGTTTTTAAATGGCAAACACTCGGCTTAATGACACTCGTCTCCAGCTGGTTCTCGGTGTTAATTTGCAGTCATTAGCCAAGTTTTTAAACTCAGTTTGCTTGCCGTTGAAGCTGGAAGGAAGCTGGACGCAACTGGAGGTAACTGGGGACACTTCAGACTCAATCAATTTGCGTCTGTTATGCGACACATGCATTTTTCTTCGCTTTCCAAGAGCCTTTCCACAAAAGCCTTTGTCGACTGCGTGCTGCTTTCTTGCCGCACAATAGGCTTTTGTTAACGGTTAAATTACACTTGACGCTGCCTTTTCGGCTAATGATGCGTATACAACAAGCCCAAGCAGCAAGCAGCTCATGCGGCTCAGAGGCGTTGACTAAAAATGCTAATTCATTTGCACTTTGGCTCGCGACAAGTTGATTTATTTATGAGGAAACATTACCGATGAGGGGCATTACAATAAATAATGAAAGAGATCCGCGCATATAAAAAAAAAAAAAAAAAAGTGAATGTGAACAATGCCCAAAATATGGGTCACAGATTTGTCGGATCTGCCCGACTGGGCTACAATGCAGGTGCAGACGACTTATCGAACTATAGATGCATTAACTACACTAAAAAAATAAAATGCATAAAAAAAAAAGAATTGGAATCTAAAATGAAGATCTTCAAAGCCAATTACAAATGTGAAAAGACGTTTGAAAACCAGGGCCATAATTTCAAAAGCACAAGATCTTTTTATAAATGCTAAGAAGAATTTTTTGTTAAATTTTAAATTAAGAATATGGATATCTAATTTTGAGAATTCTGTGAAAAAGGAAAATAAATAAAACCACTACTTTTAAATACAAGCCTCATATTTTCTAAAGCACTAGATGGTTTCAAATACTTTTCTGGATATCTATTTTTAACAAGTATGTTGTTCAGTTGTGTCAGTAAAGTGAAAGCTTTTTCTACTTTTATGAAATGAATTTAATGTAATGTGGAAGATTTTAACATAAGTTGGCCTATCTTAATTCTAGGGCATATCATTTTTTTTTTAGCGTGTAGGAACCAGTCACGCCCCTTTTGGTGGCGATCAATGCTAACCCAGTTTTCCAAATGCCAAGTTCGGTAAAGAGGCGTGCAAATCGAACAAACACCTGTTGAGCTGGCCAACAAATTTCACTTATTGCCAATTTGCTGCCAATGAAATAAAATACTTTGTATGCGCACTTTGCCGATATAAACAACCTCAACCTGATCGGAGGCCCGAGCACCGGACTCCAGCCAAAGAGAAGACTGAGCAGCAGCAGTGGAAGCAGTGGAAGCACTGGAAACAGCGGCAGCCCAGTCCGGTTGTGCAATAAATAAATTGCAAAATTTATTTGGCAGCACTTATGCGTCGCTTTTTTCATCGAATGCATTTTCTACAGTGATTTATTTGCATGACCATTGGATGCCACTAGGCAAGGGGCAGCCAAAACTGGAGGCAGATGAACGGCCTCCAAAAAGATAGCTATACAAAATATTATTCTAGACTACACAATCTTGTTAGAGATGACCACAAATTGACTAGCTGAAAATAATTATAACAAATAACAACAAAAATTAATAATAAATGTTATTTTCTTAAAATCAAAAATTAAGTTTAATTTTTAAAATAGAAAACAATATTTATACTTTTATAAAAGTATTTCTTACATACATTTTTTATTTTTAGTATATAAACTAGCAAATTAATAATTGTTATAGAATTAGGATAGTAATCGGTATAAGCTACTTAATACCCTGAAAGAAGCTGAACGATTCGTGACTTTGGCCACTTGTGGTTTTTGGCCATCGCTGGCAGTTGCCAACAACAATTTTGTAGCCTGCTTCCAGCTGCTTTTCCAAGAATCTGTCTATTTGGCTGCAAAGCGTCGGCCTTTCGGGCATTCTCAATTGATTATTGAATTTATCAAACAGGAAGCATCTTTGAAGACGCAGCAGACGCAGAACTCGTTGCGCACTCGCAGCTGAAGCTTAAGTTTAAATTTCAGTTCCAGTTGGCGTTGCGCCCGCTCCTCTGCGTCTCCATTTAACGGCACTTAGTGGATCAGTTCGAGAGACGCTTAGCCAAAATGTTGTCCAAGTTGCTGGCCAAATGGACAAAGTGTTTGTCACACTTCAGAAATATGTGATGTGCTAATGAGTTTTACTTTGTTGCCAACTGCCAACTGCTTTTTATGTATTTAACTGCTATTTAAATTCAAATTTCAACTATTTGAGGCACTGAAATATAAACTGAAATAAGCTGCACTAGCTTTAGATGCATAACATTTGGCATTTAAGCAAATAAAATAAGTATAAAAATATTTATAAATAAATGTATGCAATAATAAATGCATTTTAATTGTGACTTGGTTTGGTTCGCACTGGTTTGTGTCCTTACTAAAATGCCTTTGCAGGTTTGTGTCTATATTTCTGCTTTCGGCATCGCTTGGGCTGCAAGCTAACTTCAAGCAAACTTAAATCGAGCAATTTGTAAGTGTAACATTTTCTCTTTTTATACGCCAATTTTCAACATACCTAATTTGGCTGATAAGAAAAATACTCGATTAAGAAACATTAATAAATATTCACTATATTTCTAGTCTTATAATCTATGTACACTTTGTTTTACAAATCATTGTTACTTTTGTAGACTTATCTGCATCAAAATTTTATTTTCGGCATATTGATTATTTTACGAAATGAAATCTCCCTTGGCAGAGACTGTCCTGCAGCGTGGACTTTACTTGTCCAGTATCCGTTGCAGCTCATCAGCAGACAAGCTAGTGTCTAGAAAGATAAATCGGAGCGAGAATTCAAGAACTTATTGTTTCGATAGGGCACGCGAGCCCCGATTTGAAGTAAGTCTAAGGTCTGGGTTAAAGTTATTTCTTCTTTATAAATGAAGGGTTATGTGGTCGACATTCCGACTTTGGCAAAACAGAATACGACTATTTTGATTAAATTTTTTAACCAATCTTAAAACATATGAGTGGAATGAAAAAGTATTTGCCCCAAACAGAGAAGCAGACGAAAAAGTACCTCTTGTGGAAGTGAAATGGCAATCGCTGGCAAGAACATAATTTTTGTGGCTGGTCTGGGCTGTATTGGATTGCACACCTGTCGCGAGATTGTCAAGAAAGGGGCGAAGGTGGATTATTATTGTAGAAAAGTTAAATAATTAATGTAACCCATATCACTTAGAACCTGTTGATCCTTGATAAAATCGAGAAACCGGAAACAATTAAGAACTTGCAAAAACTGAACCCGGAGACGCCAGTAACATATTATCCCTATGATGTAACCGTATCCTTAGAGGAAAGCAAAAAGCTGCTCAGAACAATCTTCGAGAAGTTCAAGAAAATAGATTTGCTTATCAATGGCGCTAGCATCCTGAACGATCATGAGATTGAGGAAACACTTGCCGTGAATTTTACGGGAATGGTGAAGACCACTAGCGCTATTTTGGATTTCTGGGATAAGCGGAGAGGCTATCCGGGTGGAGCTATAGCCAACATCTGCTCAGTGGCTGCCTTTAATCCGATCTACCAGTTGCCAATTTACTCTGCATCAATGGCTGCCGTGTTTAACTTTACAAATTCCTTGGCGGTAAGTTGTAATTTAATCCCAGCTCAGATCTAGTAATTATAATGCTTCTGTGAATTTGAAAAAGAAACTGGCGCCAATTACTGGTGTTAAAGCGTACTCAATTAATCTGGGCATTATGAGAACATCACTGGTGGGCCAATACAACTCCTGGCTGAATGTGGAGCCTGGTGTCGTTCATTTGCTGCTCCAACATCCCACACAGTTGCCAAGAAATGCCGCCAGGTGTTTTATCGAAGCCATTGAGGCGAATAAGAATGGCGCCATTTGGAAAATAGACTTGGCCGATCTGGAAGAAGTCAATTGGACTGGATTTAAGCATTGGGATCCACACATTTAAAGGGCAAATTACTAATATTTATTCCAATTAGATATGGTTATGCATTTGTGAAAATATACTTAAATTTGTTTTAAAATGTCCGCCGAGCTACTTAAAAGATAGACCGACCGATTACTAAGCTTCAAATAAAACAAGATTATTATTTGATGATTTTAATTTAATTGAAAAATAGATATTTAAAAAAAAACCTTTTTTGCAACAAGGATATATAAATATCATTATTATTCGATTTAAAATGTTTAGTATTTTAATGTAATTATGTATTTCATGATTAGAAGCAAACGGTCACACTGTTGTTATTGTTGTGCGGATCAGGTGTGAAGCACTTCATTATTTATCTCTGCTGAATGAGAATGGAAATCGATGACCTCAATGACGACTGCCTGTGCATTATATTCGAGTATCTGCCACTCCGGGACCAAATTGCCATGGCACGCAACTCCCTGCGCTACGAGGAGCTACTCTGTCAAATTGTCTGGCGAAAGCCGCAATTTCGCGAAGTTTCAGTTGCGGATGAAATGCTGTTGCCGCTGAGCAAAGAGGATTACATGTATTTTTTTGAGCTGACGAGTGCCCACATGGAGAAGCTGTACATATGGAAGGTGCACGAGAAGGCCTTCGATTCATATCTGGGACGGCATCTGTTGCGTCCAGAGTTGGCATTCTATCTGCGCCTGGAGCTCACAAATTTGCGCGAGTTGTGCGTCACCGATGGTTATCTGAACAACAGCATGATCAAGTCGATAACCAAAAGCTGTCCGCACCTGCGCAGTTTGAGTGTGTCGAGTGCCTATATAACGGGCAAGTTTATGGTCGGTCTGCATAACCTCAAGACTCTGGTGGCACGCGAGTGTTCCATTGAGGCTGAACACTTGTCGGAGTTGCTGCGCCATCTGCAGCTGACCACACTGGATGTGACCGCAAACAAATATAATGTGGAGGAGACGATACTGCAAGCGCCGGCCGCTGGCCTGACGCGATTGGAGCGCCTGGGCATCTCGGATGCACAGGATTGTGGCTTTCGCATCGCCGAGCAGCTGCCGGAGGTAAGGGAACTGGTGGTTAGCTACATTGGCGTTAAGGCGGAGGACCTCACAGATATGCTGGAGGCGACGCGAGAATTGGTAGAATCGTCGAATGCTAAATTTCCAAAGCGCCTGCAATCAATTCTGTGCAATGTGGTCGATGTTGAGGTGGCTCTGGAGCAGATAACGGGCCTGGAGACGCGTAGTCCACGCGAACCGCCCAAATTCTGTGAGCTTCTGAAGATTATTTACAAATGTAAATAGAGCTATTTATATATAGCAGGACTGCCTTGAAAGATGCGTTCTCATTTGGGTACACAAGGTACATACATATGTATATAATTCATGATCAGCACCTAAATCGAACTCAATGCAGTCATGTCTGCCTATATATCTACCTTATATATTCTGATCTAGTCTTTGCTTGCCAAAAACTATACCTATGAAAAGACAAATCGTTTTCCCTTTTTTTTTAGAAGACATTTCCATAATGTTTTCATGGATATATATAAATAACTGAGCGCAGCTAATCTTCGCCATGCTGAATGTTGGTTTTCTTTCATTTTCCTGTAAATACACGAGTTCTCTATAAAAGGTTTAAAAACTTTATTTGAACACTTCTACAATTTCATTTTATTTAGGTAATTATTAGTATAATTTAGATTGATCGGCCGAAAGTACAAAAGTGAATTAATTAATAAATAAAACTTAGTTTGTTTGGCCGTAAGTTCAAAAATAAATTCATTAGTCAATATCTTCTTTTGTTTTAGTTGTGTTATTTACGTAATGTTAACAAGTAAGAACGTTGCAGTCGAATGCTCCCGACTTGTCGATACTCTGCTCCAATTGAAGGACACTTGATTGGATTGTTAGAAGTTAGCGTGGTTAAGCTTAATTTATTTGATTCTGTCTATAAATCGGCATTAAGTGGACTTATTTCAGTGGTTCTTTACTTACAAATATATATATTTTTGAATGTGATATATAAAATGAACAACTTGTTTGATCGCTTATTTACATATCTTTGAGTCAAAGTATAGCAGTAATTATATGAGTAACAAAATTTGAGCCGCAGGCTCTAATCCACAAGAGAAATGCGCTCATAAGAATAGACGGCCGTTTGTGAAAGTATGCTTGGACTGACGGACGGACACGGCAGAAAATCAATATACATTCTTTCGCTTTCGTAACAGAGTATATGTAAACAACTTGATGATGATGTAAGAGGAAGTAAGAAAGAAAATTTCAAAGTTGTACGATAAGCGGATTCAGATACGCGAACAATACGCCAGAGAAAATGCCGGTTACTAGGAAAGCAGCGGCAAACATGCCGGCGGTTATCTGATATTTGGCATTGACCGTCTGTGGTGAGTAAATCATGCCCAAGGAACTTAAATAGCCAGAGCTATATGACATAATGATGGCAATGATCCAATATACCCATTCGTTCGTAATGAAAACAGGCAGAGTTCTGGCAATATCTTGCGGCTGGTAATTACAGAATAGAAATAGGGGTATGAAGATAGCACGCAAGACGACGGGAATAACCAAATATTTTGGTCTTGGCCATTGAATCCAGGAGGTTGTCAAACTGCCAAGCATAGCGAATACATTGAAGGTTAAAAAGCACGTAATTTGGGTAAAGTATTTCTCTTCAATTATAAAATTGTTAGAACGCTTGATATCCGAATGCATCGCGGGGAACACGGCCAATGTGACAAAGAACGTGAAAAATACGTTAAAGAGCTGTGGCGATGCCTTCTTGAATATTTTCCAGTACGGTACATTTAATTGAGTTTTCGAATCTGATTTCTTTTCATTATACTTGTTTAACATCTCATAGTGCCGGAAGAATTTGTTCAGAGGTAGCGCAAAGTACGTATCGAAACAGAAGAGTAGAACCAAAATAGCTGTCACAAAATAATATATGGCCGATGTCCTCATCGAACTGAAGAACGTGGCACAGAGAATGGACATAACGGTAGCGAAGCAACCGCTAATGTTTGAGCCCAAAACAACCGCACCTGTGTATTTTGGAGGTAGGGACGCGACAAGCCCATAAATTGTGCTCTGGTATATGCCGTTACACTGAAATTATGAAATAAAATAATAGATTAGATTAAGGATTTATTCGTAAATTAATATAATCTATTAATGTACTCACCATATTTATAAGCACTATTGTAGTCATTGTCGTCCAGAAGAATATGCCCGGCCACTTTGTACATATAATGTTATTAGATTAATAAATATCATAATTGTATATTGACGTATTTAATGATAAGCTTACCTCGGATGAATCCAGCATAGCGAGCACCACTGTTATTATCAGAATCACAATCTCGAATAAAATGCTATATACAATGCGACTGGTCAGATCGCCGCCAAAGTTGACGAATATATTTAGCCAATTGAAGAGAACGTTGGGTATTTGGGAAGCAAAGCCCATATTCTGCATAAAGTTTCCACGATAATTGACTTCCGATTTAACAGTGTAGTTTTCACCCAACTTGAAGTCCTCAAAATATGATTTCGCTGTAATAAACATATTCCAGGGCATCAGGGTGCCCAAGCCATGCAGCACAAAAATGAGGAACACCAGCTTATATTTGTCCACGGGCGGCTGCAGTGACGTCACAATTTTCGACATCATAGAACCTGAGCCCTTGCGATTGGGGTCCTCTTTCATTTGCGATTCCCAAGACGGATGCAATATCACCGGCTGCTTGCTTGCAATGAACGGACGCTCCTCATTTTTTCTGTCAACCATTTTTCTTTGTTTTTTTTCCGGTTGAGTGAATTTCAAATGCAACGGCGTTTGCTGAAGTTATGCGGGCGCGGCTTCAATTAACAGTTAATTAGCAACAGGTTCCACCAGTTCCACTAGTTATAAGATTGGACGAAAACCGGGTTCTTCCGAATGGCTCTGTCCGGGCACAATGGTCCGCTTACCGTCGTCGCTAGGCAAGACAAGGCACTACTGATAACACAAATCAATGTTGAGCTATTGAAGTTATGAAAGATGCATTGCAAAGATTAGTTGTGTCGACGGATTAACAAGCGCGTGGTATATGCGATATCTTGTACCCTATCAGCTGGGGGCCGTTTATAGTTGAAATTACGATTAAAATGCAGCTAGTTGTTGAACCGAAAAAATATCGATAGTTAAAAGTGCAATAATTTCTTTGGTTATTTTATTTTTTTTTTTAATTTTTAATTACAATTGCTGAGCTATGCAAGAAAATTTTCTTCACAGTCAAAATTAAATATTTTTGGTTATTTATTTAACAAAAAGGTTTTTTTGAGTGTGAACAATACAATTATCGATAACGATAATGATTTTGCGGCACTTATCGTTGTAAACAACGTGTTAACCTGTTGTATTGCATTTGTTTATGTTTATTTGCGGCAATGGGTAGCACACCGAACATACAATTGGGCGACTATATTGTCATACAGCGGCAAAAGTACACCAAATTGCAAAAATTCGGCAGCTTAGATGCCACTGCGACGTTGGGCAAGGAGCATCTGGAACTAAAGTCGCTGCTAGATCAGCCCTATGGTTCCACCTTTAAGATGTGCGTCAAGGAGTCGAAGGCGGGCAAACGGGGCGCCCAGCGGCAACACACCCTCGAACTGTGCAGCGAAAATGAGCTGCGCAGCATACGTGACGTCCTCAACATTTCCAGCAGTGGAGCCGACAATCGTGACATCAGCGACAACGGCGAGGCTCAGGCACTCAAATCAGAGGTGAGCAAAGAAAATGCCATTTTTTATAACAACCAATGCCAATAAATGACTATCCCTTGCAGGACATTGAGCAGATGCGAGAGGCGTGCAACGAGTCCAGCAAGATTATTGAGAAGCTGGTGGAGAACTCAAAAACATTTCACACACGCACCGAATACTCACAGGACAAATACCTGCTGAAGAAGGAGAAGAAGTACTTTGAGTTTGTGCAGATCCGACAGCCAAGCATACGTCTCATGGCCGACATATTCCATCGACAGGACGCGGAGAAGGTAATGGGCATTCGTGTGGATACTTTATCTCAAATCATTTCGTACTCGAGCGTCTCTGGCTTTGGCAGCTATTTGCTGTACGAGAGCGGCACAAATGGACTTCTGCCGGCGGCCATGCTGAACTCCATTGGTGCCGATACGCAGGCAACGCTCGTGCACATGCATCCCGGCAATGTGCCACAAAAACAAGCACTTCTTGCACTCAAATTACCACTGGAACAGCAACAGCGTTGCATCTCGGTTAATCTATACTCTGTGCTGCGTGAATTCTACCAGGGTGACAAGGCGGAGACGCAGTCGGAGGGTCAAACAGAGGCAGAGACGACGGAGGTGACTCCCTCAGAGGATAACGATGCGACCACCGAGGAGCAGAGCGACATCATTGAGCCCAATAGCAAGAAACTAAAACTGGATGAGTCACTCAACTGTAAGCAATCTTTAAGATCGAATTTATTTCAATTGGTTGACAATATTTGTTTTATTTGACATAAGAAAATCATCTTGTTTCTAAAAACTCTTATTGGATATCGAGCTTCATTGGTTAACTAATATATATTTTGAATTTTACTGTAGAGTATTTAATATTTATTATTATTAAATAAATGGTTGTCTTTTTTAGCTAATAACAAATCGGCGCCTTTACGCTGGCAGCTGGAGAACAAGCGGGCGGCTGCGCTTATGAATGCTAAATTCGATAGTTTGGTAATGGCCGCCAAGGAGCATCCTTCGAATATATTGCAGGCATTGCTGCCGCTGGTGAAACCGTCGCGACCCGTGGTGATCTTTAGCACCTGCAAGGAGCTGTTGCACGAGACGTATATGGAGCTGAAAACGACCGGGAAGGTGACCAATCTGCACGTGACCTCCAACTGGTTGCGCACGTATCAAATACTGCCAAATCGCACCCATCCCGAGGTCAACATGAGTGGGAACAGTGGCTACCTCTTAACTGGCTACACATTAAAATAATTCAAGTGACTGTCGATCTTTTTGTGCACCTGACGAAATATTACTATTATATATTATATACTACTATTACTATATAATTTAGATAGTAAACCAAACCTCGCCTGAAAGATCGATTAAATATAATGCACAGAATACGATTTGATAATATCATGCAATGTTTTATATACTTCTAAATGTCCATGTCTTGTGTTGAGATCAGTTCAAAGTGTGTCTCCTTTGTGTTAAGATTCAATTCAGCGCTCCACTTCGTCACTTAAATCGCGAGCACATTCTTGAGCACAAAGTAATGGCCACATTCGCAACGTTTTGGTTCACCCTTCTCCAGCCACATCCACTTGGGCACACGATCTCCCAGGCACAAGCAGCCCACTAGGCGTCCATCAAATGCCGATGGAATGACGGTCGGATCCTTCTCCAAGCCCGCGCCCCGTTTCATCGGACGCTTCATTGCCCAGGGATCCGTGCAGCCGCCCTGGCGCAGCATCAACTCACGCTTGAAGATACCCGTGGCCAGCTCCATGTCATCCGTTAATTCTAAGGCTGCCGACATCTGTGTAAATGTACATTTAAGAGTCGTTCGCCTTTCAAACTTACCACTGCTCGCTGGAGTCGTGGATTTGGCGCGATCTCCAACACCGCCCTTGCGCCCTAACACGCCCAGAATCCGTTTGAGACCCAATTGGCTCAGCATTGCATTGAATTTGCCCTCCCCACGTTGCGTCACCTGCGAGACGAGACGCTTGGTTGCTAAAGGAGACTTGAGTAGTTGCGATATAAACGACGACATCTGAGTGTAGATTAAGTTTTGTCTTCTTTTATAAGATAAATATTGGATACGCTTTCCTTGTCGCAAATGGAAAGAATTGAAAAGCTGTCAATCAAGAAATCAAATTTCAACTATTTATGCCTACTAAGGACGAAACCCAAAAAGGTAGTTTTAGTAAAAAAAAAAATCTATCGCAGACTTTAAACTTGCCACTTTTTACAATCCTTGTTTTTTTGTTTTAATTTAATTTATTCTTAAAACGTTTTACACACGCTTCTCGTTCGTATCAACAATTCTCGGCTAACAGCTCAAAAACATTTTGCATATTTGCATTTGGTATTATTTTTTATAAACTTGACAATGGTTAAATTTTTGGGTTGATGTTTGTTTATTTGGACAGCTATTATTGTTGACTTTTAGCTTAATAGTTGTGTGTGTTGTGTTTTTGCTTTTTGTTATTAATTATTTTATTTAATTAATTAATAATAATTTTAAACGGCTGCCTTCTCAACCAGCTTGAACCAGTGTCCGCACTCACAACGCTTCTGGTTGCCCTTCTGCAGCCACATCCATTGCACGTAGGTCTGATCCTCTTCGCCTGCGTAAATGGAGCATAACATTAATTTCTTGCCTGTCAATTTTGCCACTAATGATCACTTACAGATGCAACCGACAATGCGTGCATCGAAGGCCGATGGAATCAGATTGGGGTTCTCCTTGGTGCCGGCACCACGCTTGAACACCTTCATGTCGAAGGGATTGTCGTCGCCGGCCGCTTTGAGCAGCAGCTCGCGCTTCTCAATACCGGTGGCATGCTCCATCGGATCGTTCATCACTGCAATCAGTCAATCGATAACGATAAATATGTATGCTTAAAAGGTTCATATGCAGTTAATCTATCTATGATTGTATGGTACAACTGGTTTTTTGCATCCCTTCGCTGCTTCACCCCTGAGCGTTCCATTTGCTGAATCAGCTGTGCGCACCCACTGGTTACATAAATTATTGAATGCTCAACAAATGCCCCTTTTCCACTCACTAATTAGCAGTGCATTAGCAGACTTCTGTCAACTCATCGAGTTGAGAGTTGTTATTCAGTTGCAGGCAGCGTTCGCATTTGCCTTAAAAACACACATAGAAAACATATTTTTTTCAGTTATTACATAACCTCCCCGTTACACTTGCACATCTTTAAAATTGGCACAATTTCTGCTGCGGTTTTGGCGCACACCCACGGCAACCAGGCAGCCTGGCCTGGGCTTGGCTGGTGAGGCTATAGCGCGTATTATGTAATCCGTATCATGGTGGCGACTCGAGTGGCGGCAGGCTCCGTTGCCACAAGGCGGACGTGACGGTTGCGTCGTTTGTTTTTCTCGCTTCTTTGGTACTTACTTTTGCAGGTACGCACGGAGTGGTATGTTACATTTTGGCGTGCGGCGACACGAAGCGCCATGCGTCCACAGATCGATGCCATAGTTCGTTTGCAAAAAAGTTTGTTGGTCTTAGGAGTGATGAACAGCCGAATTCTTTCGTAATTTTTCACAGCGAGACTCAGGGCAGGTGTTGGTTCATGTGTTGTGTATTCCAGTTCACAACTGGTTCGACTGCAGACCTACTTTTTGCGGTGCTATCGAACTAGTTTTACTAGTTCAGCTAGTTCACTGCTGAGCCATGCGCAATTTTGCACTCACATGAAGTTGGCTGCGCTACATTATCAGCTGTTACGTTAACTTTAATTAGCGCCAAAAGTGTACTTTTAAAATGTTTTATATTTGAAATATATTTAATTTATTTAATGTGAGTGAATAAAGAAGTTAAACTATAAATAAGAATAAATTGTTTAATTAAATTAAAAAGTACTGCACGTGAACTTGCCGTAAAGTGTTTTGGTCTACTGTTGCCCCGGCAACGAGAAAAGTGTAAACATAAATTGAGGGCAAAGAATAGAAAACAGTTGAAGTAAATATGACGAATAAGCCGACAATTTGTTTTGATATATCCAAAAATGAGCGCTTTCAAATTACGGATAACTACAAGATGCTCCATCGTAAGCTAAAAGCGCACTGGAATGTGGAGCAGTGAGTATAATTGAAATCTAATCAAACATATCACTTTTGATACTAAAAAATCGATGACATTTGCAGAAGCGATGTGGAACTAAACAAGGATTTTTTGTCACGCACCAAAATCTTTGTACTAGCTGGACCCCAGGATCGCTTCACCGAGGATGAATTTGAGGTGCTCAAGGAGTATGTGGAACAATCGGGCGGCAGTTTGTTGGTGCTGCTGGGCGAGGGTGGCGAACAGGAGTTCAACACAAATGTCAACTTCTTTCTAGAACAGTATGGCATCTATATAAACAGCGATAATGTGGTGCGTCCGCATTACTACAAGAATTTCCATCCCAAAGAGTGCATTGTGGGTGGCGGCGTTGTCTGCGAATCTATGTGGCGTCACCTCCTCAAACGGGACATTGAAAAAGTGGAGTACGACTTCAGTGATGAGAAGTACAAAATACACTTTCAGTATCCATATGGAGCCACGCTAAATGTATCAGAACCAGCCAATGTGCTGCTGACAACAGGACCCGTTGTCTACCCCTTCAATCGACCCCTGGCTGGTTACTATAACAATGCCAAGGGTGGAAAGATTCTAGCACTCGGCTCTGGCTATATGTGGCATGATAAGTATTTGCAGGACAAAACCAATGATGCCCTGCTGGAGTATATGCTGCAGCTGCTGGGCACTGGCGATATTACCTATACACATCTCGACTTTAACGATGTAGAGGTACCATATATGTTTTATTATGATCTATATATGATATTCGATAACAGTTATCCATTGTAAATTGTCTAGAAAAAAGCAAAAGAATATTTATTAGAGTTTGTCAGCTTATATGAAAATGTATATCCCAGTTTTAATGATTAAGTTTAATTTTAATTTTTGTTAACTGTTATTTTCTTACAGCTCAACGATAATAAGCACTTCACAGACTTGGCCTTTCTGGCGGATATGCCGAAGGCCTGTCTGATTGACTCCATTGGAACTGAGATGCCCGCAGACTTTAAGCAAATGTTTGACATGTCCTTGTGCTCGCTGAGCAATCGCTTGCTCAAGGATGTCATTGATGCCTACGAACAGTTGCATGTTAACTACGAGCCGTTGCGCATTATCAAGCCACAATTTGAGATACCGCTGCCGCCGTTGCAATTGGCCACGTTTCCGCCCATTTTTAGTGAACCGCCAGCACCGCCGCTGGAGCTGTTCGATCTGGACGAGACTTTCAGTCCGGCCCGGTCGCAGTTGGCCCACATTACCGGGCAATGCCTGCAGGCGCTGCAGTCCAAGGAGCCATCGCGTCGCTCTCTCAATCAGCGCGAGCTGGAGAACTATGTGAAGGAATGCGGACGCATAACGGCCATTGTCCGGGAGCAGCAAGAAATGCCGGCCCGCGAAATACTCAACATTGTGGCGCGCCAGATAAGCAGCTATGCACCCTATGCGGAGGACTAGACACAATATCAGCTCAGTATCCGATTACCAAGCAACTAACCAGCCAGCCAGCCAGCCAGTCAGTCAGCTAATCAGTCAGTCAATCAGTCAGTCAATCAGCCAGCGTTGCGCATTCCATCTAAGTTTTTTGCTCTTTTCCTTTCTTTGTATACCCTTTGCACAATTTTGTGAAATGTGTCTTGAAGGAGGCATCCACTAAGCCATTATATATGTAGAATATGTATTATTATATAGAGAAACTTTTATATAGAAATAATCGGCAATTAATTGAGGTTTTGTAAACAAAACATGCTTTTGGCAAAGTTATTATTAAAAGTTTATTTAATGACTTTTATATTTATTCGATCTACTCAAAGAAACTATCTGAAAAACTTGTTTGCAAGGGTATTTAATTTTCGGCACTTCGATTAAACTTTATTTTCTCCGGTTTCTGTTTTAGATTTTAATTTTAATTTTGTTTTAATTTCTTTTTTTTTTTTTGCAAAATCAGCGATTTTTGAATTTTATTTTCCTGTTTTTGAGCAAATTGTAAACCAAGTCCGTTTTATGTAAACATGTTGGCGACTCGTATTCAACCATGGCCGGCGTTCTCCCTACACCCAACACCCTACTCCCGACTCTCGACATGGTTAAAACTTTACTTCAATTACGCAGAAGGTGCATAACATTTGGATCGTAACACAAAACCTGTGGGAAGTAAAGCTATATACTTACCAAAATTATAACAAAAATTGTTTACTGCAAATGCGTTTCACACAATTAATTATTTTTATTAATATGTGGCCGAAATAGGGATGGGGATACCATCCCTAGGGGCTTCCTAGTTTGCCTTCGTATTTAGGTGTCGACAATTTGTTTTTCGGTTTTAGGGGCGAATGCCGGCTGCTAATTGAAATCGTGGGGTCGATGGGGCTGCTAAGGGCTGGGGAGGGGAGGGATGTGTGTGTGTGTGGTGTGTGTGAAACCGCTAGTTAGTGTTTGTCACAACAAATGCTGTCATCAATCGCCACTCGATGCTCTCTCGGGGGAACTGCGGCACTAAAATACAAAGCAACGGTTTGCCCGAGAGAGTCCTGTTCCCAAAAAAAAAAACAAACGAATACGAAAAAACGATCCAACAACTGACGGCAGTAAATTTCTACTTTTTATCGCAGCAATGCATTAAAGGAACTGTTAACCAAAATTCTCTGGAGCCTAAAAGCAGCTGCAGCCAGAGACAGTTGCCCAATTTAATGTCCTTGTATGAGAGTAATTGATATACACCCAGAAACAAGGACAGTAATCTTATCTCTTCAGGTATCGCTAATTGTCTTTGCTAAAAGGTATCGCATTCTTTAGCGATCTAAACTAGAATTTAATTTTGCTGAATGTATATATTTAATTATATTATATTTATTATTAGTAAAAATTTCAACTATTTTAAAACAATATCTTTTTGAATACAAATATTTATAAAGGAAAATATAATAAATGATCTATGTATGCAATTCACATTGTTAAATAATATATGTGTTTAGAGTATATAAATCTAAATAATATATAAAATGGATATTTCATATTCAAGACAACCAATTCAAATTACAACTATGATTTATGTCTCTAAAATTATAATATTAAATTCTGTGCGACTTAAGTATAAATTATACAAATATTTATTAAGTCTCTATTTGCTTAAGACAGATTAAAATAAACTCATTAAAATTGTAAGAAGCACATTGAATATATTCTGTAGAAGGCCATGATTTTGCTAGCCATTCTGCTTGCCACTGCCACTGCCACTGCCAACTGCTGCAACTCGTCGGGTGGTCAATCAATCAATATTGAAAATTCCCACAAGCGTTGCTTGCTCCTCTCTCTCTCTCTCTCTATCACACACACACACACATACACACACTCTCACCTCCACATGCTTAGGGCGCCATTTTGTTTGCAGAGTTGACCGCTAAGTGTTGATGAAGCGTGAAGAGGAGAGGGGACAAGATCGGGGGCACTATGGATACGATGTGAGGGCAATAATCTGCAAGTAAAAAAGTAAAAAGAGGTTATGTTGAAATACGATATGAGCCAAGTAGGAAGTTACCTTGAGTGCATTTCTATATTGACAGTGACAATGCTGTCCAAGTCAACGTTCGTCGTTGTCGCTATCGTTCATTCATGGTTTCAGTCAGCAGTCAGCGGTGAGCAGCAAACAGGTTCACAGGCTCAACAGAAGCCACACAAGTTTTTCCCACTCCACCGCCCCCTCCTCCAGCTGGTGCTCCTCCTCCTGCTCCCCCTGCTCCTAACTACTACACTTCTACTTTCTGCTGCCGCCGCTTCTTATGTCTGCGAAATAGCGAAAGCAAAGAACAAATTCAAAGTGCAACTTCGTTTGCTGAGAGTGAGAGACAGAGAAAGAGAGACACAATTTCCCACTCTGAAACAAACTCACAACAGCTGTGTTTGTCGCCTTTGCACTTCCGCTCCCTGCTCCGTCCTTAGTCCTGTCTACTCTCGCCGTGCAAATATCATCAAAGTCAAGTGGTTTGTTTGACTTTTAGTGGCATCCTTTTTAGCAGCTGTGATTGTTTTCGTTCCCATTCATCATATTCATTTTCCCGGCCCCCGCCACTGTCCCCTTTCCGTCTCTATCTCGTTAGCTTGTAAATTATACAGTTAGGTCGCGGCATTTGTCACCTGTGCTGGAAATTCCGGGAAAACCCCGCATGAAAAGCGTGCCTTGGCGGTGGTCGCTGTATTGGTTTTGGGGCACCGCTTGATGCGGGTCTGTGGCAACATCGTTTTAATTAAATTACACCACCAAAACGTGCGACATCACAATAATTTTCATTGTCAAAAATTGGGCATCATAAAAAACAACACGTCTGCATCTTAAACCCAACAACAACACCAACAACAACACCAACAACAATAGCAACACCAGCAACATCAATCCAAACCGTGGGAGCGCGAAAGAGCGAGTGGAAGAGAGATAGAGGAAGACTCCCTCACACACACACGCACACACATTCACACACACATGCACACATCGAAAGAATGTAACAATCAATTAACAGGTAAGCGGTATAGAGCCGAAGCATCCAGCTTAAATATTTTATTTAACCCTTATCTGCTTTATTTTTTTATAATTCGATTGAGTGTTAAACACATTTTTAATGCTACTTCTTGAATAAAAATAATAAGCAAGAATGCTAAAGAAGAATTCTAGAAATATTCAGCTTTAAAATACTTAAATTAATTGAAATCCTTTTTTCTCTCGATTGATTATCCTAAGATATAAAGTTTCACTATTACTAAAATTTCATGTAGCTTTTTTTTATATATATAATAAACTATTAGGTATTACTATATTTCTACTATATACTATATACTATATATGTATATACTATATTAAGTCTTACATTATTTATTAACTATTTGAATTGCGTTTTATTTAAATTTAAAAAAAAAATTAACTACTCATAAAATGTGACTTTTCATTTCAATATTGCTCCATCCCAAAAAAGACGTTAATATATATCCAAAAAACAAAAATATAATAAAATAAAAAAAAAACATAATTTATTATTTCAATATTCCACTATTAAGAGAAGTAATTAACCACGGTCATCACAAGCCCAGACACTCACACATGGGTTAACATTAACATTGACTTAAGTTATGCTTGGCACGCTTCGGTTTCTGTTGTTGTTCAGTTTTAGTTGGCTTGCGGAATGGCTATGGGAACTCTGGGAACCCATTATTAAAATAGAAAGCTTGTCTTTTATGCTTTTGTCATTGGTATTAATTTGTCATAAGGCCGCGTTTAACAACGCGCTCTAATGATGCATGTAAATGCAAAACAAATGGCAACTCAACCCAGGCCCAACCTCAGAGCTGGCAGCAGCAAAGACTCCATCCAGTCTAAGTTGGAGTCAAGCGCCTTGGGTGAAAAATTGAAACGGCGCGTACAATTTAAAATGAAATAAAATCAGACTGTGGCAGCTTTCGAAATTTTATGAGCATGTTGCGCTTATTAGCTGCACTACGAGAAATGGCGACAGGCCACAACAGCAAACAGCAAACAGCCAACAGCAACAGCAACAAATAAACAAACAACAACAAGCACAACATGCATTTCCACGGCTAATTTTTCACGCACGTTCCACATGCCCCTTTCTCTCCCCCGCCCTCCCCTGAATGCCAACAACGACAGCGAGCGACAGCTCCTGGCCAGGCTTCAGCCTTTTATACCCTTCAATTATCCCAAATGGGCTACACAAATATTGTCATATTGTATGCAACTCTTTTCAGAAGTGATTATATCTGAGCCTAACATTTATATATATATATATATATATATTTATAAATAAATATTATTAATCAGCAGTCAGTTTGGGTATTAAGAAACAATAGATTTGTTAATAAATTTGTAGGAAAATATTTGTTATAAATTTGTTGATGCTTTTCTACAGAAATATTGTTTTTTAACAGTTTATGAATATTTTTTTTATATTTTTACAAATATTTTTCTAAGAATTTTATTTAAATAAAATACCACACAAAAACAGTTATAAATAAAGTGTATATATTTATTTAGTGTATATATTTATTTATGTATTTTATAGTCTTTGTGGAAAAGTCTTGTTTATGTTTTCCTTATCCTTGTCATTCCTTATCATTTTGTCTTTGTCGACATACTATTAATTTTAAAATTATAAATTTTGCACAGTTAAATTTGTTGCAACCTTTAAATAGAATTCAATCTTAGATAAGAGTATTTTGAGAGTCGTTACTTCCGATTAGATAGTCGGCCAGTTGTTGTTGCTTTTGTTTTTGGCACGGCGACACGCACGAGAAATTCCAAGAGATAAGCATCGTGTACGACAAGGTGTATTATGGACCCGGTCCGATACGCATTCAACGTTGCCGTCGAGTGCCATACTGTTGACTCTGTTAAATTGCCAATATTTATGGTCTTGGCCGTTCAAGTTGACTTGTTAAATGGGTGTTCCAGCCAGCAGTCAGCGGACACAAGGAGGAGGCCCCCTAAAATGGGTAGCTGCGAAACGTTTAAATACAAAACGTGTTGGGGCCCCGATAAGCACGCAAGGAGCAAGCAGCGTGCAGCGTGCAGCATGCACCAAGCAGCGAGAAGCACGCAGTGTTGTTGCTTGCTTCTCTCTCTCTCTCGTCGTCGTCGTCGTGCCATCAATTTTGACATATGCATGTCAAAGCTTTTACAGCCCAAGACGCCATTTTGAAAGGGCCACCATGTTCGGTCTCTTTCGCTCGCCGCATGCCCCATCTCTGTCGCACTGTGCAGCAAAGCATTAAAGCAGAAATGTGCAATGTCGTCAACGCTCGCGACTGAAGCTATAAAAATGTCAAAACATGCTACAAATAAAGTAGAATTATAAAGAAATCTAGCAAGAGACAACAATAGCAACAAAAAACAAAAAAAAAAACCAAGACTAATATTAAAATGATATATAAAAAAAAAAAATAATTGTAACGCTTTGCAAGCGAATAAACCAGTCGGCAGCAAAGTCACACTACAAAAGCACTCGGCATTATCATTTAAATGAGATCTTTGCAACAATTTTGTTGGGTTTACCATTACAGATGCCTGCCCCCTGGACATAATCATGTTGAAAGTACTAAAGATGCCTAGATGCAATACATTCTTTCTTTAAAAAAAAATTTTTAAATTTATGTTGAAATTGTATTTAATTATTTGTTTACTTTTTACAGCATCTTAAATCATTATTTCCCCATTTCTATGCTAATATTTTTAAATTCTTTAAGTTTCCTTAAGAAAAATATTTATAATTAAGTTTAAATTATATTTTATTATTTGTTTACTTTTTACAGCATCTTAAATTATTATTTCCCAATTTCTATGCAAATCTTTATACATTCCTTAATTTTCCTTAAAAAATATTTATAATTAAGTTCAAATTGTATTTAATTATTTGTTTACTTTTTACTGCATCTTAAATTATTATTTACCTATTTCTATGCTAATCTTTATACATTCTTTAAGTTTCATTAAAAAAAATATTTATAATTAATTATTCGTTTACTTTTTACAGCATCTTAAAATATTATTTCCTCATTTCTATGCAAATCTTTATACATTTTTTAAGTTTTCTTAAAAAAATAGTTTTAATTAAGTTCAAATTGTATTTAATTATTTGATTACTTTTTACAGCATCTTAAAGTATTATTTCCCCATTTCTATGCTAATCTTTATACATTCCTTAAGTTTTAAAAAAAAAATATTTATATTTAAGTTCAAATTATATTTAATTATTTGTTTACTTTTTTACAGCATCTTAAATTATTATTTCCCCATTTCTATGCTAATATTTTTACAGTCTTTAAGTTTCTTTAAAAAAAAATATTTATAATTAAGTTCAAATTGTATTTAACTATTTTTTTACTTTTTACAGCATCTTAAATTATTATTTCCCCATTTCTATGCAAATCTTTATACATTCTTTAAGTTTCATTAAAAATATTTATAATTAAGCTCAAATTGTATTTAATTATTTGTTTATCTTTTACAGCATCTTAAAATATTATTTCCCCATTTCTATGCTAATCTTTATAAATTCTTTAAGTTTCATTAAAAAAAAATGTTTACAATTAAGTTTCAATTATATTTAATTATTTGTTTACTTTTTACAGCATCTTAAAATATTATTTATCCATTTCTATGCTACTCTTTGTACAATATATAAAAGTTAGAGTATCTACAAAAGCCACCTTAAGAATTTGATAACATTTTCTTAAAAACAAGAAAAAATAGCTAGTTTTTTGCATTAGTTTTGCTGTTTATCTTTGTTGCTGTTGTTGGCCAGGTTGATATGTTGCTGATCTTGCGGTTTTTATGGTTTTTGCAGCAGCAGCAAACAAAACACCTCAAAAACAAAAAAAACTGAAAAAAAGGAATTGTGAATCTGAGTGTTTTTCGAAACAAGTATTGAAATCGTAGATGTGTGAGAGAGAGATGATTTGCTAGTCACAGACTCAAAAAAAAAACAAGCCAAGTTTAAATATATAAATCTAAGATCTTTGTCGGTCAGTGTTCAAAATGTCATAAGTCACACCTGATCATTTGTCAGTTTACCCAAAACAACAACAACAACAACAACAACAAGAAGAAAAGAGCAAAGAAAAAACGCCCACAGATTGAATATGTGTCGGTTGCTAGTTGCAGTTGCCATAAATCAATGCCCCACTCACACTCACATGTTGCATTTGACGCTAATAAAAATGCAAATCGTATGCATAAAGTATATAATTTTTATAACTCAATTAAGTCGACCTGTTGTGTCTGGGGTGCATGCTGCGACTTGGCTTGTGGCTCATTAAGGTGGCGCCACGTCTCTAAATTGATATTGGCCAGCTGGGCGCGAGATTAACATGACAATGTCCCATTCTTGGCCGGCAGCCAATTGGCCAATGATTTGACTGTGATAAGAGTGCACGCGTCCGCTTATCAAATGACCAGTTAGTCAATCCGTTGGGAATGTAGCTGCTGGAGAGCTTAAAGCAATTCTTGGAAGGCACAGCCATCAGAGATAGTTGGAGTTGCGCGCGTTCCTCGGACATGACATGTAATAAAATAATCTACCTCCTAATTTGGGTGTCGTTTACACGTGCCACACTGATGAGCCAGCCAACCACCACCTCATCTGGCAGAGTTTCGAGTTTGATCTGGTCCCTCATTAACCAAGTGTAATCGCTGAATCTAAACAAAGACTTGGTATGCAATGGGCTCGGACCTGGGCATTCTAATTGGGAGTTGGGAGTAACAGTGGCGTTTTTTTCTGGTCTTAACGGAATTTGAAAGTCGAAAGGTTATCGCATTTTTTATGGCCCGAAGTTGTGGCATGAGTTTGTACTTTCACTCCTACACATGTGATATACATACATATATCACATCAATTTCTTAAAGTTCATTTTTCAAATTTTACTTTCCCTCCCACACACACACACACATATATGATATATATCATATAAATATCATAAAGATCATTTTTGAAAATAGAGAAAGAAAATTTTAAACTTATTTTCAGATATTAGATTTAAGCTACGAATGCTCTAAGAATAACGATTGTAATTCTAGGAATAACTCCGCTTAAGTCGGACTTTCTTCTTATTTCTAGTTAATCCAGTTTACATCTCCACTTTTCTTGAGCTCGACTAATATTGTGCAGATGCCCATCAATTAAAATGTTGTCCTCTATTCACTAAATGTCTTGACCCCTCAATTAGTCATTGTATTCTTTCGGTTCTTGACGTTCCAGACATTTATTTATATGCATTTTGTGTAATTTGCTATTCTGTTGTATTCTTGTTGTGCTTTTCTACTGCCAGACACTTGACCCTATCAAATAATAATGACTTGTGTACATGACTGGGCAGGCACTGACTTGGTGACTGTCTCGAAATCTGGCGCCGTTTACAATGCCAGCGGCTAAACAGAAGAACAAAAAAAAAAAATAAAAAAAAAAAACAAACATCAGACAAATACATATACACAAAAGTCAATAAACTTGAATCTGATAGGTTGGCAGGGGCGGTATCGTTAGGGGATCAATATAGGGGGTTTCATTCGCAAGGCGTGCCGCTCAAAGAGTTCAATTGCGGCAGACGAAATGCTTAAGGATACTAGCAGAATTCAAAATTAAATTATAATTTTCGTATTTGCGATCTCAAATATAATTTTTAAAAATCTCTATTGCATATCCATTCACTCTCCCTGTCTCTCCCTGTCTCTTTCTCTCTATCTATACCCGCTTTGTGTCTGTCAGCTGAGGGGTTGTAAGCATTAATTGATTAACTGGGATTCATCTGCTGCAAACAGACTTGATAAGTGACTCTGTCAGCCTCTTCTTTCCACCCTATTTGATCATATTTAAAAATCGCTGAACCTTTGGTACCCTCTACGCCACTTACACCACTGACTCATTTCAATATTTACTGAGCCAATCGCCAGCTGAGTTTCCTTTGTCTGACTAACTGTCAGCTGGCGCTACACAAAGCCGTTGGCATAAATTATATACATACATACATACATACATACATATACATATATATAAGCGCACGGCGCTCGGCCTATGTAAACGGAGTAGGACCCGTAGCCTGAGCCCGTCTCCAACTCCAATTTTATCTCGGGCTCCAACTGCAACTTCAACTCCAGCGATTTTTAACGCTCGCAGCGGGTGCTCATTGTCCGAGGCAGTTAAACAAGACGCTTTTCAGCTCGTAAAACATGGCTCAAAAGGTTTCTCGTGGTGGTGGTTGTTGTTGTTGTTGTTTCTTTTCCCTTTTTGTTTTTTTTTTTGTTTTCTTTAGTTTGGTTAATAAAGTTATTGATTTGTGTTTTAAGTGGCGTGGGTGAAACGCTCTGCGCAATGCTGTGGGTCCTTTCTTTCACCCAAAAGCAGCAACAACAACAACAGCAACAACAACAGCAACAACAACAACAGCAACAACAACAACAACAATTATATATTAATGTCCCACTTTTGTGGCAATCTCTCGCATTTATCAGTTGATTTGTTTTTATTAAATGCTGAGCTGCTAAGGCTTTAAGCTGACGCCTGTCAATTGCGACACGAGCAAGTCACGTACCACATCCAGTTCCCCCAAGTCTCCCATCACCTCCATCGCTTATCTAAAGGAGGCGTGGGCGGGCGGCGCGTTTAAGTAGCTTAAACATACGCGGTGGTCCAAAGCATAACTTTGTCTAATGACTCGGAAATCCGTCACTAATAATAAAAGCCAAGGCTATAAAAGGCAACGAGCATTTGAGACGTCAGCGCTGAGTTTCCATTCCATTCCATTCCAAGCTCTGGCCACCGAATCTCCACTCTTGACACAACTCTCCCCTCCTTCTCTCCTCTCCTCTCCTCTCCTCTACCCTTCCAATTGCTCGTTGCAGTTCTGCATTGGAGAATGGGGCCCGACTCTGAGCTCTGACATTGAGCACGTGTGTCTCTCATAATCCTATTACCGACAGAGAGAGAGACAGAGTGGGAGAGAGAGAGAGAAGAGTTGTTCGATTGCCGATTCTCGAATTTATGAATGAACTTTTCTGCCAGCGCATTTACAGTTGATGCAAAAAGTGTGCGACTTGCAAATGAAGTCAAACTCGATATCTGCTTACAACTAAAATATTGCTTCAAGTACAAAATATATCTAAATGCCACTTTATGTGACACAAAGCCTTATAATTAATATAAGCATATTTTAAGTGTTTACATAATATAGGTTTATTTTTCGATCAAACAAGTACATTTAAATGTCAGATAGAATAGGAATCTCTAACTTTCCTCCTTAACACTTAAAATATACTTCTATTCACATCTTGTTCTCTCTTCAAATGCTTTAAGATAACTATAAAAGTAAGAAAACAGTTCTCACTTAAAATGCTTTAAGATAACTACAAAAGTAAGAAAATAGTTTGAAACAAACAAATATATATATACATATATATCACTTACTTCAGCTCAAGTAAGCAACAATTTAAATTAAAATCCTTGGAAGCTTTTCCTCTGCATAATTGAAGTACTTCTCTCAGAACTTAAGCACAACTGTTTCTAATTGTTTTCTGTAATCGCATTAAACTAAACCCAATGACAAGCAAATTTAAAGTGATATTAATTTCGCTTAAGTTAAATTCACTTGTCGCCTAAGCAGCAAAGGAGTTGGGCACGCCCCCAGGCTGTGCCTCCCCCTCTCCATACATTGAGCGCATTTCAACTCAATTTTTGTTGTTGTTGCTGGTTCTTTTGTGTGTGTTTTGGGTGCCCACGCATGCGCCTGGATGCCAGGAGCGACGAGGGTTGCAGGACGGAGTCGGAGTTTTCAAAATGGCTGCGCAAATATTTGATTATCGTCTGGGGACGCTGTTGTTGGCGCTGCTGTTAAGCCTAACTGTTACTGTCGCAATTCATTGAATTTGCAGGGCTAATTAAACACGTTAACAACTGTCGCGATGCGATGAAGCGTGCAGGGATAACTTGCCAAAGTTGCTTGGGATCGTCGCCAGCTTGCCAGTTGCCAGACGCCAGACGCCAGTCCCTCCCCGCCCATGACCAAGTAAGATATTGCACAGTCTGTTGCCCTGGTTCCGATTCGAATTCGATTTGGGGTTCCTGATTTTTATTTGCTTCTTTTCTTGCCTTTTTTGATTTTATGGCTAAAGACCAGCGGCTTGGTAGCTGTCTATATTGTTCGACTATCCCTATTATGCTCCGGCATCGCTGCCTAATGCGAGTGGACAGTTTGCCTGGCGCCCAATCAAGTGTTTTCAAATTGGGTTAAGCGCGTACAGTGGTTGCACGCAAAGTGAAAATAAACAAATGAATAGTCTGTGGTTATATTTAATAATGATTTAAATAACTGTAATAATAAATTTTAAATTTTGAGGCACACAATTATTGTTGGAGTTTTAAGAGCCAGCATTATTCTTATGACAGCTTCAGCTCTGTGTCTAGGGCATTCTAATTTCCGAGAGTTCACTGTACCGCTAGGGACCTAAAATATAATCAACAAGAAGAAGAACAGACGAAGTGCAAGCCCCGTTCGTGGAAACGAAAGCGCTTCCAGGAAGCATTTAGTGCTGCCCACTTGCTGCACAATTGCAAATGCCGTTAATGCCCAGCAAAGCAGCTGTCCTGGCGCCGCCCTAAAACCAACAATAAATGCACTCAACAATCCACCACAAAACTCACTCACTCAAGCGCTCGGCACTCGGCGCATAAGAGAGAGAGAGAGGGAGAGGTCGAAAGAGAGAGCACTCGCAACAGAGCGCAGGCAGAGCGAGACGACAATTGCTTTGAGTGGATTGAAGCTTCACATCGCTGTTGTTGTTGTTGTTGTTGTTGTTGCTCACTTCTCGTTCTTCGGGTTGCCGACGCCAACGCTTTCAAATGGGCAAATGGGCAAATTTAGTTGACACTCAGCTTTATGTGACACTCGTCGGGAGAGCGGACGACAGCTACAACAATTAAACAAAAAGCAAATAAAAAACGGAAAAAAGCTTTGCGCCGTCGGCTCAATAAAACAAATGACAACTTAAAATTGAAAAAAACTAAAAATAAAAACACACACAATTCGCATCGTTAAAATTAATTTGGCACAAATTAATTTGCGGAACGGAACTGCTCAATTAGTAAAAGCGTAAATTAAAATGTTAATGTTGAGACCAATTCAAATTTAAACAACGCTCGTGCAATGCAAAATTATTGAAAAGTAATTGCCAAATATTTTCAACAATTTAACACGCTTTTCTCTGCAGTTTGTTAATGAATTTTACCCAGTGCATTTTACACATTCTAATTTTGGTTCTTATTGTTAATTGATTGCTGTGATTCCGATTAATCAATTGTGATGCACGCGCAGCCGCAGCCCATTTGATAAGCAATTGCAACTGCAACAGCAGCAACAGCAACAACAACGCCTGGAATATGTTGTATAATGTGCCGTGCTATCAAAACTTTTCAACGCTGGATTACTACAAGGTGAGCTGAGTCCCGATCTTTAATTCTGGAATTATTTGCCTTTCCGTGCTTTTCCCTCTCTTTGAGCATCGAATTTTCTTTACCTGAGTTCTTCATATTCTTATGTCACTTATAATAACAATATACAATATAATGTATACTGTAATACAACAAACGATTTCCATAGACCAAGTTTGTAATCTGCTAGTAAGTAATGCTTTAATATTGCATCAACTTTTAAACAGGAGATTAAAATGGAATGAATTCTAACTTCTAATAAGAAATCAAATAATTTTACAAAGTCCAATAACTTTATAGTTTCCGTGGCAATTTTTCTACATATGTTCTAAATTCTTCAGTTTTTAATAGCTAAACATTGCACATTTCTAAGCCTACAAAAGCGAATACTTGAGAATACATATTTTATTCGCTCCAAGATTTATTTTTAAAGATGTTAACTTTAAGATAAAACTATATTTTGCGTTTGAGGTCAATTCAAGTGTTAAATTGAATTTCTTTCGACCACACACATATTGCATAATGCGCACAATCTTAGCCCGAGAATTTGTAAACTCTTCAGCTCTTACGAACTCAACTTTTCAACTTCTGCAGCGCTTAAGTCTTCAAATCTGACTTCGACTCACAGGGAAAAATGAATTATTTTCCGCATCAATTGCGCATAATTACAAGCCTTTAATGCGCCGTCTAGATCCAAGATCCTAGATGCCAAGGCTCTGATCTCTCTGGCAGTGAGCTGTAAGAAATCAAAAATGCAAACTGTTTTGGCTACTGCGCATTTTGCCCAAAAACCCAAAGAAAAAGCAAAATAATGGAATGAGCCTTTAAATGCAGCCAGGAAGCAGACAATGGCAGCAGACAGGCAAAGGCAAAAGGGAAATTTCAGATTAAAAAGGGCAAAGAACTGACTGTTTATCCTGTCGATCGAGTACGAATCATTTGACCAGAAATAGAAACCACAAAAGCAAATATTGCCAGCTAAATGCCAGAGCAAAGCCAGTAGGTCAGGCATGAGTGTGTTTGTATATGTGTGTGTGTGTGTGTAGGTGTATGCATGTGTTGGTGTAGATCTGTGTGGATAACTATTGAGTTGTTGATTTCTTTTTTGATTGACAGTTATTATGTGCTTGTGTTTGGGTGTGTGTGTGTAAATTTGTTCCTTCGCGCTCGCTCTCTCTCTCTCTCTCTCTTGCACTCTCCTTTGATGTGTTGCCCGGGCAGCCGAGACTCATTACCGTTACGTTCGCTTTTGCTTCTGGCGTAACTTGAGCGGAGTTTTGGAGCAAAGCAATTTGCGCTGCTGCTGCTGCTTCTGTTGCCAGGCAAACACATAAATACATTTTATATATGTATATATATATATATATACATGTATTTGTGGAGCAGGCTGCGCTACAAAATGGCGGCCATCGATGTGCTTTTTTTTGTGGGGCGCCATTTTGTTTGTCTATTTGTCAATCTCATAAATGCAAATGCCAAAGCAACGGGAAGAGCTCGCTGCCCGCTGCCCGCTGCCCGCTGCTTGCTGCTGCGGGCTGAGCACTCGGGCTTCAGGCTGGCTGCTGTTGAAACCATTAGCAAATAATTTCAGCGAAATTTTTATTCAGCATTGTTGTGCACACACACACACACACACACACATACAAACACACACACACACAGACACAGACAAATGCCGTCAGGATAATTTCATTGAAATTTGAGTCGTCAAAAGGAGCAGCAAAATGTACAAAAGGACGCCGTGCAGATGCCTTGCGCTTTTCGTTGTTGTTGCTGTTCGCTACGGGCGCGCCATTATAACAACAAACAATGCAGACAGCAGCAGGAGAAGTGGCAGTGGCAGTGGCAGTGGCTGTGGCAGTAGCAGTAGCAGTGCCAGCAATGGCTGGAGTAGGGAGCAAAAGCAGCAAAAGCAGCAGCAGCATTGGCTGTGTTGCCCCCGCAGCATTTGAGCGCTGCGGGTTTTTTAATTTTATATGCGGTTGTTGCTCATTTCTGTGGGGCGCACTCTCCATTACATGCCACGCCCCCCAAAGCATTTAAATGTTTTATTTTCATTTTTTCTGAGACAGCTTCGGCTTAATGTCCTGCGACATTTTTACAGCATAATCTGCAATCTGTGCACTGCTAATCCGTCTTGTTATGTTTTGTGTTTCACAAGGGTCAACAGCAGGCTTAAATGGCAAATGGTATGTTTTTTCCTTTCGATATTTGTTGGGCGTGGCACAGGAAGTGCAGCCAGAGTAAAGAGATGCCATCTGCACTTCAGCTACCTGTTTCAGCAGACAAAGATAGAACATCAGACGGAGAGAGAGAGAGCGGTAAGCTGAGTGACAATTGCGATATAAACTTGTTTGTTTGTTTACACGTCTCAAAGTTGTTTGTTTTTTTCTTCTGCTCTGGAACTGTATTTCACAGTAGCAATAATAAAACTTTCAAATAAACAAACAAATAATCAAATATCAGCCAGCTTTAAGGGGCAATTGCAATAGGCACGGGCTCGAACTGCGTCTGTCCCAGGATCAGGTTCTTTGCCAAAGTCATTTGGGGGTTAGCTATTCTGAAATGACTGAAGTTTGCCAGTTAAGTTGCTATTTTTGCAATTCTTGGATGTCATAAGCAAATCAAATGAAAATATTGTGATTGTACTCTGCTTGATAAGCAGAACAACTTGTAGGTTGCTGAAAAGGAATTTTTTAACCAGCTGGGAAATTGATCTTACTCAATGATCGAACTTTAGCATAGATCTTTGAATATGAAGGAAGACAAGAACCAAATCAGAATCCCGTAGACCTCTCAATCTGTATACCTTAAGCATGGTTATTATCAAATTAACACTTCTTTAAATATGTATAAATTTCTTTCCCGATAAATTATGCCTCTTTAAAAAAAAAAGTTTCATAAATCTGAATAAAATTCAGATTAAATGTTGCTTTTAAAACAACTCGCTTTAAGTTTTACCACAACTCTTGCATCAAGATAATTGTTGCACGCTATTTGGCTTATTGTTTCCAGTCTGCATTTAGCTGACGTCATTCTTGGCTAAAAAACCACAACATTTATGCATGAAATTTATCATGTAAGTTACTTGGATTACATAATATGCAACGTGGCAGCCACTCAAATGCCACTCAACAAGACAGCAGGAAGGGAGGGAGGGAGGGAGGACATCTCATAGCCCAAGGCTTGAGGTAGCTGCTTTGCTTTTGTTCCTGTTCCTGTTTCTGTTCCTGTTGCTGTGGCAGGCACATATAATCCGCTCAACTGTCGAGAGAACGGCGTCTGCCGCATGCCGCTTAGTCCCTTTATCCTGTTTTATGTCGCCTGTCAGTGCTGTTGAGCGTAAATTAGAGCAACCTGCCTGCTGAATGATGCTCAGGATAATGCTCTTGATGCTCCTGCTGATTGCCCTGGTGATTGTCCTGTCCGGCAGTTTGTTTATTTTCAGTTTGGATTTAGCCTCTAATGCCCACTAATGACTGCAAATATTTGGCCAGGTCTTGTGGCCATTTTGCAGGATTTGCATAGCTCTGACTCATCATAGGGCAAGGTTCTAAATTTAAAAACAGTTCCACAAATAGCTGGCCACACCAGGCATTAGACAGGTCGAACAGGTCTGCACACAATCAATTGTCACATTCGACAGCATATTTTGAGCTGCGTCCAGGCTATAGATAGCCGCCAGTCAGCTATATTTATATTGCTTCAATTTCATCATTTTCAAAATAGATGGGGTGAAAGTGCCAGTTGACGCAAGACCTGGTCACGGCACTAATGGCCAACTCATTGATGGGATAGTGGCTGCTCTTGAGTGCTGTCTGTGCATGAAATAAACAAAAAAAAATAAATAAATGTGCTATTTGATTAATAATAAATACATTTCTTGTATGTCCACCTTTGTGGCAGTCTTGAGTATATTGGAGAAGCTTTCCATTTAATACAAATTTTTGAGCTACACAAGTCTTATAATTTAATCTTGTGCTAATATATTATATAAAGCATAAAAATATATTTAAATTATTAAAAGAGTTCACCAACCAATTAACAAGTTACACCATATTTCATATTCCATTAAACCTTATAGCATACTTTTTGGTAGCCTAAGAAACAAATTGTCGATCACTGTTATATGCGAAATAGTTTATATAAATATTTATACGCTTAGAAAAAAAATCGGCCTGAAATTTAGAAAAACAATCTGAATTATAGAATAATTTTCTTGTTTCTAAAAATTTATTTTTAGATATACAAAATAAAATTTCTTAAAATTTAAAAAACAATAAATTGAACTTATGTACTACGTTATTTGAAATGTTAATATTCTAATGTTTAATAAACAATATAAGTAACAAACAAAAATTTATAAGAAATGCCATTAATTTTTTAATTTAAGAATTTAAAATTTAAAAATTTAAGAAAAATGCTTAATTACGAAAAGAAAAATGCTGATCTTTAGATACTCACAACCTTTAATTTTAGAACTACTTTTTCAAGCTGATTTACTCCTGTCGCCAAAAGTATGCAGATTTTCTGGAATTCATGCTGATTTTGTTCTCAGTGTATATATCTAGCAGCGGGGTACAGCATATTGATATTCCATGATGTGCATCAGCATCTATAGCTTTTTGAGACGACACGCCGCCGATACGCAACCTCAGGCAACTGTCACATCAAAAAGCGCGCACATTCACATCGCCCCGTTAATTGGTGTTGGGTAGGGGATGGAGGGGGTGGGGGGTTGGCTGCCTCTCCGCTTACAGCAATTCTCGCTAAAGCGGAACAACAGCAACAGAATTCAAATGGGGAACTAAACAAATGAGCGAAACTACAACGAAATGAACTTGTCATAATTATTTGACAGTTACTTTAGTGATGTTTGCAGATGATGATCATGAAGATGATGATGATGATGATGAGGAGGAGGAGGATAATTCCAGTTTGGTGCCTGCAGCATTCTGGGAAGCGCTGAAATTGATGTAAAACATTTTGTTGCAAGACAGAAGAATGCTTGACAAGAGCACGCCCCCCGGGCAAGGGGTATTCGATATAACCGTATAATGGTACGGCACTTTGATTTTGGGGAGCGGGCCGCGGCGGGTCAAGTGGGGTGCAACCTGTGAAAACAAAATGCGGTTTTGGTCTCGGGGTTGCGCCTCATTTCCGGTTCAATCAAGTGGCAGTTGGAGCAGCGAGGAGCAGGAGAGCGGAGCAATTGCTGCTGCCGTGTTATCTTTTGGGTTTACTTAGGTGTGGCTGTTGTCAATCAAAAGGCGCAGACAGGCAGCCAGCTGGTTGGCAACCCTATCCCCCCTCTCTCTCTCTCTCTCGCTCTCACTCTCCGTCTGTTGCAATTAAGCGGCTCGCAAGTTTTCGAGACAAATTTGTCGGCAATCAGCGTGCGACCTTTGACTTGAAGCCAGCGATCGCATTGCTGCTCGTTAGCAGTCGTGACAGTTTTTCTTCTTATATATTTTTATAATTTTTTTTTTCCTTTTTCATAATTTTTACCACGAAATGGCCGCCTGCCTCTGCCGCTGCCTCCTGTCTGTGCAGTGTGCCCCTAACAACGGCAACGACGTTTTTCCGGACACTCAGCATAAAATATCAAATTTCCCGATGCACATTTTTCTCGCAGGCTTTGCAGCGCTTGGCCCTGGGAAATGGAAAAACAAAAACTGCATTGCAAGCCGCACAATTGGCAGCCAAAATGCCAACATTCACATCTCTATCTCTCTCTCACTCACTTACGCTCTCTTTCGCTCTCTTTTTTTAGCTCGTTGCTCTTATTGATTGGCGAAATTCGATAGTTCCTCGATCGCAGAGTACCTAAAAAAATAAAATAAAATAAAATAAAAAATAATAATAAAATCCAAGCACCTGTTCAGCAGCAACGAAACTTGGCCTGCCTCTCATAAAAGTTGCACTTAAACAACAAGAGTTGGTTTATTGGTTTTTTACTGTACTCTTGCTGGTATATTTGTAATGGGATATCTTTTGCAACGGCCTTGCGATTTAAGTAATTAAGTCTAACGGAAATAATCAACTATTTCTATTTCTATTCCTATTTCTATTTTATACACATTTATATTTTTGTACTATACCATATTCTATTCTTGTTGTGTAGAGTTAATGTGGCCAAGGTCCGTGCTGAAACTGATCCATCCGAGCGTTAGGGTTGCCTCGAGAGTTGGGTAATTGATAGCGACGACCATTGTGGTATTGGGTTGCTCAATTCAAGTTGCCCATCGTCGCAGTCGCAGTTGGCACAGTTTTTGCTTCAGTTTTCGATTCTAATAATGTGAATCGGTTACTAACCATTGATTGTTCTTGTTTAGTTACAAGAAGTGTTGTTCTACTACTAAATTTATGAATTTTCGTGTCTAAGGAAAAGACATTTAAGCTGCCTATATCTGTCTCAATTTCTTCATAGTTGCTTAATCAGATGCAGTTTTCATAATTTCACATGTTTTGATTTATAAATCAACCATTATATTAAATCTGTATTAGATTGAGATCATCTACGACGAATTTTGATAATATTTTTATTTTTTTGTAATTTTCCTCATTTTGTAAAACAATTATTATATTATTTGCAATTTTAAATCAATGAGATTTGAAGTAATTTAAATTCTAAATAATAACAAAATCTTTTTCAACTATCCCAAACTTGGATTTTTGGTCTTTGAATATCAAAGAAAGTACCTTGAAAGGTTTGAAAAATATGCGGAAGGAAAAATAATTTTATTGAATCATATTGAGCAATTTTCTACACAATTTTCCCAACATCAACTTTAACTAGGCGCAGCTGTTTATCCAAGGGTTACATTAAAAGGGTTAAGACATATAAAGGGCTAAGACACATTCCCGAGGGTTGTTTCGCTTGCCAATTACAGTTTTAATTAGCAAACAAAGCCTCCGATTTCTTGGCACAATTTTTAACATAGTTTTTTTTTGGAGAAAAAAATAAAAATAAATTAAATAAATTCGCATTGAACTTTGACCGTGACATCTTGAGAATAGGTCAACATTGTTGTTTAATTAGAGGACAATAGCTGTCAATAGCTGTCGTCCTCAAAACTAGCTCGGAAAATAAGAGTCAAAGGTTTGCAGCTAATTGCAAGGAAACATCTCCGAGGGGGATGCACGCGAATTGGCTAAGGGAAGTTTGTGTTTCCAATCGAGTGCCAGCTGTGTGTGTTGTGCATATTATCGCTTTTTAAAAATCATATCGCACTCAATCTTAATGACTACTTAAAGCAACCCCGACGCCCCCCCAGGGGCGACTGGATTGAACTGAAGTGCGACTGGCGCTTGAGGCAGCTGTTGGCACTTTGGGCTTTAATTGAAGCCCCTGGGTGCCATCTATAAAAACCTCAACATTAATAAGTGTTAATAATTGTGTAGTGTGTATGTTTTTTTTTTTCTTTAGCCTGTTTTTCAACTGTCACGCCCTAACGCCCATAACTGTGCCCACTGGCCAGGCAGCCAACCCTTGGGCTACGATTTCACTTTACTTTCGCGAGCTGGCCAAGTTGGAAAGTCCGCCCAGACGACCGTAACATGGCCAGATAGAGAAAAAGAAAGAGAGAGAGGGGGAGAGGGAGAGAGGGAGAGGGAGATAGAGTGGTCTAATATTACCGCACAGCATCCGCATCAGCATTTCCCCAATGATTTGTTATTGCTGTTGTTGTAACTTTACAAATTCAATTTGTCAGCGATGCTCGAGTCGAGGGGTGCGTTTTGCCATCCTCCGTTTTGTTTTTTTTACTGCTTGCAAATTAAATTTCATAGGCCTGGCAACCCACAACAACAACACGGTCGTAAGGGAAACATATGCTGCATACTTGCGGGCGGTTGTGCGTGGTGTTCACTGTACAGGGTTTGCATTTGATTAGAGCTCGCCCAGGCGTGACTATTTAATTTGTTGCTGTTGCTCTTGAGTTTTTGACACGCGCAAGTCGAGAGCGCATAATTAAATTAATTAGAGAGTCGCAGCCACAGGTAAAACAAGCCACACGCTGCTTATGCCTCGTATATGTATGTATTAGACACGGGTAATACCCTGTAATTGCTGGCTCTGCGCTACTTTTATTTATTTATTTAATGTGAACTCAAAACTGATCTTAGTTAAGAAGGAAGTCATTGCTTTATTTTAGTATTATTATTATTAGGTTAGGGGTGTATGCACTGAGACCCGATAGGTCTATTGTGCCCCCTTCTGGGTTTAAAGCTCCTCCATCAACCCAAGTTCTTGTAGAAATGCTAGAATCTTTATTGGGTTAAGGGATACTATGTCATTGCTTTACAAATTTAAAATATATTAAAAGGATTTAATTAATCTGAGGTTACTAAAATGTAAAATGCCAAAAAGGTATTTCGTGGTTTGGGGAAATCCAAAAAAATATACTTACTTAAATTTTTGTGAATGGTAATTATATTATATATAAATATATCAGCTTCCTGCTGTGATTCTTTGTTTTTGAACTATACTTAGCTTTATAATTGCTTTTTATTTTTTTCACATAATTGTTTTTTTTTTATAATTTAAATATGTATCTCCCTGGCACTCTGAGTGAGTGTCTAAAATTTGTTTCCACACATTAAACCCGCTTCGCTTGTAGTTTTTTTTTGTGGGGTATACGAGTATCAACCTGCTGGTGTTTTTTTCCCGCCCATCCTTTTTTTGGCATATGAGCGGGAGTGTTCATCGGTTTGATGCCTATGCCAAGTGACAGCTGACACACTTCGCTGCCGGCTCGGGCTACGTGGGTGGTGGCAGGTTGCCCGGGCAATGGCAGATGGGTGGCTGGGGTGACTGTGCTGTGGTGTGGTGTGGTGTGGTGTGGTCCCTGCAGGAGTGCTCCTCTAGAGTCGGCTTTTAATGAAAATTCCTGACCAATGTTTGTTTTGCTGAGGTCACCATGGCAATGCAAGCAATGCTGAAGCTAATGCCACTTATTAAGCACTCCGCTCCCGCGCTGCTGTGTTGCAGTGGCATTGGCGCGTGCCTCAAACACAAACACGGGTTCCGCATAATTTTCAGCAGAATGAAATCATAAACGAGGCGTTCCGTGGCAACCCCGGTGGTCATCCATAGCGACAGCAACAGCGACTCAGCAAGTGACGAGCTCCTCTCTCTCCCTCTTTGTCCCTCTCTTTTTCATCCTCTCTCCCTCTCTCTCTCTGATCGAGTGCAAATGCAATTTATGGCTCGGTTTATTTTCGACTCGTCTCTGAGGGGCCGCAAAACGCACAGACGCCTACATTCATAAATAGTCCAAGTCATTGTTTCAGATGCATTTTGATTCATAAAAATTCTTTTGATTACCCTGCGTGTGGCACTTAAGGCGTTTCTATAAAAAAATAAAAAAACAACAACAAAATGTTTTTATTGGGCTCAGTTCAGCATCGATGTTAACTTTCAGTCAAACAGTAGTGGGTTCAGTATTTACTTTTATAGCTATATTAGGTTATACGAGTTTATGTTTTGTAATCATTAAAAAAGTCCATTAAATTTTATAAACTTTACATAAAACGGCAGAAGCTGACCCATAATATTTTTAAATATTATGTTTATTGCTATTTGAGTTGCCATAATAAATTATAGCACTTGACAGAATACAAAAACAATTTTGATTACATCTCCAAAACGCATTTGTTTATTAATATTTTGCTATTTTGTGATAGTTCTTCAAATTTAATGATCTTTAGATTAAAAATACTAAGAATTTCTTGTAAATTTTTTTAAATACTTTAAACGAGTTCATGATCTTCAGACTTTAATGACATTAATCAGTATAAATCTATAAATAATTAAGTTATGTAATACATATTTTATCCACTTAATGCATTCAATGTTCATTCATTTATATTTAGATTGTTAGATTAACAGAATTTAAGAAGGAACTTAAAATATTCCGGCAATTCTCTCATTTAATGATTTAGAGAATTTTTGGTATAGTTGTGATTTTTTAAGGATTTTCAAAATGATTGTATTAAATGTTGATTAATTTGACATAACATTTTTGTGTTTCTTATTCTATTTTTTTTTATTTAATTTTAAAATACAATTTTTTTTACATTAGTGAACATTTAATAATTAAATCTCAAAGATACTTTTGAATGAAATGTTTTTGCTAGGCTGGCACATTTTGTAATTTATGCAGTGTGCAAAGTTTACACTTGCTGCAGACATGTTGAATTCTTGAGCTGTTCAGCATTGTTGTTTTATGTGTATCTTGTGGTTAGTGCAATTTGTTGCAATTTGCTGCATGCCTCAGCGCATATTTCTCTGAAATTAGCATAGAAAATACAATGGCAAACTATGTGAAGTCTTCAGCCTGTGTTGGCTGTGTATAATTTATACATATGGCTCGTGTGGCCCGATGGATATCAGCTTGAAATGCCCGGCGAATCAGGGCTTTGGCATGCGCTGACAACGATTTTTGTAGAGCCATCCAAAATCGAGTATCAGCTTAATAAGACTCGACCCAATTGTAGGCCAAGTTTCAAGCACTGCATGACGCATCACGATTCATTTTTTGTTTATCTTTTTTTTTTTGTTTTTTTGCTGTTTGTATTTTTATTTTATTTGTAAAATTCGGCAATGCTTCCAGAGTGTCGAGCTTACAAGACAAGCAACAACCGGCGACAAATGACAACAAACAACAACGACAACGACAACAACGACGACGACGACGACGACGACGAGGAGGATAACAACAGCAATTGGTTGTTGTGTCTGGCGGAGCCAAGACCTTATCTAGATGCTCAGGCGAGTCCCAGTCCAGCCTCAGATCAAGTTGTAAAAATGCGCGCGATTATCGTTCAACACGCATGAGAGAGTGATAAAGGGAGGCAGAGTCGCGAGGCAGAGTGTGGGCAGCTCAGGTGTTGAACCCGGGGGCAGCAAAATGGCGCCCGATCCTGAATGCGCCAGACTAGCTAGCTATCAACGTATTTTACTCACCGACTCTATGGCTCAGTTTTGTGCACCTCTTGCTATACATATATATATACATATATAAATGTATAGATATATATATAAATACATATACATATACTACAGCACCGGGGAGGTCCAGTCCGATCAAAACTGAACGTAAATCTTAAACACTTTGTGCGCCTGCCTTCGTCGAGCGCACGATCAGCACGTTCAACGCGGACGACAGACGACCGGTAAACGACGACGACGACTCCAGCTAGCCAGCTCCAACTGCTGCCCAGCTCCCCAACTCCCGACAAACAAATGTGCGAGACTCAGCAACATGCAAAAGGCAACCGGCTCCAGCTTCACACAAAAACAAAAAAAAAAAACCAAAAAAAAAAAAAAAACAGAAAAGAAGCAATATCTGCAAATGCAGCAAATTGTGCGCAGATTTGTTTACAGACCAAGCCAACTTGGAATGGCAAAACACAGAACACAAGGGATGGGGTAACGGGATGGGGTTTGAGCTGGGAGGGGATAGTACGAACTGGGCACTGGTCACTGGTCACTGGGCACTCTGATCACTGAACACTGGCGGCTGATGATCGCGCGTAGATATAATTGACGACATGTTGTCTCACGATCGTGCTAAACCGATTAAGGCATATTTAATGCCCCAAAACTCTCTTTTAGAACTGTGGCAATTCAGCTGCATTTGCTTTTTCTGCTGGATCAGCATATCAGAGCAGCGGGTTCAGAGCTGGGTTAAGAGTGCGCTTCAACTTGCTTACTTAACTAAGTGTGTCATCCACTTCCGCCCCAAAAGCAAATTGCGGAATTGTTTGCACAATTTCACATGTAAATGGCATTTGTAAATTGCAGCTGGCCAAAGGCAATTTGTGGCATTGTGGCATTGTGGCAATTGTTGTTCGTTTTCAGTTGTTTTCATTGTTTCTTGTTTCGATTGCCGCAAGCAAAAATATAAATATATTTACTTGCATAACATGTATATTCGAGTATAATTTAAAATCATTCATTTAAAAGTAATAGCTGAAAATAGATTGTAAGCATATTTATTCTAAAATTATTTCGATTTTCTAATTGGCTTAGTTAGTCAAGGAATTTGTTTAGCATTATTTATTATTAGGCATATTTTTTCAGTAACATAATATTTATTAGTAATATTTATTTTACAAATATTTGGCTTAACCAATTGGCTTATCTCGTTGAGGCATTCATTTTGTATGTAATAAATATTGAATCAATAAGTACTCAAGAAACTTACAGTTAGTTGTGCTTGTGTGTGTTCTGATTAAATTAGCTTATAAGCAAGATTCTATATATGTTAAATCAAGTACATATTAAGCATAATATTTATTAGTAATATTTATTTTACAAATATTTGGCTTATCTAATTGACTTGCCTCGTCAAGGAATTTATTCAGTATATGTTAAATATTAAATGAACAATTACTTTTAGTTAGTTTTGTTTTGTTTGTGCTCTGATTAAATTGCCTCCTAAGCACACACACACACACACACACAGACACACACACACACACACACATACACACACACACACACACACACACACACACACAAGCTCGACACGCCTTTTATTTTGTTTTGGCAGGTGGCGACTGGCGCCTGAAGTTGCACTTGTGGCATGGTAATGTTTATTAGCTAGAATTCCAGTGCATGAATCGATTGGCCAGTTGTGTTCTCTGGTTATATTTATTGTCTCGTGTTGTTGTTGTTCTTATTGACATTATGAGCCTGCATTGTTTACGTTTACTTCCATATGGACGATAAGACACAGCAAAAACTTGAAAGTTTATTATCAAATTTAAGCGTTAAATAAATAAAATGGTTTACATACTGAGTTATGTGTGTTGCCTTGTGGAACCAATTTCAGATTACACAATATATATATATATATTGCAAGGGGAAATTGACTTGGTTACAATTACAGTAGCCGACTGATTGGCTAAAACTCCCATTTCAAGATGAACATAAATACTGATAATTTCACAAAGCATCTTAACACATAATAACTTAACTAATTCCTATATAAATGAATTGGTTTCACAAAATTAGCAAATTTAAACAAAATGTATGATAGTGAAATGCTAATATAAAATAAAATAAACACAGTAATTTAGATGCTGATTTCTATGGCATGTGAGTAAGATCACTAATATATATATACATATTAGTTTCATATTCGATTTCGCCATTGAATATGCCTCAGCTTTGGTTATCATCTTGTTTATGGCTATAAAATTACAAATAAATGCCGTATACCCGAGGCGCGGCACAGTTGGATTTGGGGTTTTTCGATTTAAGTTTGAATTTGTAAGTTTTGAAGATTGAACCAATTCAAATGCATATGATTAAATTTTATTAATTTGTATAATGAGGCGACACTAAAGTGAATTATTAATTAATTGATGCGCATTAAAACATGTTTGAAATCAGCCAAAATGTTTGATTGACATTTCGTTTGTTTTCGCCCGCATCGCGAAGAAGAAGAAAAAACCTACAATTTGAATAGAATTTAAAAAATAAACACATAGATGAAAGCGTGCAACTGTGCGACGGGGCAACCCACCCTCGTCGAGCCAAATGGGCGGGGCCCCGGCGCACCATTGCTGCGCGCGAGCGAGACAGCTGGCGACGGCGCATGCCGAACTGTTCGAACACCAGTGCTCTTTCGCAAACTCGTTTTGAGCGATTTCGGCACTCGCCCAATGCCGAGATTTTCACTCAGAATCGAAAACCGAATTCAGTTCACTCGAACCGCAGCCGACAGCGCAACACTTCATTCAGTTCTCTCGAGCTACTCAAAGCGGCCGCTACGACGTAAGCGCAGCTCGCTTGAAACTGAAACATCAATTCAATAATTATTTGTTATACTACGCGTTGTGTATATGTGTGCGTGTGTGTGTGAGTGCTTGTGCGAGTGTTATACTACGTTTATCAAATGACAACGCATTGAATAACAAAACATCTTTACGTACTGCCAAAAGTGTTGTAGCTGACTGAATCCTAGCAAAATGGTCACCCTAATGCCATATAACTATGCAGCGCCCCGTTGCGGATTAATTGACAAAATGATCGAACCAAAGGTAATAAAAACAAACAATTCCATCAACAATTGTCGCCGCATTAATCTCAACTTGAGCGAAGCTTTAAAAGTGCCAACAAGTCGCTGATCCGCTCCACAAATCTATAAATAATTTACTCTTAATTTTTTGTTGTTTGTTTTTTTTTATTATGTCTGCGGCTTTTGCCGTCGGTTAATGTTATTGTTGTTGGTTTTAATGTTGTTGCTGCAGTTGATTTTGTGGTTTGTTTGAATGGCTTCGCCAACATTTGGAGACACTTCGTCTTTGAGGAGACTTCGCCTAGCTGCGAATGTGGTTGAGATTGGTTTGTGTGGAAACTACACAGATTGTAGACATAAACTGGATTAAAGCCTTCCAATTAAATCTTTACAGTTAGTTTAGAATTAAATCAGACTAATACTCATTCCGAATTCAGTAAATTCAATTTCCCAATTAGCTAAGCAGTTTTACCTAAGCAATTTGTAGTAATCACAATATTCAATTTGAATTTTAAGCATTATTTTAAAATCAAATCAATTCAATTTACATTTATTTAATTAAATAGTCTTTCGACTTTCACAGTAAAGGTGTTAAATAACTTAAATTATAACAATAAATCAGCAATTACATATATTTACAGTCAGTCATCAATGGTAAATATTAATTTGAATATATTTGTAATAAACATTTATTTAAATGTAAAGCTGTGTAAATATTATTCAGATAGGTATAAATAATAGTCTGCTTGCTTTATTTCGTAAAAAAGTAGTTAAGTAAATAAACATAACTGACCTTTTTATTAGACATATCAGCAAGTTATTAACAGCCAACACTTGGAAATGAATGGGAAATTAAAGTCAGTAAGTTAAGCCGATTGCGTTGTGTTATTAATATATAATATATTAATAATAATTATACTTTAAATCTTATACAATTAATACAAGTTCGGAAAAACCATTTTCAATGGTGTTAACCTTTTTTAACGTAGTAACTAAGTATAACTATAAAACTATATAATCTAACAAGTCCATTTACTGATTGAGTCATTTTATATATATTCTTTATAGCACTGTATTGATATTCGCGACACATTTAATATTATTTGATAGCTCAGTTAATTCCTTATAATAACTACTATATTCAAATCGTACATTTTGCAAACAGTATCATTAGCTAAATTAAATTTTTTAACTTTATGCAACACGCATCGATTTCACAGACAATTAGCATTTTAACAAAGAAATGTGCCAAAAAAAATATGACTTTATCTTATCGCTTTATTAAGCCAGAGTTTTCATTCCGTTTTAATGATGTGCAGGATTTGCAAGTCTCTTAAATAACTTATCCTTATTATATTATATACTAAATACCTTAGACTTTCCATATATAACTAAAGAGCTCTCTCTTCTAAAGAACTGACCCGATTTAATGGAGCCACAGCCAAAGTCAAGTCGATAAACGGCAACTTTTATGGGAAGCCTGGACTTGGTTAAAACAAAGTCGGTAGATTCGGATGAGGAATATTGTAAAATGCAATGAGTGTGTGTGTGTGAGTGTGTATGTGTGTGTGTGTGCTTTAAGGCGAATTATTAATAGAGCATAAATTATAGCGTTGAGGGAGTTTGACCAGTTGACGCACTGAATGCAGTTGATGGAGTTGAGGCAACCGAGTGCAGCAGCAGGTCCCTTTTTTTGTTGTACTGGTACTGGGCCAGTTTTATGACAATTTAAGGAGCCTGGGATACAAAAGGCCAAAGCGCAACTGGCGACATTAATCACATTTTAATTAAGTTTAAGCCGTAATCGTAAAAATTAACACGCCATAATTCAACTGCGACAATGCGCTGCATGTAATTTATGTGCCACTTTGGACCAAGAAATGAAAAGAAAGAATCGTTGCCATGCCCCCGCCTAATGCCCCGCCAGTCAGCCCTGTGTCTGTGCCACAGCCACCACTGAGCAAGCAGTCAAAATATTGATTATGGCCGCAGCGATTGACACTTGGCGATTGTCGATTGTCCCACGTAATTAACGTGCCAAAGTGTTAAGGCGCATAGGTCGTGGCCCCCAGTCAACAACAACAACAACAAAAGAAATAACAACAATAAAATCGAACAATACAACAACAACAACAACAGTCGAAATACAAATGACAACAACGCGAGGGAGCTACAAATTTTTGTTGTTTATTTCGATGTTTATCTGTTAGGGGCTTAGTAGGGTCCAGTCTTCTGCCGCTGCTGCTGATGCTGCCACAGACTGTGAAGTCCAAGCCAGGCGGGCAAGTTAATAAAAAAAAAAATAAAAATACAAAAAAAAAAAACCAAAAATTTGTCGCCGTCTTCTCGTTGTGGTGTCTTTTGTGTGTTGTTTGTGTGTTGTTTGTGTGTGGCTGCTGCTGCTGGCAGCCTTTTCTCTCTTGTCTGTTTTAATCTGCTGTCTAAAGCAGCAGAGAGACAAAAGATTACGATCACAGGAATTTGGTTAAAGATGCTCAAAACAGGTCTTTATATATACATATGTACACATATATACATATATATTTGTATATATATTTACCATATCTTGGACTCTCTCGTGATGAGCCAGGCAACCCAGCATCGCCTCCTTGTTGTGTATCTCTCTCTGTCCGTCTGTGTTAATGTTTACGTTGTCAGCTTGTGCCATAAATTAGTTTAGTAAAAGGTTGCGTTGCATTCGTTTTGCATTCGTGTCTCGGTTTCAGTTGCGGCTACCCCATGCCCCAAAACAATCCGTGCAACACGCAAGCTCAGCTTTAGTCCCAAAACACAAAAAAAAAACAGAAATACAAAAATATTGACTCCCAAAACTGCAGCAGCGCGTCATTAAGCGCTACCGTTGAGCACAAATTTGCCAAAAAAAAAAAAAAAAGAGAAAACAAAACAAACACACAAATATGATGAAAAGGGTGTGTGTGAGTGTGTGCGTGTGTGCGTGTGTGTGGCCAACTGTGGAGCTGCTCAACAAAAGCGGCTCACGAATGCAACCATGTCAAATTGGTGGCAATAAATTCGTGCAGCTTTTGCCTGCTGTAGGTCACCAATCACAGCATTCGATTCCCTCCTCCTTGCCTCATCCGGCTTCCGTTTCAGTGTCATAATCGCATCCTTCGATTCAACTGCTTATTGGCTAATAACTTGCGGAATTTATATTCGCAATTTTTCTTCAACTTCTAACTGCTTTTTGGCCATTATGGAGCTTTTAACATTTTTGAAATTCCTTTGAAATTCTTTTTTCTCTTTTCTTTTCTCTGAATGATCTTCAGATTTTCCCATTTTGTCAACCCTTTTTTCATGGGAATCAATTTACATAAAACTTGAGTTTGGTTTTAGTTTTTTTTTATTTTAGAATATTATTTTTTCTATTTGCTTTGGCTTAGACTCTTCTGACATTAACTTGTGCTTTAAACCCTGTTTGTATCTTATTTATGTGATCTTAAGTCTTAAAGACCTCTGCTTAAGGGCTTAGTAATTTATTTAACATTTCTCATTTAGGGTTAATCCTTAGATAATTCTTGCATAAGGAATTATCTATGGATTAACCTTTCTGGCGTTAAACATTCTCCATAACTCTAGCTTTTATTTATGCTCTATAATATCCTTATTAAGCTGTACATTTTATTGGCCTTGTGGTTGATTCTCGTGGAGTTCTTCTTGGTATTGATTTGCCAGTTTCAATCAATATCTTGGCTAAAGTGATTCCTGGCCTGTCTCATTTAGGTGGAGTTTCCTTCATCAGCTTAGCTTGACTTCTGTTGCTTCTATCGTTAGCTCCTTTTTGGAGGCACTCCCAGCATTTTGGGCCACCTGCTGTGTCTCCGCGGCAATTTGTTGGCCATTCGTCACATGGCCTGGCACCCCAATTGGCAATGGCGCCGAAAGCGGCTCACTCAACCCATCAACAACATCAACCCAGTAAAACTTTTTCCCACGCACGTTGAATTCGCTGGCCAAGCAAATGGCTAATGCAAATTATGTAAAATGTGCTGTTTTCTTTTATTTATATTTTGTTTGTGTTGCTTGCATTGCGTCGCATAAAAGTCAAATAGAGTTTCAGGCAAATTAAAAGAAGAAAAACAAAAAAAAGCCAACCTCAGCGGAAATCAGCCACAGAGAAACCCGCTGAGGTGTTGGGACGACGCCAAAAAGACAACGTGCTTTGTTTATAAACAACAGCAAATCAAATAATGCTCGAGACATTTATATAATCCGATTGTCCAATTGGGCTTCTGTTTATTTTTGTTAATCATTTCCATTTGCTTCTCTTGCAGGTTAAACGTCCCAAAACAGAGCACACGGATACCCATGAACGCAATCGGTGAGCATTCCTTATTATTATAGTTATTATTAGTTATTATTCAGCTATATTTTTATTATTATACAATCCTAAGAATTTAATTAATTGAGAATATGCTTAACCTATAGATATAATGAAAAATCTGAACTGAAATAAACAAAAGAAATACCAATACTTAAGGGTTAAGCTTGTATATTTATAAATATGCCTTATTAATATTATTATTATATTAAGTAGATCATTTTGATAATTTACAGTTATTTAATTTTATGAATAATTTAAATATATAGTTATGTGTTTAATTTTCTAAACTAGATAGAGATCTTCTATATTTTCCAGTTCAATTTATTATGCACCTTCTGAGCCGGAAGCTCTTCCATCAATCCTGATTCTTGCATGGATTCAATCATTTTTGCCGGATTGAAGCGTTCAATGTTTTTCCCTCCTACGATATGTTTCCTTTGGCGACAAAATTCAGTAATCTGCTTTGTGGATTCCTCATTCCTAGTTGTCCCAAAATCGGCAGTTTCCGCTACTGATTATAGCTTGTTAGCTAAGTGACTTTTTAGTCTAAATAGACCAATTAGTATTCCAAGACTTGCTTAAATCATTAAAGAACATGCTCTAATATGTCCTAGCAGGATGATGCTGTATTTGTGCACATGTTGGGCATCCTTGCAGCTGTAAGCATAGACAATTTGTAACAGTCAAGTCCCAGTCTAAAATGATCCCGCTTCACACTTGCCACCAACAACAGCAACAACAGCAACAAGTGTTCATAAATTTTGACAAATTTCAATTGCATTTTGCATGTGGACCCTTCGCATTTCGGCACAACACATGCCACGTTTTCAGCTCGCAAAGAATTCAAAGAAATTCCCGCATCCCCGAGTTGAGAAATATTTAAAAAGAAACGACAGAGTGTCAGAGCACTTAACACTTGGCACAAAGTACAACAAAAAAGAAGAAGAATATACGACGAACCATGCCCAACTACTTAAGAGGCTTAGGGCGGCTTAACGGTTATTAAACAGGTCGTAGGCCTATTAAATGCAGCTCCTTTTGCTTAAATTCTGTGGCATTTATAAGACACATTTGCTGCATGCTCATTTCTCTTAAATCGAAAATCTTTAAACACATAATATTATGAACTCTAACGTTGCCATCAGAACTGACATCAGCTGCCTGCCCCCCCTCCCCCCAAAAAGCAGCGCACGCTTCATTTTTCACACACTTCATGCCACAACCCCTCCGATTTGTGTGGATCCCCCGGTTGCCCTTTTTTAGGCTGCTGCCAAGGGAATAGTGTCCCAAGTCTGTAGGTGTCAAATTCCCAAGGAAATTGGGCACTTTATTTACCTCTTCCTGGTCGATTGCATTGTTAAAAAGAAAATATGAAAAATTACGACAAATTGTATTGGAAAGCATACAACAAAAAAAGGGGCAAGAAATAACCAAATATAGAGAAAATTATTATGTATGTAAACTGGCTGAGCTTTAAATAATATCCAAAATAGTTTGCTCTACTCCAATGAAACTTGATACTTGCTCTTTAAGATGAGGACAAATCTTTGGGGTTTTAAAAATAACAAATAATTGTATAAAATATTGCAATCATATTTCTTATCTATTTTTAAGCCAAGGAGTTGTTTATATTTTACATTACAATCAGTAACTAATTTTATAGTCATTCGCTACTTTCATGTGATGTTTGTTTAAATTGAAGTTCTTAAATTATTCTTGTGTCTCACCTGAAATTGTGACAATCGCATAAACTTGAAACGAAAGAGCTCTCAGTGGATTTGGGAGCATAAATAAATAATATTTGATAAATTGCACACAGACACAACAGATTATATTATGGCCTGGCCGAGGAGGCGTAGGAGGGAGCCGGGAGGCAGATTGTTTAAACAACTTCATTTAATTGCAGACGAGAAGGATTGGATTACCAGCTGCCTCGGAATAGGTCTCCAAAATATTTGAATGACTGCACATATTTCATTTGTTTTGGTTTTTTTTCGAGCGGTGATTTATTTGATTTCTTATTGGAGTTTGGTTTTTATTGGTCCCCTCGAAATTAGTCTACTTAATTTGTTTCCACAATTCAAGCTAGTTAAATAGGCATTAGAAGAAGAAGACGAACAATCTCAAGTAGAAGGAGAAGGAGAAGGAGGAGGAGGAGAAAGAGAATAAGAATAACAGAATTTGTCGCTGCTTAAGCAGTCAAACATTTGCTGCACACATGCTTCGTTCGGAATACGGGACTTGTCCCCGCACATGCCGTCCGTCAATGGATTGGGTTTGGCAAGGGGAAGGGGCGCGAGATGCTGGGCTGTGGGCCTCTTAAGTGCCTCTGAAAAGGCATTTTAAATGATTTCCTTTTTTATGCCAAGCAAACAGAGACAGAGAGCGAGAGAGCGAGAGAGAGAAAGAGAGCGCTGAATATTTATAACACTTGACAAGATTTTGAGAGCGACTGCGACACACTTGACTTTTTTGGTCGGTTCTAAGCAAACGACGACGGCGACGTCGACGTCGACTGTGACGACGACTGCAACAATAACAATAACAACGACAACGTGCCGTTAATTTTATGGCTGTTTAAAGATTATTGGAAATTATTTTATGAGTTTGCTTAACGAGCAAAACGTTTTTGTTTCTCTCTCCATCTCTGCCGATTCTCTCCATGTTCCTTCCTTTGTGTCCCCGCTTTTGGAGTAGTCCGTGGTTGAGCCAGGATGATTGGTTACGGTTATGGAAAAGAAATATTTACTATATAGTAAAAAGATATGTGTGTACATATGCATAGGTAGCTGCAATTCCTTGGAAGTATTTATGTCTATATCCACTTTTTTAAGGGAGTTTTTAGTTTAATAAGATAAACTGAAGAATTGACAGATTTGTATGCACAATAAAAGATAAGAAAATATTTAACACAGGAATTACTTAAGAAACTTACGTTTTATATTATAATAAGTCATTATTTTTAGTTATGTATTTCGTTAATATTATTTCACACGATTATTTGGATTATTGTAATAATTTATATTTAATGCCTTGCAGAATTTTAATTGAATAAAATAATTTAGAAAATAATTTACAATGTCGCGGCGGATAAACTTATAATAAAAACCCACCAACAAATTTAAGAAGAAACATAAAAAAAAGAATAGAAGAAGAAGAAACGTAATCGAAAGAAAAGCATATCCATAATAAACTTAATTTTATTTACAGTTAAAAAACATTACATAAAGAATCCATGATTTAAAAAAGATAAAAGTTCCCCATCTCAACATTCTCACTTACGCTTATCTTTCTTTTTATCTGCTTTTAGTCTCTGCCAAAGCCAACAGCAACAACAACAGCAACACCAACAGCAGCAGCAGCAACAGCAGCAGCAACAACAGCAACATCACCAACAGCAGCAGCAGCAGCAGCAACAACAACAGACACATTCAAGCGCCGTGTTGGCCACCAGCAATGGGCCCAGCAGTGCCGGCGCCAGCGTGGGCGTTGGCATTGGCGTGGGCGTGGCCGGGCAGTGCAGCCCACTGGGGCTGCCGCCACAAATCCAACCGCTGCAGCCAACAATTGGCGCGTTAAGCAACCACTTTGCCAGCAACAACAACAACAACAGCAACCACAACCAGAATTCGAACTCGAACCCGAACTCGAATCCAAATCCGAGCAGCTGCAGCCTGGCTGCTGCCGCCTCAAGCTTTGCACAATCGTCGGGCAGCAGCTTCACCACATATCAGCAGCAGGCCAGCGATGATGTGGGCGTTGGTGTTGTGGGCGTGGGCGTGGCCCATCCAGCTGCCATGTCCCATTGGGCGCACGAGACGAACAGCAGCGGTGCCGGCAACAACAGCAGCAGCAGCGGCAGCCTTGCGCCCGCCGTCAAATCCGAGTCCCGCAGTCCCGGCCAGGCGGTCCACACTCATCCGCTGGACAATGCGTCCGCTGCTGCCGCCGCCGCCGCCGTCTACGGCTGTGTGGACACCACGGCGTCTGTCAACTCATCGGCTGTGGCAGCTGCCGCTGCCGCTGTTTATGATAGCAAACATGATTATTACTACTACAACAGCATGCAACAATATACGCCGCCGCCGTTCTACTCCGGCTATGGGACACCGTATGCCGCTGCGAGTGCGGCACGTGGCGCCAAAATGGAGCCGGGCGCTGCAGCTGCCGCATATCTCTCCTCGAGCTATGCGAGTGGCGGCAACAATAATTCCCAGCTTTACAGCAATCCGTATGCGGGCTACAATAATTTTGGCCAGCAGGATTATGGCGGATACTATAACGAACAGTATGGCAACTATTATAATCCGGCCAATTACTCGCCGTATGCGGTGAGTTCGCCCAGCTCGAGTGCCAGTCATGGTTTTCATGTGGCCACCGCCTCATCGAATCTCTCCGAGAGTCCAACGGACACGCATTCAACGACACCCGTTCATCCGGCCACACATTCGCCGCACTCGCCCCCGCTGCCCATTTCGATGTCACCGAATGCGGGCGTTCAGGTTGTCAATGCAGCGACGGCGACATCCTCATCCGCAACGCTCAACTCCAGCGGTGGCAGCAGTGGTGGTGGCGGCGGCGGTGGCTCAGCGACAGCAGCTAAGACGACGCCGACGGGCAAGACGGGCAGGGCGCGCGGTCGACGGCATCAGCAGCCGAGTCCAACGCGCAGCACAGCATCGGATACGGGCAATGGGGAGACGGTGAAGCCGCCGGAACGTGTCTTCGTCTGGGATCTGGACGAGACGCTGATCATCTTCCACACGCTGCTGTCGGGCAGCTATGCCAATCGCTACACCAAAGACCACAGCACCCTGATGACCATCGCCTATCGCATGGAGGAGATGGTCTTCAACATGGCCGATACGCATTTCTTCTTCAACGAGATCGAGGAGTGCGACCAGGTGCACATCGACGACGTCAGCTCCGATGACAATGGCCAGGATCTGAGCACCTATAACTTTGCCACCGATGGCTTCCACACGGGCAACCCACCAGGTGCGCCACCCAATCTCTGCCTGCCCACAGGCGTTCGCGGCGGCGTCGATTGGATGCGCAAGCTGGCGTTTCGCTATCGCAAGATCAAGGACATCTACAACAGCTACAGGGGCAAGTAAGTACGACGACGGACATTAATCACAATAATCCATTAGTAATAGATTTAATTTTAAAACTTTAGTTTCTTGAGCTAACTTCGTTAAATATTTATTTATTTAAAAATTAAATAAATACTTCGAAAGTGCAGATCTACTCAAAGAAATATTTAATTTAAGTTATTTAGAGTCATATTTTGGCATTTTAAAAAGTGGAAATATTAAATTTAAATAATAAATTTATCAATAATATTTCAATTGTAATTCCGAATTTACTTTACTTAGATTAAATTTAAAAAATCATATTAAAACATATTTTGATTAATTATCATTCAAATTAATTCTGAAACTGAAAATCGTTTGCTTGCTTGAGTCTAATTTGTTTTTATTTTCAAACTACAATTTTAAATAAAAATTAATTATACTTTCTTTAATATTTTTACATTTGTATACAAAATTAGAATTTTTATTATTATCATATCATTATTATTTTTAGCTATTAATTAACATTTAACTTAACTTTTGTTATTATATTAAAGCTGAGCATTTTACTTATTGCCTTCCCTTTCTCGCTCTCTCTCTCTCTTTCTCTCTTAGTGTTGGCACTTTGTTGGGTCCTGGCAAGCGTGATGTGTGGTTGCAGATCCGCTCCGAGATCGAGGTGGCCACCGACAATTGGGCCACCTTGGCTTTAAAGTGTCTCAGCATGATTGCCCAGCGCGAGAACTGCGTCAATGTGCTGGTCACCTCAACGCAGCTGGCGCCGGCGCTGGCCAAAGTGATGCTCTTCGGCCTGGGCAGCATATTCAACATTGAGAACATCTACAGTGCCCACAAGATTGGTGAGTTACCTAACCGCACAGCGCAGCAAACCAATTGTTTATTATCCAATTTCCAACTTTCATAATAATCTTTACTGTTTGTCCCACAGGCCAGGAGACTTGTTATGAGCGGATTGTGACGCGCTTTGGACGGAAGAGCACCTACGTCGTGATTGGGGATGGCGCCGAGGAGGAGTCCGCTGCCAAGGCCATGAACTTTCCGTTCTGGCGCATATCCGCACACAGCGACATACGTGCGCTTTACACCGCCCTCGATATGGGCTTCTTATGAAAGGCTTATCGCGTTTTAAGACGCTGCGGAATCGCGAGCGCGTTTTGCGCGCGTTTTTCGTACAGTTTTGAGTACAAAGAATGAAACAGATAAAAAAAAATGATGCAAATCAAATGAATCAACATGAAGTAACAACTTTAATTTATTTATGTGTATGTGTATGTGTGTGAGACAAAATTGTAAACCAGCGCAAAATAATTTAATTATTTTGGTTTGAAATGGAAAAACAAAAACCAACAATTATTCTTTAACGCCAAGACTTTGAATGTATTATATAGTTTTTAAACATTAATCTCAACAACAAAACAAGCATAACAACAATTCTTCGCGAGCAGCAAAACATTTGAAATTGTTTATAATATTCTATAATTAATGTATTGTAAATTAATGACTAACTACCATATAAATAACTTTATATATATATACATAAATATACGTATCTAGCACATTAGAGTAGCAAACAATAGAAACGCAGATTGAAGCAAAGGAGCATCAGATTGAAATAGTGGATTGAGAGCAGATTGAAAGAGAAAACGGAGCAAACACAAACAAAAAACGTAGTTTAAAGGTCTTTTAGTTTAAAAAAAAATCAAAGAAAATTAACAATTAAACAATGTAGTATTCAAATTTTAAATAACTATTATAGCTGCATATATAAAACTATATTTAAAATATAAAAAAAAAACAAATAAAACAACAACAACGCACTGTATTAAAAACAGATCTTTAATTTCTTTTGTCTTATGTTTTTTTTTGTTTAATTAATATTTGCTTAAATATTTGTTTAAATAAAATCGTTATGAAATATTTGTGTGTTACGTTTATTTTGGATAGGTGGCGCTTTTGGCGCCACTCAGCTTTTGTCTTTACGGCTTGTGGCTGTTGAAGACTGATGGCTATGAAAGCAGCTTGGTGGTTCATGTACTCGCTTTCGCAGCCAACTTCATGTCGGTTCGAGCTGGCACACAGCAGTAGTGCCAAGTTAGCCTTTTTCTAGCCAGATCAAAGTATTTGAATTGTTGCATTTATCACATTAGTTATGTCTTTTGACGGTAGAGAGCGCTTATGCATGAAGCTTAGCTTAGAATCATATTTGAATAACTTCCGAATGTGTTTGTACTTGAAAATTCTTAATTATTTGTTGAAAATTCATTTTAAAATTTTCCAACTGCATATTTGAGAGCACGAAAAAATTTAAAAATGCAAGCTTAAACAGAATATATAACAAATTCCTTAGTAATTTCCCAAAACTCACAGCTGCAATAAATTTTTTAAACAGAACCGATTCTGTTAATAAGGAATACCAATTTGTTCTTGACTGAGTTTACATCTGTATTTTCTTGATGTTGCAGAACATAATGGAATTAAATTTCTGTGAATATTGTTGTAATTGATTACTTGCTCCACCCTAATGCCTAAATGCAACTTGACTGCTCAATTAGTTGGCTTGCAACCGCAACAAGGGGCAACGTGTAAAAAATTGCGTCGAAAGAGTTTAATTGAAATTCATAGCTGCCCCTTCAACAACAACAACAACAATAGCAACAACAGCAACAATAACAAGAACAACAACACCTTGCCTCTGTCCCAGTTACCATTTTGCCACTTTTGAATCTCTTGCCTCACGTGTCTCACCTGTCTCATCTGTGATTTGGAATCTGGGAGTCGTGAGCTTAACAACAAGTCGTTAACTATGATTTGTAATCTCTGCAACAAGTAAAGCTTCTGCTATTGGTCAAAGGGAGGGGATTTGGGGGAGGCGGGGTGGAGGGGTGGTGATCTGTTGATGAGGATGAGCTCGTGTTTAATGATAATTTCACATGACGCGCACCGTTGTAAAATTTTATCGTCCAAACCCCTGACGCGCAAATCAATTTTTATTATTTTATCGTCAAAGAGAACAGAAAATGGCCAACAACTGGCAACGTTGAGTGCATCTATCTCATAACTAAGCCTTCAACTGGCGCAGGAGTTGCCAACCAGGTCCAATTCATAATCGCATTCCCAGTCCCAGTCGCAGTCGCAGTCGCATTCGCATTCTCATTCGTGGCCAGAACAATAGACGGCCTATTGCAACCTGAACAATGCAGAAAATCATTATCAGTAATTATGCATTGTTCGCAGGACAGCAAATTGGTTTTGGGGTTTGGTTGCTTTCAAGGCAATCCTTGTCGGTATTTTTTTTTTATTTTTATTTTTTATTTTATTTTTTTGATTGATTGCCTGATTGCAGTTGGCCTTGAACTGCACCCGCTGTCGACCATATATATTTAGTTGTGTATTAATAGACTCTAGGTGCACACCTCGTCCTAGCATCTACAGTGGTTCAATCTCGTTAATATTTCATAATTATAAATAAATTATATTTATTTATGCGAAATGTGAAAAGCATGTTAAATCTCTTAAAAAGTTATCTCTTTAAAATCTTAGCAATCTTTGCTTTTTATTTGAGCTTGTTTCTGGCGCTTTTGTGGCAGCTGTATTTACCAAGCAATTTCCGAATTAACTGATAACAAAAATAAGGCTTAGAGTTAGAGGCGACGCAGCAAGTTGCAGGCATAAATCACTCAACTGCTGCCCAGCTGCCACGATGCCACGCGCTCCCCAAAGCAACTTTTATACAGGCAACAACATAGGCTGGTGGGAGAGGGGGGGGGGGGGAAAACTGTGGTGGGTCGAAACCAGAGTAAACCAGACCCTGCAGGCTTTTATTGAACTTTGATGGCCGAAACAGGCTGTTGCATTAAATATCCAATTAAGCAAATAATAATGTAACAATGTGTGTGCTATTTAAATACATATTAAAATCAATGTTTTTTTGTGGAAATATCACAATCTACCATTTTAACAGTATTAAATTTAATGTAATTTATAAATGAAAAATAATATTAATAAACAGAATAAATTAATAAAGTTGAAGCTTACATAATATTATGAATCATTTTTTCATTAAATTTAAATATTTAGTTACATGTGCATTCTTGAATTTAAAATCATTACAAATAAAATATTATTTAAATCAGAATCTTATAGAAATGTTAATTAAAAATTTAATTGTTAAATATGTCGGGGTCAATGAATAAGAAATCTTTGGTGATTAAAAATATTATTATTTTGTAAATATGTTTTTCTTTTCTAACTGCAAATTTAAGATTTAGCTTAAAACATATCTTAAACTGAGGCAAAAATTGGAAAATAATTAAAAATAAACATTTGGAAAATACTTATTGGCTACGAGAGTTACAGTTATTGTGTAAGCACTGTAGCTAACTGTTTGTAAAGAATTACAAGCATTGTAAATAATTCTTAAATGGTGTTTAAGAGATCAAATTCATGTGATTATTTGGCTAACTCTTGAGGCGACACTCGCTGGGATATGTGAGCACAGAACACTGAAAACTGAAAACTGAAAAGTGGACATTGCAGTTCTCACATGGTCAGTTGTTAGCGTTGGGTCATAAATTAAACTGCATTTGGCTATTTTTGTAGTCATTAGGCACGGCTGCAGATTGTCTGTTTGGCCAGTTTGCCAGTTTGCCATTTTGCCTGTTTTCTCTGTTTGGATTTGGCAGCGACTTTGTCCTGATTCCTTGGCCAGGCCGACTAGCTGGCTGTCAGGCCGACTAGCTGGCTGGCTGACTGTCTGGCTGGCTGGCTGGCTGTTTGGCTGACTGTCTGGCTTGCGGCTGCCTGTCCGGGCTAAGAAGACAAAATGCTGCACAAGTTTTAATGAAGTCGTGCTTAAAGTTCTAGTGCTCTTATGTCTGGCCAAGACTTCAGACTTCAGACATTAAGCGGAAATGGCATTATGAGTTATGTGACTTTTTTGACTCTCTTTCTTGCTCTCTCTCTCTCTATCTATCTCTCTCTCTCTCTCTATCTCTCTCTCTGTGCCAGAGCATGCAACAGTTCCATTAACATAATTAATGTGCGTGTCTTTAAAGCTAAGAGCGCTTTCGATGATGTTGCTGCTGCTGATGCTGCTGTTGCTGATGTTGCTGCTGCTGATGTTGCTTTCTGGCCAGGTCTTTTTCATTAAGGCCACATCTGATGCGTAGATCTTCATTTTGAACATTACAATCTGCTTAGTTCCACATCATTTTTGCGCTTTTCGCCTTGAGATCTCATTTAGCCACATCTTCGTCTAATTTGCAGCCATAACTCTTTGACATATCTGCTGCAGCTCATTTAACATCAAGTCTAATTGCTTACGTGCCTAATGATTACTTGGCCGGGGTTCCATCTGAAGCTGAAGCTGAAGCTGAAGATGGAGTTAGAGTTAGAGTTAGAGTTAGAGTTTAGAGTTGTTTACGTGTGTGTTCTTGAGAACGCTCCATTTACAGCAATTATGCTGATTATGACTTCATTTCAAGGGTGAGCTTGTTAAAGTTGCTTACTTGATAATCGCACCTGACACAACTATTGCCTAACTCATTAGACGGAAAGCGTTTCGACGTTTTTTTCATTTTCATAGGCTGCTCAAGTTGTTAACTACTTATTCTGTGTACACAAACTAATGTAAATGATGTATGTAAACTTTTGCAAACTTTTTTAGATGGTTTTCAAAATTGAGTTGGACGGTTTTAAGCCTCATCAAAATTTAAGAGGCACTTTTGTTTTAATAACAGGCGATGTGTTATTTTGAAAAATTCTACAAAAATTCCACAAATATAATTAAAATAATTAATAACACTACTTTATAAATAGCTTTAGTCAACTTTGTATAGAATTTAAAATAAATCATTTATGCATATGATTTCTGTTTATATTTGATGACTTTTGCATTTATTTTTAATTAAGCTTTTATATTGAAAGATTGTAATGAACTTAAACAGCCTTGAAATTGGTTTCTAGTCTAAATTAAAAACATAATTTTGTTAATTTCATTATTATTCATACCCAGACTTAATTGGATGTATTTAGTTATTCTTGTATCTCTCTTCACAGCAACATTGGACTGCCTGCATAATTTAATAGCACTAGTGAATACTCTACAATAAATACACTTAAGCAAAGTTGTAAAACTTAAAAAACTTTTAATGTTCTTCGTTGCAAGTTGTGTGCAAAACTTTTTCGATGAGGCAAGTTAAGAATTATTTATTTATTTACTGTAAGCAAAAGTTAAGTTAAATCTTCTACTTTTTGCAGTTTAGCATTCAACAATGATTCACAACTGTCTGCACTGAGTGCACTCACAAACCATTTTTAAGTTGCACTCGAAAAAGGACGAAGAAGAAGAAGAGGAAGACTGAAGTGGCAGAGGCGACAAAGGTGTTGACTGCTTAAGCAGCGGCGCAGACATGTGTGAAATATGATACGCTCATTAAGGGTGGCCCTTTTGCACATGATGCCACATCCCCAAAGAAGCCCCCCCTCCCACCCACTCCCTCCTGGCACATCCCCAATTGGCCTGGCGGCGCGCCACGCAAGTCAAGTGCATAAATAAATGGTGTGTGTCGCCGTCTCTTTCTTTTATGAGAGAGAGCATGATGATGATGATGAAGATGGTGATGATGATGATGATGATGATGATGATGATTATTGTGGCATTGCAGCGTTAAGCGGCTGAAAACTGGCGCACAGCTGCGACCGCCATCTGTGATATATGTATATAATTTGAAGGCTCGGTTCTGGGCAACAGCAAGGACCCAGTTACCAAGACCAACAACACCAACACCAACACAAACACAAACAGCAACGACATCAACACCGACACCGAAGGGATGAGAGAAGTGGGACGCTTTTGCCACCCAGCCCGGCAGCAATCAGCAGGCCACAAACTGAGCGGGAAATTAAAGCAGTAGAGCAAACTAAAGTCTGGCTAAAAGTAAAGAAAACTTAAACAAAAACCAACAGCAAACTGCAAACGGCAAACGCCAAACAAGTTAAAACGTCGCACAGTCAACTGGTTTTATTTATATGTTGTTTTTTTTTTTTAAATTTTTTATTCAGACCTAAAGCTCTTACCGTTTTAAAATGCACTGTTATTTTGCACATGCATTTGCATGTTAACTTGGCCAACACGTCAGAAATACTGCAAGCAACAAGAGTGAAATGCGGCTGGAGAGAGTACGTGTCTGTGAATAAATATGAATATGAGTATTTACTTGAGTGTGAATACGAATGAATAAAGTAGAATAAGAGTGTGAATATGAATATAAATATGAATATGATTAATATGAATACGAATATGAAAATGAATATGTAAATAAAAATATAAAAATAAAATTGAAAATTAAAATAAATATGAATATGTGTATTTATAGGATTAATGGTGAATGAATATGAGTGTGAAAATGAATATGTAAAATAATGAAAACATAAATCGGAATAAAAGCGTTTATGTGAATAAGAAAATATAAAAAGTTAATTTAACTTTATTTTATTTTAAAATAATCAGAGACTTTAGCACAAAATACTCCAACTTAATTTCATTTGATTCTTATTTTTTCCTTTTTTTTTTGAAGTGCATTGAAAATTCGTTGCTATGGCAAATTCGTTAAACTTCTTGTTTTGTTTTTTATGGCTGAGCCAGTTGGTTTTTTATAGTGCGTGTCCAAGCGGAATAATAAATCACTATAACGCCCACCTATGCGAACTCAGATCAACGATTAAGTCATCATCATCAACTGCAGCCCCAGACTGATACGCAGTTAGACAGAGACAAAGAGACAAAGAGAGAGAGAGAGAGAGAGAGAGAGAGAGAGAGAGATAGAGAGATAGAGAGAGAGAGGGGGAGGAAGCAGAGAGCATCTGTTGTGGAAACAATGCTTCGTTGTCGTTTATGTTGTGGAAGTTACTGATGTTACTGATGTTGGCGTGCCCAAAAGCTGCCTCGAGGTCAGACCCGGGTTCGTGTTTGGGTTTTTGGTTTTGGGTTTTGGGCCTCGGTTGGCGGGGGTCGGACGCCAGCGTCAGCGCCAGCGCCAGCGCCAAAGCCAAGCTCTCAAGCGCCACAGGGGCAGCTCATTTGAAGTCCAACAAAGTTGTTATTCGCCAGGCCAAGCAATGAAGCCATTTAGAATGTAACTATTTACAATTTGAGCAGCTTGGGATTTACCTAGTAGTAGACAACGAGAGAGGGAGTGACTGAGAGGGACAGCTAGAGGCTGGGAGTTGGAGAGAGGAAGAGGGATATTAAGGTAGACAGAAAGTTTCCTTTTTGCTATTTACACTCGGATAAAAATCGACCTTAAATGAAAGCGCTCTGAAAACAAGAAAAATGTTCTGGTTTTCAATAATTATTTTCCAAATATACGAAAGCAATTTCTTAAAATAAGAAGAACTCTTTTTGAAAAGATAGATATTTTGAAAAAATAGAAACGCTCGTTCAAATTAACCACAAAGATACAAGATATGGATATGGATATGATAAATAAATAATAAATTAAATTGTACTTCAGTTGAAAGACAATTCTTACATTTATCAGATTTGTATTAAATAAAGCTCTTACAAATAAATATTTATTTGCATTTCATAATCAAGTCCTGGTCAAATAAAGATTTCTAGAGAAATTAAAAATACTCAACTTAGAACTTTAAATATATATAAGAAATATAAAACTAAATAGAAAAGGACATAACATTTCCAAATGTACATATGTATGTCAGTTGTTTTGAATAAAACTCTCATATATCCATTTTTTTTTTTCAAAAATCTGGTCAAGTCTGCATTTATAAATATTTCAAAAACATTACTGAATTTGCAGCAGTCTGTTAAGCTTTCAACACACAAAAATTAACAACAACAGTGAATTTTTCATTTCAATAAAAAACACAATTTGCTTTGCCATGGATGATGAGGATGAGTCTGAGAGATTACCACCGGCAAACCTAAATACCTATGCCATACCCAATGAGCCGGAGTTGCTGTTGGAATATGAGCTGTACCGAACCTCTAATGGTACGAGGCGACTCCAGAGCGAGCGGAATCGCGTGGTTTACGCCGAGGCACTGATTGAGAACGAACGCTTGGGTACCTTGGCCAACCTGTGTGTGCGTGCCCTGGCCAAAATGGGCACCAGACACATTGCGCCGCCCGTGAAAATGGATCCACTCAAGTTGCGCATTCATTACGATGCCCTGGACGTGAATTTGCCGCTGAAGGATTGCTATTTTGTGGACGATGTGCGCTTCTGGCGACGTGTTGTGCTCGCCAAGAGCTCGGACAAATCGCTGGCGCTGAAAAAGCTCGATGAGTACGACTGGAAGGGTGAGGGCATCAGCTTGAAGTATGTGGAGCTTGTCGAATCCTGCCCAGCCGCCTACTGGCCCGAAAAGGAGATGGCTGAACTGGGCTCCAGGGTGCGCCAATATGTGACAACGATGCACATCCGCCATCTGCAATCGCTGACGGAGAATGCGTTTACCCACTATGTTGAAAGCGAATCCGAACTGGATGTGACCTCTAACGAATCGATACTATCCGAAATATCCAGTGATGAATGGTAATATGCACAGATTTTTGGAGACTATTGTTAATTTCCATTTCATTAGAATTGAGACAAAGATAAGGAAAAAAAAAAAAGAATCTTGCCTTAAATTAATTTCTTAATTTCTCGATTTCTCATGCAGGGATACATCTGAGGAGTATGATGAGGAGGAGGGTGAGGAAGAGGAGGAATCGGTTATGCCAACGGCCAAGTCGAAACCCCAATTGGGAATTTCGTTCAAGCCGAAGCTGGTTAATATTGTATCACGAGTTTCCTCGAGCAGTTCCCATAAGAAGCCAGGTCGAATGGTTGTTCCCACAAAGGATACCATTCAGGACGAATTTCAAGCCAAGCGCCGGGAGGCGCGTGCTGCTCGCAATGCGGCTCGACAGCAGTTGAGGAACCTGCAGCAGGAGAAGAGGGAGGAGCACAAGAGTCGCAATCAGATTCGCAATCAGAGTCGCGAATTGCGGCGCCAGCCACCCGAGCCGGCTCCCAAAAGTAAGAAGAAGAAAAAAAAGAAACAGGAGAAGGCCATCGACGGCGTATTCGATATGGCTGTGGAGCCAGAGCCGGACGATGGTGTGGACAAAATAGCGGATGGCCGCAACAAGGAGAAACTGTTGCGACGGATCAAACGCTACGATTATCCGGCCAAGCATTGCCATCACATTGATTTGAGCTTTGTGCGATATTTCGATCGGCTGGTCTCTCTGACCATCGAGTTCCTGGGTCCCAGAATGGAGTTCGGTTATCATAAGCGGCATTTGAACTTCTCCTATGACGACATGATGCATTTGGCCAAGGGATTGCGCACCCTGGAACAGCTGAGGGTCTTCCGATTGCGCAACAGTTGCATGGATCAAACCAAGATGTTGATCCTGGTGCGTGTCCTCAAGCAATTGGACAATCTGGAGTTTGTTGATTTTGGCTACGATCAGCTAAACGATAATTGTGCCATTGCCTTGGAGATGCTGCTGGAGCGAAAGACTATGTTGAAAGGATTGGAATTGGAGTACAATAAACTGGAGCGTGGCGCACTGGAGGCCATTGGACATGCGCTCAAGTATCAGGCCTTGCAGGAGCCCGAGGGCAATCCGCTGGAGTATCTCGGCTTGGCACACAACCCAATCGGGGAATATGGCCTGTATATGCTCGTCCACGACATCGTTGGCACACATCATGTGCAGGAGCTGTGTATCAATGGCGCCATGGCTGAACCTGGCCGGATCGCCGGAATTATTAGTTTCCTGTTGCGCAATCACAGTCCGTTGCGTGGGTTGGATATGGCGGCGATTAAGCTAAATCCCCGTGTGGGTCGTGAGATCATCTGCGGTCTGGAGACCAACCACAAGATCACACACTTCGATTGTCGCGCCTGCGATCTGGACATGGATGAGGAGTTCGAAGCGGATCTCATCGTGCGCCGCAACAATTACGAGGAACAGCATCCCTATTTGGGAGACGAGACTCAAACGGAAAACAGCCTTTTGGATTATTTGGCTAGTCGCAAGCATCCTATTATTAAAAAAATACAGTACCAGCAGTCGAAGTGGGAGGAGTGCATCAGGAATCGACTACCCGAATCGTCCACTGAGGAAATCGTCGTGGAGGAGGTCAAGGAAGAACAGGAGGAGGAGGAATTCGACATTTGGACAGTGCTCGGTGCTAAGAAACAAGAGGTTCAACCAGTACCCGAAGAGTATTCGAGGGCCTCCTCCCAGATAAGCAATCAAACATTCGTTTACAATACGAGCTCCTTCACTGCGGAGCAGTTCCGCGAGCATTTGTTTCTTCCAGGACCAGGGAATCGTCACTACTATTTCCAGAAACAAAAGGAAATGTAAGCTGCTCAAGCATATCAATTAAAATTTTGAGAAATTCTTTAAAAGCGAATAAACTTGGCGAGTACTCAACTTTAATTTTTTATTTTTAATTTTTTTTTTTTTGTATTTTTATGGAAGCACCAAATATTTAGCGTAATATATAGAAAAAAAAAAGTTTTTGTATTATAAATTACTAAGAAGTTCCATGAAATTTATCCATAGAAATTAACAATAAATAATATAATTGTTATATAATAAATGTGACTATGCTTGAGAATTTGAATAGTTTAGATTTGAAATGTAGTATTTGAATTACATAAAAGGGCTGTAAAGGTACAAAATATTTATTTTCTTTCTGGTATATTAAATGACTACAAAATTCTGTTAAAAAATTTAATTTAGTTAAATAAATATATATTTATTTATACCAACTTGCTTTGAATTTTCGTTTCATTGACTAATATTTGTTGGCCAAGACATTTTGCATATTTATGCTAAAGGTCAAGACTATCTCATTTCTCGTTGTAGCCAAGTGCATGCGATGACTGGGCTTATTCTGGGCACACCTGTTGATCAGCACAGGCACATCTGACCGTACAATGACCCAGCAATAAAAAACTCATTTTTCTTCGGCTTGAATTTGTCGCACTATTTTTTTTTTAATGACTTCCGCTTGGCAACTGGCCACAAGCACTATTCGAGCTGAAATCAATTGAAAATACAAATTTGATTGCCAAGGCATAACAAATGATAAATAGTAGTAGTTGTAGTTGTGATGCTAGTGTACTAGTATGCAACAAGCACCGTTAACAGTTGCAACAACAACAACAACAGCAACAGCAACAAAGGAAAAACACCCACAGGCCTCAGTTTTGCCAGATCGTGTGAATTTATTGCTTAATCATGCGCCTTGCAATGTAAATAAATGCAAATACGTCGTCACACTAGTTAGAGTGGTGCCCCGGTAGGTGCCCAGAGGTCTCCAGGTGCAGGGTTTGGCCAACTGGACACGCTCGTGTGGGGTTCGCCAGGTAGGCGTTCACCATTTCCATATCCATTTCCAGCAGCTTCAGCTTCAGCTTCAGCTCCATCTCCATCTACTCCATTGTTGAGTTTTTGCAAGTGGGTCGACAACTGATGCAACTTTTGCTGTTGTTTGTTTTATTTGCTGCGTGGGCGATTTCAGTCGTAAGCACTGCAATTAATATGAGGCACATGCAACACAGGCAGCACCAGCAACAGCTTGCTGCTGCTGCAGCCACCACCCACACGGCAGCAACAACTTAAAGCCCGTTGCGAGTTTATAACAAATCAGCGAAAAATATTTTTATTTCAATTTTAGTTTTTGTGTTTCTAATTAGCATAATCCTTAGCTTCAGCTCAGTGAACTGACTGTTTCTCGTTAAATAAAGCCATAACAATAGTTGATCATTTATAATTTAACAATTCGAATGAAACAAATCTCTTGCAACTGTTCGCTGTTGCAATGCACAACTCAACAATACAGCAACGCAACATGTTCGATGTCTAACAGCGCCTGTTGCGCGAACATAGCCAACGGCTTTAATTTCATCAGCTATGCAGCATTGGAAACTGTTTATTGCGCTTTTAACTTTTTTTTGGCACACTGTTAAGAATTTTGTAATAATAATATGAGATTTTAGCAAAATATATATTTTAGAGTTATGCTTTTTATTCAAGAATGCTTACACTTAAAAAAAAATACTTAAATTCTGCAGACACATATTTGAACAATTCAGATTCTATTTTGTCTATAAATAAAAATATAAAATAGTAGTGACAGATAAAATAATTAATAAATTCATTCAAAATAATTTATTATTATTTATTATTCTGGTAAATAAAATGCAATAAAGACTAGCTTAACTTTGATTAAGCTTTTAACTGAGCTTTGAGCAAATAATGCATTCAGATCTTAATTTAGTTTTTAGTTTACTTTAAACGCCTCTGCGACAGCCACCCTCGCAGTATGCAGCTGCTGCGCTGCCTTCGAACATTGTTGACTAACCAACCAACCAAGAAACCAACCAAGAAACCAACCAACCAACCATCCAACCAACCATCCAACCAACCAACCAAGCAGCCCGGCCAGCTGACTTCAAGCAAGTGTGAAGCGAGCGTCAGTCAACAAACGAGTCTCGTCGCGCGCGGTTCACGCATCGCTCGCTCAACTTGGTCTACAACACACTGAGTTACAGCTAACTGAATCAATTTGGTGGCAGCTTGGATTTGAATTTGAGTTTCGTGAACAGTTTTTTAAATGATGTGAAATTCAACAAAAAATTATTTAGTGCATAGCAAGGCAGCTAATAATAACAAAAAAATAAATAAATACAAATTATTTGCAACTGCGCTAAAATTATATTGTTTAAACAAATTGTTTTGTAAAATTGAGAAATTAATAAATGATTGGCTCATGCATAACTGAGGTGTGAGCTGAAGTGCAGTGCTGTGGAGTGAGAGAGATAGAGAGATAGTGAAGTGGCGTGAGAGAGGAGTGCGGTCTGCTCCAAATCGTTTATAGAACGTGCGAAACGTTAACAGTTGCATATTAATTGGCATAGGCCGTAAATCTACACACATCATGAAGTTGCAGCTGCTCCGCATGCTAATGGAGTTGTAAGAAGAAAAATGTATGTTGCAAACACTAAAATAATATTTAAAATAAGTTGGTTTAAGGGGTGTCAAGTCTGGTTGTTGCACGCTTGAGTGCATTTCAAATTCATTACTTGCATCAATATTCATTCATGGATGCTAATCAATCGATTAAATAGTAGTAGCTCAATTTAAACCAAGTGGGGGACAAGCTGACTGAATGCGGCTAACAGCCAACAATTGGCTAATGCTCTTACCATTTTAGTGCTCATTTCACGTATTTTTTTTATATTTTTCTCCTCATCTAATTTTTACTACACTTTAAATTTAACACTTAAAAGTTTACGACTTTTGATTAGTTTTGCATTTTTAAATATGCAATTTGGTTTTTACTATTGTGTGGTTTATTTGAGCTATATAATGCTTTGGGACAGGTGGACTCTTAAACACTTGTAGAAAAACCAACTTAATGATTGAGTTATCTTAAGAGTGTCTTTCGGTAAAGTAAAAAATAATATTAAAATATGATAATAAGAAATAAAAAATTTTAATATATAAATTTTGATCACTTTGGCTCTTAAAGATTGAAATACTCTCGGTGCACAACTAGTGTTTTTGATTTGGCCCAGATTCGCAAAAATTTAGTTGTTTATAATTTAATGTTTATTTTTATGAATTTGTGCAAGCAGCAGCCGGAATTTGTTGGCATTTAAGAGTGGGATAAGAGTGGGATGTGGGAGGTGGGAGTTGGAGTGGTCTGCACATTGTTCATGCAACACTGGCTCATTTCACACCTGTAAGTGTCTAATGCGTGCGCTGCTCTGCGGTCGGCTTGTCAACAGTGCAACAGCTCAAATTAGCCATGCAATTTGCACTTAACTATTTACCACAGGGCACAGCAATAGTTGCACAACTGCAGCAAGAGTTGCAGTTGCTAACTAGACACTGCAGACTGCAGAGGCGTTGTTCTCCTAATAATAAAAGGTGGACAAGGACTTAAGCCCACAACAACATGCAACAGATGCAGTTGCTGTTGCAATTGCAGTCGCAGACGGACACAAGGCTGACGACAAGCGACAAGTTTATCACTTGTTAATACAATGTTGCAGACACGCACTGGGCTCAAGACCAAGAAACAGAGACTCCAACTCCGACTCCGACTTCGACCCATACTCCGACACCGACACCGTCTGTGACTTGGATGCGAGTGGAGTGGAGACAAGTTGGCAGGCGCAGATGGGTGCAGCAGATAAAACAGAAGACAGCGGTGCCAGTCCAAATTTGCATTGGCAGCAGAGTTCAAGTTAACCCTGCACAGCCCACTGGGTTAGCTGGCAGACGCTGGCATAGAATCGAAGTGTGCACAACATAGTTAACCCACACACGCCCACACACGACGTCTGCACACAGTTGACAGTCACTCAAATTGGATGGTGGATGGATGATAACTAATAAACAGGAAACGAAGAATGCCAGAGACGCTTGTCAGCGAAACATATACCAAAATATTACGTATACGCAGCATGCCACGAGTGTGGCAAGAAAGTTCGCAACGGTGAATCGATTTGATTTTGCTTTCGCTTCCGCATCGCTGCTGTCTCTCAATTGTTGTCTTCGATTTCGCGGCAACTCATTCACTTTTCATCGATATATATATATATATATATATATATATATATATATATAAATCGGCTGCGACAGCTGCTGTTTGCAACTTTAAACGTCATTTGGCTTCAATGATTTTACATTTTATGACTTCAATCGCTGGTGACACTTTCAATTACATAAGTGCCCGCAGCTGCTCAGTTGGCCACTTTTGCCAATTTTATTATTGACATTGGTTGCTTCTTCTTTTTTTTTATTATTTTTATTGTTGACAGCAATCGCAAAATATAATTAATTAATTCGCTGACAAAATCAGCACGAGAGCTCGATAGTTGTTTGCTTTTATTTGTAGATTAATTTGGATTAGGGGTTAAGCTAGCAAATTAGCTGCGTTTTATGCAAATTAGCTGAGAATTTGAATAATTGAGAATAAGCTGAGTTAATGAATCGGAATAATAGCATAGTGTATTAATATTTGATTGTTAAATTTTAGAATAATAAATTACAGTATCAAGCTGATCAAATATTTGATAAATTAAATTAACGTATAATTAGTTTGTGCTGGTAATAAACACTCATATTCTCTTTCAAATTAAATACCTGAATACATAAATATAATCAAATACAAACAAGTTTTGATATCTACAACAAAAGTAGTTTGGCAAAATAAACAACACTTGCACAACTTGTAAATAAACAATGAGATTTACCTGCTGAAATAAACATGTGTAAAAGCAGATGCCAAGCATCAGCTAATTAGCTTAGGTCAAGATATTGCCCAGCTCAAAGCCAAAAAAAAAAACAAAAACAAAAGATGGGTACATCAATTAGGCTCCTCCAAGAAAGTTGGCCAGCCGAGAAGCAATTAACGTTATTAAAGCACAGCAAATTGTCTCATTCACACCCAGCTCTTCTCTGTTCCAATATTTGACTATGTGTTGTTCACCTGCTGCGAGACACACTTTGATTTGCCCAAAGTATCTGTCAGATACACACACACACACACACACACACACACACACACACACACACACACACTGACACACAAAAGGCACTGCTCTTAAGGGCAACTTTAATTAGCTAGGCAAACAGTTAACCAAGAACAAAACCCCTTGTCAGACCCACCCCCCCCTCCCCGTGTTCTTTTGCACATTTATTTATTTACACACTACCGCACCGCTGGACAGCAGAGGCAAGAAGAAGAAGAAGAACGTGACGAAAACGCTGCTGGCGCTGACAGAGGCAGGAGCAAAAAACAGCAGAAAAAAGTAACAATATTATTAAAGTTAACGCCAGGCAAGGAATTTTAATTAAAATTTATGTAAATATATATATATGTATGTATATATGTATAGCTTTGTGACTTTGTGAAAATTATTAATTTTGAGCCGATGAACAACATTTTTCATCGATTATGCTGCGTATGCGCAATTTTTGCCTGAGGCAGCTACTATTTACAAACGTTGCAAAGATTTCGAGCATCTGCTAATTGAATCTGCCACGCTCCTACGCCCCCCCCTCCCCAAGCAAATTCTGTTGCCTGCTGTTACCAATTTCCTACCCGGTTTTGCCCTTTTTTGCACGTAACCCGCACATTGATAAGCCATAAATATTGGTTAGGGCCACAGCAACAGTTGCGCTGTCGTAAGCTACATAAAAGGCCTGAATGGGCTGTGGTTTTGGCCTGGACATTTTTGGCCGACTCCTCAATGCCTCCGCCCCTCTTTTTTTGTATCTGGTATCTGTGGCTCAATCGCAACTCAAACAAAGTAGCCGAAAGTTTGTACGCTTTGCTCAATTCCTTGTTATGCTTCATTAATTTAATTTGGTTTCCGCTTCGGCATTCTTTGTTTTTTTTTTCTTTTTTTTTTTTGTTCTTTGGCAAACAAAGGAATTTTTGGGGACACGCTTATGCTAATCCCAGCAATGCATTTACCATAATTCTTGAGGTCCGCTGCCTGAATGCCAGTTGCCAAGTGAGCCCCAGAAAGTTTGTAAGATGGGACTGCTGAGATTTAGACTCATTTTTGCAATGCTTGACAGCATTCGAAGGGCAAACTTACATAAAGACTTAAAATTTGCAAACCATCTATGCATATAAACAAAAAAAAAAACATAAATATTTATAATTAATATAAATCATTCCAAAGCTGCGCTTATTTAGAAATACTTTGAATTTAATATTTCGCTCAAACTTGTGATATATAAATTGACTAGAAAATAGAAGCAAATATTATTAAAAATGAAAATTTTTTATCGATTGATATAAATATATTAAAGCTTTTGAAATAGTTTCATGTTAACATGGCCAACAAGTGTCCAAAACCATTGCCTGTCGCTGGCATCAAACAATTGGGTTTTGGCTGCAAAATGAATGAAATGTGTCAGGTTAAACGACGTTGTCAAAAACCAAACAAACAAAGGCTGCTTAAAAATGTATGAAAATATGCACCAATGAAAAAGGAATTTATGCACACCAACACACACACACACACACACACACACACACATAGACACACTCGAAAATATACAACTGTTGGACGTGTAGGTTTTTCTGGCTGGTGCTTTATTGGCAAAGGGCCGCGGGGTCAGGCAAAGTTCTCAAAGCGAGCGCAGGAGTCACGTTTCGATTGCCTGAATGCACCCCCCCCAACTACAACCCACCCACCCTCCGCCCACTCCCACCCACTCCCCAAATGTCTGAGTGACTGCTTGAGTATTTGAGACTGCCTCGTTGCACATTGAAGATGTTGAGTCCCAAATGATCTATCAATTTCCACAAAAGTTATGACCATCCACTTGAGTTAAACACGTGGCTTTGAGATACTCTATTAGCTAAATAAATAAATAAATAAATTAATTAATATATTATGTGAAAATGTCTAACGTAGTTTATTTCATGCTTAAAAGATTTGTTTAAAGCACTTTCAATAAATTTTTCTTTTCTTTTTAGAGGTAGATAATTATTATATTCTTCTGTAACATTGAAATTTCTTAATTCTTATTCTTATAATTATAATTCTTATTTATTTTATTTTTGTATACAAAAATTAAAAATGAGTTTTTGTAATACAGTTTGATCTTTAAAATTTAGTGTATTTAGGTGAAAAGCATTTAAAATTAGGAATTAGGAATAGGAATGCTGTACTTTTATATTTTAAGATTTCATATTGTATTATAATTGTATAATTAATATGTAATGATTAATTCAATATTTTGTGCTCGCTTAACTTAAGTTTAATATTAAAACAATTTTAAAACCCACAATTAATTTGTGAGTTGAGAATTTTGATATGAACTCTTTAATATAGCTTATCGACTCAGTTGGGAGTCAATCAGGGCAAAGGGTATTGGATAAACTCGTGAGCCAGCGTAGACCAAGTTGAGTGCCTGCACTTGCAGTTTATTTGGCCAAAAGTTGCGATTGCTGCTGCTTGTTGGCAACGTTCAAACAATTACCCAGCAACAGCCAAAGTAGCAGCAAAAACAGTCAAAACTCAAATAGCAACTACAAAAAAAAAAGAAAAAAAAAAGAAAAAAAAAAAAGAAAAAATTAAAAAACATTGTTGTGTTTGGTTTTTTTGTTGTCTGTTTTGTTTGTTGGCCAAGAACCTTTCTCCCGCAGCCCATTTGGCTGAAGATAAAAGTGCAGTCGTGCCCATTGCTGCTCACACGTCTCATTTGGGGCCCTGGGACTGAGTTTGGTAACTGGTAACTGGTAAATGGTAACTGGTAACCAGTAACTGCCAACTGGCAACTTGCAACTGGCAACTGGCAACTGGCAACTGGTATCTGGCAATGGGTCTGTGCCTCTTTTGCTGGGCACTCTAGCGGAACTTTGTGTCGCATTATGCCGTGTTGGTTGTCGTGGCTACATGGTCTACACATGTTGTTAACAATTGCTTTTCCAGCATTTGCAGCTATGTTTTGTTCTTTATTCGCTGTACTCGTATTTGTGTGCATAGATACAAAAGTATCTACAGCCAGAGTGCCAGCTCCCAGTGGCCCTACGCTGCACAACGTTCCATATGACAGTGGCTCTAATTATGTTCTGTTTGCGCTTGGCTGACGCCGCAGCAACCCCTTGCAACCAGCCGCAGCTACCTGCCACCCCCTGTAGCACCTGTATCTATTTGCATGCCATTGTCAAAGTAATGCTATTATCAATAAATTATACATTTTAAGTGGATTTTACATGTTTTATATTTAATAAATATAAATTGCCTTCTAAATTACACCCACCCGCTGGGAGTTCACTAGGCTCTCGAATAATTGACTAGATTAAATGGATTACGACTAGCAGCTCTTTTGACTGATGATGTTGCCACGTGGCTAAATAAGTGCTTTTCAAAGTTGGAGAGCTCTTCACAAAGTTTCAACAACTGATGCCGCATAATCAACACAATATTAAGTTAACAATAAATCTAGCAAATGCAAAACTTTTGGCTGTGATTGGCAAATTCATCTAAGCCAACTGTTAGCTGGCCAAGTGTTGAGCTTGACAATACATTAGTAGATTGAGAATTATGGCTGTTAGGCTTGGAGAGCAGTTGATTAGTCTAGGAAAAACAAGTCAGTTTTAATAAGATAATTGCATCTTTTGTAGCACACAAAATATACAATGGAACAACACACATTATCCATCTATTGTATTCTTATTTTAAGCAGGTTCTGGCCTTGGTCAATTAAATGCCAAATTAGGCATAATCAAGGCTTATTACAATAATACCAAATTTGATTTATTAATTACAGCCCAAAAAGCCACACAATAGTTTATCTTTAACCACCATCAAGTTCAAGGCCTTAAAATGCACACTAATAACCACACTATATTTATACATATATAGATATATATATATATATACATATATATATCTTTATATCTTTAAGTCTGTTTATATTCCCTGACTTTAGCCAAGTGACGAGCTCGTGGGTTTTTTGATGGCTTAACTGGAAAGCTCGAGAAACCAATAACTTTATGTACGCTGAGGCGTTTAATTCATTAAATGTGGGCGGGGCTGAATAAAAAGAGACAGATAGAGAGAGCGAGAGGGAGAGGGGCAGCGAGACAGAGACACCAAAAAATACACTTGAATTGATCAATGAAAATGCCATAAGGCAAACGGAAAACGCGAAAACGTCGCATCATCTGGTTTTTTTTCTTCTTCTTATATTTTCTTTTGTGGGCTGGGAAAGTGCGGGGCAGAGCAGCTTATTTGGGTTAATCAAATTTAGTTGCTGCTGGTGTTGCGTCGCGGTGGCGGTCGTTATCTGTAGCGTCATAAAACTCATGTCATGTCCATGTTTGGTGGTGGGGCAGAGTGGGGCGGAGTGGGGTAAGCAATGACAGGCCCAGACCATTAAGCCACCTGCGTGCTTAGGCCGTGTAACGAGTGTGTGTATGCGTTGTGTGTGTGTGTGTGTGTGTGTGTGTGTGTGTGTGTGTGTGTGTGTTGTGTGTGTTGTGTGTGTATCTTGTCTCTTGTATCTTGTGGATACATTTCACATGTGCCGCGCGTAATGCTCATTATGAGAACGCAATGCTCGCTTTTGGCCACTGCGGCTGCACACAACTGTAACTGTTACTGTAACGGTACACCCATCTCGATGTGTGTGTGTGTGTGTCTGTGTGTGTGTGTGGTTGTGTATCTTAGAGATACGCATTTTATGTTAATTACATGTCGCCGCAACGTCAGCTTTGTAATTATTTTGACAGCGCATTTTCTGTTGTTTCAGCATTTGTAAATCAACATAAGCGACACACACACAACAATACACAAACACACACACTTGCACACACACATGCACACACACTTGCACACCTACACTACTCTTACAGTTATATTCGCGAGATTTACGCTGATATTTTTGCATAATGATGTGCCGATCCTGCAACAGCTACCACTTAGTCTGTATGCCCCACTCTCTCTCTCTCTCTCTGTCTGTTTGTATCTCTGTCTCTGTCTGTTTGTCTGTCATTCACTCAGTCAGCCAGTCAGCCAGACAGCATCAACGTTTTGTTTAATGAGCTTTTTACGAGCCTCGCGCATTGAACACTCTGTGATATGAGCAACGAGTTGTGAGCTTCGATGCCAAAGTTGCGTCCTCGTCCTCGTCCTCGTCCACATCGTCGTCATCGTCGTTGTCCCCGTAATCGTCCTCGTCACCGTTTCCGTCCTCGTTTTCCATTTGGTCCGCGTCCTCGCTAAATGCGACAAAAACAGTTAACAAACAGGCCTCGAGGCAGCGGCGCATTGCGAGAGTTTCCTTGCAAATAAACAGTAATTAAAATTGATTTACTAAGATTTCAGCTAATTAAAAAACAAACAATAAAAAAGTAGCAATGAAAAGGTTTACAGAAGTGCATGTAAAATATTATTTTAATTAAATACAAATTTACAGGGTTTTACTTGCAATGCGACCTACGAAATGAATTGTGCCTCCTTCTGAGCACACAGCTCCTCCATCAACCCCAGCTTCCGCAAGAATGCGAGATTCTCCGCAGGATTGAGGGTTTTTATGCTTTTGAAATTGAATTTACATGTTAAGTGAAATTCCTAAAAGCTTATGTTTTCACATGTGCTAATGCTGAGCAACGAAATGTTTTGTTTTAGCCAAATTCTATGGAAATATTTTTAAATAAACAGAAGCTAGCATTTCTGTAAATGCCGAAAATTGAGAAATAATTACAAAGTAAATAAATAATAATAAATACAAATAATAATAATAAATAATTGCATTTCCCACAAAATTAACTGAAAACTGTTTGCTGTTTAAGTTTTTCCAAATGGTTCTCTGGAAACAAACAAATGCTTGAATTTTCTGTAAGTCAACAATAAATATTTATATTTTGTGTTTCACCTTTATTAACTAAAGAATTTACAAAGAATTAACTACTGGTAAATAGAATTTACAAATAAATGTAATCTTTTTATGAAGCTGGCAAACTATTTGAGTAACCCTCGCTGGAAACAGATATGTATATCAATGCCTGGAGCGCGTCAATCAAGCAATTGAATTGGTTTTCGAGGTTTCCGTTACGGCTATGGATTTGCTGCTAGTCCTGACCACTGATTCGCCTCGGACGATGTGGTTAGGCGATGCCACTGAACTGATACTCTCCTTTCCAAGAACTGAAGCAACCCACAGTGGCAGTGGCAGTGGCAGTGGCTGTGGCTGTTGCCAGTAGCTTCAGGGAGCGTGAATTCTGATGATGACATCCGCGTTTGATGTTGGCCATGATTTGATTGACTGCTCGACTAACTTAACTTAGCATGTAGCTTTACCGCTTATCCCGACCGCGCCCCTTTGCCCCAGTTGGTCTGCCTTCATGGCCGTTGTAACTCGCCAAACTTGCCGCATAAATACATAAAACGAGACGAGAGTTACTCGCATATTTGTAAATGATTTGCATAACCGAAGGCAACAATCCAAATGCTATGCATTTAGCAGTGCTCCATTTGTATCTGTAAGATACTTTTTACCTTTGTATTTATGCATGAGTCTGCATGGTAGCGAAACACACCGTATGACTGACTGAATGTATGTATCTGTATCTGTATCTGTTTGTGTCATTGTACCTTAAGGTTGTTGCCACCAGATTTGAGAGTGTTAATATTACTCTCTTACCGCACTGATCAAAGCTATCAAGCGCTGTCAGCAATTGATATGGATACGGCTGTAAATAATAGATACAGATACAAATATGTAAATAAAGTGCAGACACACATATTTATGTAAATACAAGTACTTGCAAATATGGAGATGAATCCATGCAGAGATACAAGTAAATATGTTTATTGATTAAGAAACAGATACTAATTAAATTTTCAATTAAGATACAAATACAAACACAAATATGTATAATAATTAAAATACAGATACAGAGGCAAGAACAGATGCAGACACAGATACGGAATTTAAACACAAACCATGACTTGAGGATTTAATATTCTCTTTGTCCACTCTGAATTATTTGAACACGCTTCGCACATCTGAAACCTTTTTTTTCCACTTTTCACTTCCCTTACGAGAAAAGCCCCCCGCCCCCCGCTGACTTTCCCTCTACAGTGCTTTGGCATTAAATATGAAAAATCAATTTCAGATTCCCTACAAAAACACATCTAACCGCAGCATCAACGCCACACACACACACCCATACACATACATAGAGAAGGGACTGAGGGGGGGCGAGGGATGGCTGGCAGCACATGGCAGTTGGCATAACCAGGGCACTTGTAGATTGCAGATTACAATTCCAATGCAGCCCTCGCCACATAACAGTTTATTGTCGGTCTGTGCTTTACACACACATACGTAAACGTTGCAACGTTGCATGGCAAGTGACGGAAACAGCGGAAGGGGAGTCTGGGGGGCTGGGGATGGTTGTGCTTGGGTCGGCACGCCCCCATTTTACATGTCTTTATTAACGCTTAGAGCGACCAGTTTTTCCCTCGCCTCGGACTTGGTATTTGCATAAAATGTGCATCGAATGCGGCGGATGTTTTCAATGTTGATTTTCTGTTTGCTGTTCTGCATACCCTGTAGACATAATAATGGAAAACAAAAGAAGATACACTCGAAAAAAAGTGGACTACATTTGGGAAAATGGCGTCAAGCCTAACACAACTTATAATTCAAGCGGTTTTATTTTCATGTGCACAGAAATTTTACAATTGATTTTGAATTGTTTACTTAATTTACAATTAATAATTTTAAATTGTTTAGATTAATAAAATTCAATTTGAATTTAACGGGCATCTGTTAGTCGAAATATGCTTACTTTCTTATATTTTCTATATCGTTTGGTTTTCATAACGCTGTCCTGGAATTTTCCGTGTTTTTTTTTTAACCCTTTGCAGTTATTTTTAATGGAATTTATTTGCGGCATGTCAAAGTGGAAGTCAAGTGCTGAAAGTTGGCGGCAAATTAATGAAGTTTTCCTGGCATATGATTAAAACTTTGCACTCAGCTGCATTCCCATTTTTTTTTATTTTTTTTTTATTTTGGTATCATGTGCGGGTGTGTTGGGGGTGTGGGAGACAGAGAATGTGTTAGGGCTGTGTTAGGGCTTATACATTTGAAAAGTTAGCCACAAAACTTTTTTTCCACGTTACATTTTCATTTAAATTTTCCCGCTTTTGCTGCTGCCTTGGCTGCTGTTGGCCATTACAATAATATTTTTTGGTTACATTTTGTGCGCTTTCAATTCCATTCGCCACCTTCCCATTCCCATTCCCTTCCCCATTCCCTTCCCCATTCCCATTCCCTAGCATCATGCATAGATTTGACCCAGTTAGGGTACCGAGATCACGATTCCAAACATTTGTTGGCTGCTTTAGCTTTGTTTTAGCCCAGTTGTATTCCTTTAGCACTGCTTTAAGCTCTTGGCATTTATTATATTTTGTTTGTTTGAGTTTTGCGTCTTTTTTAATTGTCTTTGCATTTGCTTTCTGCCTACTTTGTTTGGTTTTAAAATGACTAGATAAACAGCCAGAGGCTTACTATATTTAAATTATTATGTTTGTTTCTTAAATTATTTAAAACAATTCACTCAACTGCTTTGTGGCTACTGTCCACCTGGCCAGGCTTATTTACTCTTATGCACATAAATATAGACTTAGCGCTGATCGGATCTTTGCTTTAAGTGAGTTGGAAATTTAAAATGATAATTGTTTTAATTTTATGAACCAATTTCCATATTTTAATTGTACTTCTTTTACAAATTTCTGGTTATTCTTAACTATGAATTTAATAGAAAGTGTATAATTCAGATAAATACTACTGGTACTATCAGATTATATTTGTATTTAAATACAATTAACAGTGATAAAAATGTTTGTAGGCAGATTTTTAAATTTTTTAACTTAAGTTTATTTACACTTAATTATGAATTTAAAAGCAAGTCTTAATATAATATAAATATATATAATATTAGCATTGTATATTTTTTTATCGTATCCAAAATAATCATAGACTTACCAATAAATATATTATTAAGATTATTTTATTTTGAATTATTATTTTTATTTTTATTTTATTTTAAAATTAAATATGAGTAAAAGACTTTTTTAAATAATGCAGCTCCAAACCTGGCAATTCAGTTTCCAGTTAGGAAAATCTCTCAGTTTTTTTCCCCCCTTTTTCGTTCTATCAATTTCCAGTCAATAGTCTCACCTTAGTTGGGGTTCAAAGCGAATGTGTCTCGCCTCTTCTCGCCGGGCTTTGACAGCTTTCCTAAGCGTTTTTTGTTTACCGTTAATTGCAATAGCAATTCCAACTAATTCAGTTAATTCGCACTCGAAAGCAGCCCAAAGGAAAGCGTTTTCTTCTCAACTGTATTTTTTGTGTTGCTGATTTTTTCTTTAAGACAACTGGCATCGGGGCAACAAATCGTGCCGTTCAGGGCCTGGGCCAATGGAGGCGACGGCTTTTTAATTGACAGGCTCGCCGAACGGGCTCAGTTCAATCGTGGGAGGGCCTCCAACCGTGATTTGCGATGGGAACAAAAAAGGTCAGTCCAGGTAAAAAACAAAAAACAAAAAAAAAAAAAAAACAGAAGAGGAAAAAACGAAACACAACACAACACACAACATTGAAAGGCCTTTCAGACAGCTGCGTTGCATGGTCTGGAAGGAAATTGTGGAGCCGCTGGCAGCAACAGCAGCTGTTGCTGCTCTCGCATTCAGTCCGGGGGGTGCTTGGGTGAGGGGAGGCGATTGACTTGATTAAAGATTTCACACTTGATTAAACACTGGCCCCGTTAGTATTGCTGTTGTTGTTGTTATTGTTGTTGCTGCCACACAGCTCCAATTGCAGTTTCAAGTTCGTTGCTGCAATTGATGAACGAATTTAGTACGATTTTTTTTTAGTAATTTTTGGACTTTTGTTTTTGGAATTAATTTCCGAGGTTGGCAGCTGTCTGAGTTGGCTTTTTATAGCAGTCGCTTAAATGCTGTTTTTTCCGTTTGTTTGAAATAATGAAAACAATCAAATTATTTGTAAAGCAAAATGTTGCAGCAACAAATGTGTAATAGTTGCAGGATAAATATTGAAAAATTAAACCAGCACCTTGACATTGCTTTGACTTGGCTATAACTGAGCAAACCAAGTTTAACTAGCTGTCGATAGAAAGTTTCGTTTGTTTATTGATTTTGTGCTTAAATATTGAATCATACTTTAAGAAACTGGTTATTTTAAGCTTTAAGCGCTCTGGGAAGGATCTATATTGATTCGACTGTTTATTCTATTATTATAATTATTATTATTATTATGACCAGAGACTTTTATTTTATAATATCGGAGATGATTCTTTTGTCTGTTATTATATAACTATTATAACACGTCTTATATAGCTTAATGGGATAAAAACAAAGGTTTGTTAGATCAATTTAAGGAATTCCTGTTGAATACTTAAAGGATTCATACTTAAAACATTCATACGCTGTCTCTCAAATATATTCCATGTAGCATATTATTATCTATTAATCTAAAGCGGACAAGTTATTGATTTTTACCAAAGTGTGCCACATTGTTTTGAATACAATAAATGTTGATTGCAAATTGCTAATGACACTAATTTCTGTTTTTGGCCTCTTGCAGCCCTGTGTCTATTCATATTTCATATTAAGAGGTAAGTGACACCAAACATACATCAATACTTTAACGAGAGCAATCCACTTATGTACGGCGTACATTCCCCGGGGCACAACGTATCAATCTTAATTTATAACAAATGTAATATGGATGTTTTCATCGCGGCTCGCCCGAAAATGGGATCCGAAATATCTCCAAGGATTTGGACGGAACATATGTTTAGTTCCCTCATGCAAATGTGCAATGTGGGTGTGGTTTGTGGGCGTGGTTGTGGGTTCATTACTGCCACGCTTTGCTCTGTGTTTTTTCTTTTCTTTTTTTTCCTTGAATTTTCATTGCTTTTCCTCTCTCCCTTTCCCTGACCTTGCTGCGTGTGAATTGTGAAATTCGGCAATTCTACGTGCCTGACATTGCGTAAAGGCTCGTAAATATGCTATGGGAAAAGCTGAAAGGAAAAATATATACAAGAACCGCGTACTGCGAAACACACTTAAGTGATTTTATGGCGCCGTTTGAATGGTTTTCAAATCTGCCAAACGTGAAACATATAAATGTGTGTGGGCTTCCTCTCCCCAGAGACTTAACCATAAATTTGCAGCAGCGTTTTGAGATCTCTGAAATGTTTGCCACACACCTGTACTCGTCTTGTGCGTGTGTGGGGGAGGTGTGTGTGTGTGAATTGAAGTGGTTTTAGGGTATGTGTGTGCATTGGAGTGTGTGTGTGTGTGTGTGTGTGTGTGTGTGTGTGTGTGGGGTATGTCTGTGTTGAAATGCGCTTAACAGCAACAAGTAGATGGACCAGACAAGCCAGATTACAGAAAAAGTGGCAAAAAATAAAATAACAACAGGAAGTTGTAATGGGTTTGGGTGCACAAGCAACTATACGACTTGGGAACACCGTATGATACTAAAAAGAACTCATTGAAAGCAATCTAAAACTTGTTACTGGACATTTTAACTAACTGAAATTATGATGAAGACTTACAGATGAATTTTTTATTGATATTGACCCAAATAATGGTGATTAAACTTCATTATAATCTTAGATACTTGATACAAATATGTTAAACTTCATCATCAGCCTAGATAGTTGATAGATGATTGTTTATATCTATTGCCAGCGAAATAATATTTGTTGACCATATTTGTCGCTGGATGTCCGCTCTTCTAGGCTCAATCAATATCATTTGCCTTATGATTTTCAAATGGTGTCAACCAGTTTAGAATTCAATGCTCTGTAAACCCTTGAAACTGTATTCTAGGAACAAACACAATGTATATTTGTCAAATTCGATACTAGGTATAAAAAACGGGCTGACTTTTTTTTGTGAATTGCTGTCTGCGGCTTATCTGCGTTGTCAGAAGCAGAATCACTGGCGTCCCATCAGCAGCTGTTGATTTGTTTGGACGTCCGGCCAATTTGGAGTGGTGGGTTGGGAGGGGAAGGAGGGGATGGAGTGGAATCGTGCTGATTCAACGCTTGATTTACTGACACTGTCAGCTATTAAGGGCAGATGGGGAGGCTGGGCAGTGTAGGCCAAAAAGCAATTGAGATTGAAGTATGGCCTACTCTGATTGCCATGCCTTGGATAAATAAATTATTTGGTAAGTTGAATGACTCGCAGAATGGATTCCCAAGTGTTACTTTAAATGCATTGCATATTTAACAAAATGACAATTTAACAACATTTTACTTGAGTGCGAGTCTATTGCAATTTGGCATTAGACATTTCACAAGTTGATGGCTTGCCCCCATTATCCACAGCAGGCTTTTAATTATTTGCAACTGCCTCCTAACAATAAGTATACGCAACGTGTGCCACCTGAATTGGTGTATTGTTGTTTTGGTTTACTTGTGCTTTTGACGGCTTTTTGTTGGCGTTGGCAGCAAAGTCGCTTGTCAATATTTACAAAATAATGTATAAATAATTGCATGTCACTCGCTGACAAAACAAACGCACAATTTACCCCAAATACAAACTTGTATTTGTATTTCTTTATTCCATTTGAATTGTGAGTGGAGCTGGGCTTTTTATTTAGGTGTTGATATTCCTCAACACTGCAGCTAATCGGCCTCTAAGTCTCACCTGTCCGATTTGACATTAGCATAATGACAGACCACAATCTACTCAATGTATCCGCAATAATTACGGCTATCTACATAAACAAAAAATATATATTTAAAATAAAATAAAAAACACGCCAGAGGCCCATTAAAATGTGGCCACACATGAGGCAAAGTGGTAAAACCCACAAATCCCATTTATGTCATATCAAATTATGAACACGAATATATGAGATATATATAAAATCAATACATGACCAAGCTGAATTAATAACCAAGACTCGTTGGTTGCAAACTGTCAACACGTGTTGCTTGTTGGATGGGGGGAGGCGTGTGGAACACACGGGGCTGAGGCACTGACGCAATTGCAGTTGACAACGCATCTTAATTTATGCAGAATACAATAAAGAAACCCAATTACCAATGAATTGGCTTATTAATTAATCAGTCAGCGTTGGCCAATCCGACGTGTTGGTCAGCGAACGTGGCCAGAAGCGATGCTTAACAGTTGTGTGTGTGTGTGTGTGTGTGAGTGGGTTTTGGGGCAAGTTGCGCTGCCCTGTGGCAAGTGACAAGCTAAAAATTGGCTGACAACGACACTTATTGATGTTGACAAAGGAAAGGACAGCTTTCTTTCCACATTTAAGTGGTAAGAACTTAAAAACAACAAATAAATAATGAACTGTTCTTTAATGTACTAAGAATTTGGTTAAGTAAAAAAGGAATAATAAATTGGAAAACATTTATAAAATATATATCATCTAAAAGCCAAACAATAAACAACAGACAATATTACAGCTATTTGATTTAAAATTCAACTTATAATTTATTTCATTTTGTTTCCGTTTCTGACCCAAAAATATATGTATATATTTTTGGCCAACATCGTTACCCTTATAGGCTTATATCCGTCTTGGAATATAAATTTATCAGTGTTTTTGCATAAGTCGAAGATAAACTGATCGAATCGCTGTATTATATAGTATCGATATAGACCTAGATGTATACGACACTTTTTAAATAATAGACGTTTAACTATACAAACTTGGGATCAGCCAACAAGTTTAGGTAATGTTTTAGTTATTTATTTAATTTTATTAAAAATAATCCATCAATATTTGGGTATTTTGAGTGATAATCACTTAATTAATTAATAATCAATTAATAAACAATTAAAAGCAAAGTCAACCAAGTCTGCACCTTTTATAAATATGCATCTTGGGAGAAGTTTGCTTAAGCCACTAGTTGAGGCAAGCGCTTAACTCAGTTTATAAACATGCCACTAACCGCCCTCTTCACATGGTGAGCTGGAAGGGGGGGAGGTTGTGGACGTGGCCAACGTGTGTCGCCGACATGTCTGCAAAATGCGAGTTTGTCGCCCTGTTTGATGATTGTTGCTGTTGCTGTTGCTGTTCTTATTGTTGCTGCTGCTGTTGGGTTTTGCGACTCATAAATCACAAACATTTCAAGCGTGCAAAATTAATAAAAAGAAAGAGAAAGGGATACAGAAAGAGAGATGTGGGAGAGAGGGAGAGCGGGGTAGACGCGCAATAAAAAGTTTTTGATTTCGGATCTTTTTATTTGTGTGCGCGCGGGTGAGCAAACAAAATTACAAAAGCCAGACGAGCTGACGACCCGACCGACCACACGAGAAGGGATTGAGGGATTGAGGGGTCTGCTGCCGGGCGGGTGAGAGGAGTGTGACAGCTTTGGCCCGGCGAGCGGAAACGGAAGTGCGTAATGCCATACGTGTCCGTAGCCAAAGCGATGCCGCGCTTGTTTCTGCGGTTCTTTTCGCTTCTTTTTTGCTGTTTTGTATTCACGTGTATCCAGATACATTGGAGCAAGGTGCAAACAGTATTTTGATTAATTGCAGACATGAAACACCAAAGAACCACAACAACAACAACAACACTGTGAGTCAGCGGATCTGGCTGACTTCCTTTGTTGTTGTTGTTGGGGCATGAAACAAAAGCCAAAAGGCAACACTAAATATAAATCTAGGCAGCCATAAAAGTGCAATAAAGAAAAAAGGTGTTTTTTTTGTGCTTGTAGAGTACCTTTTAACTTGCCACGTTGGGGCAACAAAAGGAAAAAAGGGTTTTACTGCCTCACAATGAAATGCTGACTTGATATATTTGATAAAACTCATCTGTTCATTTGCCAGTTTGTCAAGTTTGGACTAAAAAGATTTAAATAAATAACAAAAACATGGTCATAAAAATGCGATGAGCTCCTTATATCCTTGTATCATCCGAATATATTAAAGTCCAATACAAAACCTGATTTAACTATTTGCTCAAATAGGTCTGGAAATCATCACTCGTGGGAAGTTCTGATAAAATATGTTATTATATTTCGACTGATAGTTTTAGCTGATTTATGTTAAGTTTATTTGACGACCAAGCTCAAATGAGTTGAAATTCATAAAAATTGTCATAACTTCTGCACTTTATGAATTCTACATTCATTCGTTAATTTTTATACCCTTAACCCATTAAAAATGGGTAAAAAGGGTATAATGGTTTTGTGCAAATGTATGTAACAGGCAGAAGGAAGCATCTCCGCCCCCATAAGGTATATATATTCTTGATCACGATATGCATATACATATTATTGGTCAACTGCCGAAATTTCATTAAGATCGGATAAAAAACACCAAAGTTATAGTCATTTTCTGTATGCATAAACATAGGCGACCGCATGTGTGAGAAAGAGATGACATGATAATCGACGATAGCGTCAACATACATGTATTTGTGTGTATTCCTCAGAGCCCCGATAACTACTATTTCGTGAACGTGTGTATGTCTGTATGTATGTATGTATATGCACGTGTTTGTAGCCATTTAGTTCAGGCATTTGAATGCAAATCATCTTAAAGGGAAATTTTCCAAGAAAACTAGAATATATTTAACAACTGGGTTAAGTGTTAAGTGTGTGTCGAGTTAACTCGACTACAGCATCTTGTTTGTGCTAAATTCGTTAGCTGCAGCTTCCAAAGCAGATTCGCTTATCACCAGCATCAGACTTATTTATAAAATATATTCCCCATAAAGTTATCTCATTTTGTTCGTGCTGCGGACCACTATTCAAACTAAGTTAACTAATTATTATAAATATTAACTCCACAAAGTTAATGAATGCCACAAACAAGCAATTTATATTATTTAAAATTTGTGCCATATTAAAACAAATTTGAAACAATTCTGGATTCCCTTTTGTCTTAAGCATTTTGTTTTATTTTTGTTTTCTTGATTCTATAAAAGAACTAAATGTGAACCTCACGGATACATATTTGGGTTGCATTTGGCAGCGAGCGTAGAGAGTTTTAATTAAAATTAATTAGAGTGGTTAAAACATTTTAAAATGGCCAAATAGCTCGGCAATCGCCCAGTTAATTAGGTGTTTCTGTGTCTAAGCTGACGTAATTGCGTGACGCTGGAGCGGGTAGGAGGGTTAGGCGATTGGTGGATAGAAGGGGAGGGAGGGAGGAGGGTTGTACAGTTGCTGCTGCTGTTGCAAATGTGAAAGCAGCTGTTGGCCAAATGTGCGAAAATTGCCAGCAAATTGCTGTAGAGACTGCCACAGGCCCACAGATTTGCATACACGGGCAGAAAGTGAGGCACATTCGAATCAATTATGCCCCCAACCCTGCCTGCCAATCAGCTAGTCGGCCAGCTAGCCAGACAGACAGACAGACAGGCAGTCAGGCAGTGTGGCACTCAGTCAGTCTGGGAGGGGCGACTGCATTTCATTCCTTGAGTAAGTCAGCAAGTCAATCAGCCGGAGTTTGTCTCGTCACTGTGTCGAGCTGCAAGAACAACAATCATAACAATAGCAACAATTGCAACAATCGCAACAATTGCAACATTGTACACTTTTGGGCTCAGGTTCTCTTTCTCAGGTTCTACTTTTGTGGCGGCCTATTGGCCTGCAGCAGCAGCAGCAGCAGACGTTGCAGTTGCAGTTGCAGCCACTCTCTCAACTCTACTTGTCTGCAATTCTTTTTTTTTTTTTTTTTTTTTTTTTAAAGCCAAAAAGTAACTGTACCTGATGTGCAGCAATTTCATTATGCAGATCGACAGCTGTTTGAGGCAGGCATTGCCTTCCAGTTGTTATCCTCCGTCTTGGCCCTTGGTCATAGATTGGTCATTGCTGCGGGTAATTGTCTGCGACGGGTCTTCCATTTTGTACCTTGTGGTCTTCCGTTGCCTGCTGCCAGTTTTTAGCCAGTTTTCTTGCTTAAGGCCTTCTTCTTCGTTCTTCTGGCTTGTGTTCCCCCGTTCGCAATTGTTTTCAACCAACTTTAGTAATAAAAGCGTTGACAGCGAAAAGAAAAAAGTTAACTCCACAAAGGACTTTTGCCTTTTGTCAGCGGCGAACTAAGCCAAAGGTAAGCGTATTTTTTACCTGCTGATTGTGGCTCCATTTAACAGGATTAGTTTTTATTTGTAGAGTATAAAAGTTGGGGAGCACTTCCATAAAACTAGTGTAAAACATTAATTAAATGTTAGATGTGTGCTTTTTACGACACTTTCAAAAGGCTTAGCTTAATTGTCTTTTTTTTAAACAGCATTTTAATTTTTTAAGTCAGCTTAAATTTATAAAAAAATATATATATTAATTGCACATGCATAAAAAATAAAAATGTTAATGAAAACAGCCTGAAAGTAATTATTTTAATTAAAAATATATATATTTGCACAATTTATGAATCTTACGTTTAGAACATTCTTTTCTTGGTATTTTCTGTTTTTTTTTGGTATTTTCTTTTTGTATATTTTAATTAAGCGCCGAGTTGCGCAAACATTGTCGAGTATTTTCATTGGTGGTATTGCCAGCAATTAACGGCTGTGCGTTTTGGTAACGTGTTTTGGCTTCTTTGGGCGCCTGTTGACTGCCCTTGGCCGTGCTCTCTTATTAATTTGGCCAATTTGAGCGGCGGAAGCGAAGTAGCAACAATGGCGAATGCCAAAAACCAAATTCCAAATAGCATGCCAAAAATTAATTTCATACCAAAGCAAACACACACACACAGCTGGCCGGGTGTGTATGTATGTGTGTGTGCGTGTGTGAGAGTGAGAGTGTGTCTGTCTTTTGCTGTTTGCCATAGATTGGAGGCCTTTCCCACAGCTCCCAGACACGCACCCACAGCATCAGTATCAGCAGCAGCATCAGTGGCAGCCACAAACGCTGACGCTGACGCTGACGCAGTGGCAGACGCTGCGGCGACTGTTTCCCACAGTCCATTTGGTAGACTTCATCTTGGTTCGTTGCCGTAGTCAACTCTTGGCTGGTTGTGTGTGTATTTCTGTGTGTGTCGCCAGTCTGGCTGCAAAATTGTTTACGACCAAAGCCAAAAACCAAGACAGGAAGCCATCAGAGACCACCAGAGGCCTCCAAGAATGCGTTGTTGTTGTTGTTTTTTTTTATGGTAGCTGGTTAGCTTTTTTCATTCGGTTTTGGCTGTTTTTGTGTGTTTCGGCCAACTCTAAAATGCAAATTGGTCTTTAAAATGCTTGACTCTTTGTGTTTGTTTTCTTATGACTTTTTCATTGGCATCATCAAGTTGATAGCTTAGCGCGAAAATTATGTGCGAGAAATTGTGCTTGGCAATTAAATTATTGATTAAATCATTTATTATTTATTATTTATATTTTTCTGAAGCGTTAATGCTTTTAAAACGTTAATAATGATATGCTGAAAGCGATTACTTTTAATTATTTAAACAAAGCTTGTATACTACCTGCTTATAAGTGCTAGGAAACGTTAAAGTTGTGTTAAAAAATAAATTGTTGTCTGTTTAAAAATTAATTTTAAATATATAAAAAAAGATTTTAGACTAGTTGACTTGAAGATTAAATAAGAAAATTGTGTAAAAATAACTATTGAATTTTATATTAAACATTTAATGTGATTTAAATATAATTATTTATTTTTCGTAGAAATTACTATTGTACCAAGTGACTACAATTTGTGGAACCATTTTGCAACACTGGTCCTGGGCTGGCTGTCCAATGTCAGGGCTTCGAGTCAAGTGGTTTGCCAAATGCTGTCAGAATCCTCGTTGAGATTGTCGAATCAGGAGCGACGGAGGCGGCGGAGGGTAGCGTGATTTGATTCCAATTTATTGGGATTGGCGCAGCAGCCTCATCTAATATGCGATTAAATTGAACGTGCCAGCGCCAAAGAATCGTGGTCGCGGTCGTGATGCTGCGGCTTAACCCCGCTAACGCCCAGCTAGTTAACCCAAATGCAGTCAGGGTAACCAGACCCACAGCCAGTGAGCCAGTGAGCCACTGAGCAACTGAGCCATCACTGATAGAGCAGAGGATTCATTTTCACAAACAAAGCCCGTGTAGATGCAACAGGCGCTGCCTCCCAGCCGGCCACAGCTTCTTTCTTCAGCGGCTTGCAGCCACAAAATGGATTATTATGTTAATTACTGTCATGTCACGTAGCGTCATAATGTTGCTCTTGTTGCTCTGGTTGCTCTGGTTGCTGGGCTTTGGGGTTGCAGTCACCATGGCAATGCAGCTCCGACATTTGCTGCTGCTGTGTTGAAGCGCTATTCAACTGCAAATTAGCGCATGAAACGCGAGCTGCTGGCAAACGCAGGAGTCTGGCGAGAGGGGCAGCTGCCACACCCTCTCCCCCCTCCCCCTTCCTCATCCACCTTCCCATCATGTTCATCCGTTAAACATTGCGTATACATAATGTGCTCTCGTTTTGTTTGCCCGCATTATTTGGCGAGCGTAATAAATTCAAATTATTTCCAATGGCACGTGCACCAGCAGCACAAAGCGGCATGCAGCTTAAAAATGTTGCAAAATAATCTGAATAAATAATAATGAAAATGTGTACATTTTAAATAAGGCTTGTGTTCGAAATAAATTAACAAATCATAGTTAACTGTTTTCGAAGTTTAAAGTATAAAACTTTATTTTATGATTATTTCGTGAAGAAATGAAACACAAAATTTGATTGACAATGTTTTAAATTAAATTTTAAAATTATTGAGTTATTCAATATATTTTAAAGTCGCTGAAAATTAATTTGGTTCATAATTAGCAACTATTGTTTAAAATCTTTATTAGTTTATTAAAGAGTTAAATGAACTTCAGCTGACCTTTATTTTAATTTTGTAGGTTATTTTAAATAATATTTTATATATATAAATTATTAGGCCTTGGTAACAGTTTCTCAATTCATTCATTCATTTAATCAGAATTCCAAAGAACTTATTTTATTATAGAAATGAGTTTTTTTTTTTGGGCCTAGCTAACAAATTGTTGATAGCCATTCTCAGAAATTAACACAGATGGCCGCCTTTTGTTTAACATTGTATTCATGGCCAGAATCGCAGCAACCAACAAATAAAGTATCTGGTAGATTTTGGTCGTTATGAAATTAGAATTTCAAAAGCAGAAGAAGAAGAAGAACAGATAACAAAGCCGGGGCCGCCTTTGAGCCAGTTTTAGCATTTGGCAAACGTTTTTTTGGCCCATGGCCAAGAGCCAAAGCTAATGCCAATAAACGTAATGGTCACAGCCGGTTTTGTTGGCCGCGGAGTCGGCGACGAGGTCGCCAACGGAGGGGGGATGGGGCAATGTCAAAATGTGATGTGCCCGCATCGCCGACAGCCAAACAAGGCGCAAATAATAATAATCATAATAATAATAATAATCATAATCATCATGTGAAATAATATAGAAAAATTATGTAAATCTCCGCCCCGTAAAAGGTAAACTGGTCGGACAAGAAGTTTTCTTGCGTAATGCAGCTCGTCGAGATTTATTTAATTAGCCGCTCGGCCGAGCACAAAAAAGCAAAGAAACAAAAAACAAAAAACAAAAAATAAAAAACAACGAAAGATTGAAAAAAATTAAACTTGACGCGAACCCGTCTCATAAATCGGGCGACCTTTTTTGGGCATTATGAAATGTATTATTTTAAATTTAAGCTTTCAGCCTGACGCCTTCCGAGCACCTATTTACATAATTAATTCCAATGTACGTCGCCATCAGCGACCCCGCACCGTTGCCAAACAAACAGTGCCACTTGTGGCACCATCCCCCCAATGTCCACTGCCTGCAAATGACAACTGCTCTGATATGTAATTAGAATTTATGGACCACGTCTGTCCTCCAAAAATGTCAACGAATAATAAAAAGTTGCTTGCAACATTTGTGTACACTTTGCAACTGCAACTTGGTCCAAGGTTTGTTGTCTATTTGACAGCTGCTGATAGCTGATAGCTGACCGCCCAACTTGGTTATAATTTTGTATACCCTTACATACAGTCTCATAGCTTTGTCACGTAATATGGGACGGAATTGTGTGGGAGCATAAATACCGTGGATTAGGATTTAGATTAGGGTGTTTGTCAGCTGGGGTGATTCAGAGACTCCCACATTGATCCACTTGGGCCATGATTTGACACTTTGTGGTGCCGCACGAGCTAGCTTGTATCCCCCATCTGCTGTATCTCCAAAGTACACAGCTATTTTCCCTGGGTCAAAGTATCTGGGACAGTGACAGCAGAGGTGGTGATGGATTGAGTCCTCATTTTCTGCGTTGCGGCAAGTTCTGCCGAAGTCAACTTTGGGATATAAAAGATATGAAACATAACTTAAATTCATTTGAATCACTTAGAAGCTAACTCTGGTCTTAAGTATGTCTTTTAATTTAATATAAGCTTGCCCAGACTCAGGAGCTGCTAGCTTTGAGTTCAAAAATAAATCTTGATTTTTCATGGAAATTGACAGGTTGCGCCACAAAAGCACGTGACAAGCTTGCAGAGGCAGCTGAGTTTGCTGAAACAAAGTACGAAGGGAAGACAAGTCTTAAATTGAGTTGAACTGGAAACTTAATCACAGTTCGTCAATAGACAATTTTTTATAAAAATGCTGTCGCTATTTGAATCTAAAAGCGAACTTTCCCACGTTTTATTAGAAATAAATTTGTGGGAATTCGCATGAGAACTCAGCCAAGTTGGCTAAGTATAAATAAAAGATGGCAGTTGGATCTCAGCTAAGCCACATAATCAACAAGCTGCTTTATCGAGTGGACACATCTTGGGTTTCCTTCAAGCAGATGCCAAGTGACAGGCGTGGATGTGTAATGATGACGATGAGACTGTTGCTGCCCCCCCTGCTGCTGTTGCTGCTGCTGTTGATGATGATGTTGATGTTGATAATGCCGCGAAACGGAACTGCGCGTCTCTGGGGCAAGCATCAAAGCGTTGCAAATGAGCGTGGCAAAGCAGTTGAGCAGCACCCACGCACGCCAACAGCCAAAAATAAACACGAGACAAACACGCCCACTTCCTTTCCGCCCTCCTTCACACAATTGCTGGGGGGTTTCCCGCTTACGTAAAATGCAGTTGCCAGTTGGCATTGACAAAACAAATAAATATAAAATCACAATATAAACGTATTTTTTTAATCAATTATTTGCTAATTGCAATTGCAAAATGCTTACTTATGTTTCATGTTTGCACAATTGTGATAGCCCACTTGCGTCTGTTGCCCAATTGCAGGTAAGCGGCTTACAGCAACAGCAACAGCAACAACAACAGAAACAACCAAAACAAGTAAGATGCTGTAGTCGAGTTAACTCGACTACGATATACCCTTAACCCAGCTGTTAAATATATTCTAGTTTTCTTGGCAAATTTCCCTTTAAGATGATTTGCACTCAAATGCCCGAACTGAATGGCTACAAATACGTGCATATACATAAATGAAATTTCGACAATTGATCAATAATATGTATATGCATATTATGTATAAATAAGAATCCTCTGCCTCTAAAATTGTGGAATTTATTGTTATCGGAAATCGAAATCTATCGATAATTCAGAAACTAAGACAGTTATCGATAAAATAAAGCAAACTTGATCTGCGCCTGGTACATGAGAGCTTATATTCCAAATTTGAAGTCTCTAGCTCTTATAGTCTGACGGACAGACGGACAGACAGACAGACGGACAGGGCTATATCGACTCGGCTGTTGATCCTGATCAAGAATATATATACTTTATGTGGTCGGAGATGCTTCCTTCTGCCTGTTACATACATTTGCACAAAACCATTATACCCTTTTTACCCATTTTTAATGGGTTAAGGGTATAAAAACCCAATGAACAAAGGGCCCACCCACCAAAAACGTTTGCAATTGTTTATAGTATATTTAAAATATATATTTCTTTTTCACAGCCAGAAAAAACTTTTTACTTTTACAATTTGTTTGTTTGTGTTTTAATGAGACTTGCGTGGTTTTAATGAATCGCAAATAAACAAAAAAATGTTGTTTTTGTTGCGTGTTCAAGAAAGTGTTGAAAGTTATTGTCCCCGAGCGGTTTATTTTGTTTTGTTTTATTTTTGTTTTTTTATGAGCTGTTGGTTGTCTGTTTAATAAGCGGAAACACATAACTTGGATATTGCAGTCATGGCTCAAAGTCAGCACTGTCTGCACTAGCTTATGACAGGGTTGCATGCCACAAGAGCTGTTCTTTATGGCTACTTTTATTTTCATTGTCAACGCAATTAATAGGATTGTTTTTCTTATTTTTTTACTTCTTCTTCTTCTTTTGCTGTGTGTTTGTGACAAGTTGTGAAATATTTAAGATAGTTCTTGGCTAAATATTATGACAGAACTCTGTCACAATTGAGCGCATTTTTCAAGTTATTTCATTGGTGGCGTGAGATGAGGTTTTTTTTTTCTTTCTAATTATCTGGTCATGATAAGTTGTCTATTGTGTGCGTTAATGAGGCAATTAGGAGCAGATGATTGCTCACAGTGACTCGGCAGATGAAATTCTTCCACATTTCCGTTCGTCTCAGAAGCTGCCTTTAAGAGTGAAAGTTGGGCGCATTAAAAATGCTTGGGGCTTTTCATAACAGGCAACAGGAAATGTGTTTTCTGCTTTGCTGGTTTTCCGTGCACAGCTATTCAAATTTACATTGTCTAAAGAAATTGTACACTTTTTTTTTTTATTTCTCAATTTGTTGGTTAAGTGCAGCTTTTAATGCACGAAATATTCATAAAGTTTTTTACAATCATAATGCTTTAATTGCTTTATTGCAAGAATTTTCAAGTACCCATTTGAAAAGTCGTGTTCAAAAGTACCACCCAGTATTAACTTTTTGGCAGATGTTGCAACAGCTGTACTGACATTATCGTATTTCTCTTGAGCACCTCTCTGGCAAAGCAAACTGACTATTTTTTTTATTTTTTTTGCTTGTGTCATATAAATCACAAAACGCACTTAGCACAAATTGTGAAAGTTGCAAAAGTTGATGCCACAAAAAGGCAGCGACAGCAACAGCAACAGCAACAACAACAGCGGATACAGCCCTAGAAAATTCTTCCGCAGCTTCATTGCACAGTTGAGCAAATTAAAAGATAAAAACCGCAACCGCCAAGAGTCAGAAGATGGCCTGAGGGTTCTCCAAGTGCAGATACAAGTTGAGAGACCGGCTGATGCTGATGCTGATGCCGCCGCTGATTGCGGACGCACGCACTCGCCACACGCTGAGGCAAGCACGCAAAAAAAGTTGCAGTGCCAAACGAGTTTTTTGTTTACTTCTTTGCCGTTTCTGTTTCTTGCTTTTAGCCAAAGTTTAATGTAACGTGCCGTACAAATGACGGCACAAGAAACCACAGATTAACAGATTCTCTTAGATATGCTGCCGGCAAGAGAAAGAGAGAGAGAGAGGGAGAATATGGGTGTTACGGCTATTATATACCCTCTCATAAATTATAACTAGAAGTGTGCGTAGAAGAGTAGTGATGTAGGCTAATGTGAATCACAAATAGGAATAATAAAAACTGTAATTAAATTGGGTCGCTTGCCAGATAATTTCCTTAGATCTTGCGGCAGCTAACAAACCAGTAGTCAATATACCCAGTGTGTCCGGCTCATAAGAGTGGCATAATTATTGAGCGCTGTCGTTGCGAACAAACCGAGGGCAGTGGGTTAATGTGCGTGGCGCCCCCTGGCGGCAACGGCAACGGCAGCGGCGTCATCGTCTGTGGCTGCAATTGAAGCTTTTTTTTTTGCGCATTTCAAGTTTTTGGGTTCAGCTATAACTATTATTATTATTTTTATTTGCAAGCAAAACAAGCCACGAGCAACAGAAACTAAAGCCACAATAAAAACAAACAGGAAACCGGTTGCTGCTTGGCACTGTTTTTTGTGGGTGTATAAATGTTGGATTTATTTTTATTGTTGTTGCTGTTTGAGAGCTGTTTCGATTATGCAATGCGTCGTGTCGCCTTCGCTCCAAAAAAATAAAATAAAATACCAACACAAATAAAATAAGAAATATTGCTTGTAGTTGTTGTGAGACAAAAGCAAATCGGCTGCTGTGCTTTGTGCTTTTTGCAATGCAACTGTAAAGCAGCCCCCGCTAAGCCCCCTTCTGTTCCACTCGAAACAAATGAAAAACTTACACACACACACACACACTCAGACATTGTAAATCTGGTCGCTCTAATCAGCAAACAAATTTGTTGACATGTTGGGCAAACGACTAGAAAAACAGCAACACAACAACCACAACAACAACACAAACACACACACATTACGGCAAGCAAAGCCTAAACCAAAACAGAAGCAGAAAATGAAAGAGAAGTATGCCAAAATACTAAGCAGCTTTTTTTACTTTTTGAGCTTTGAGCTGCGACTATCTAAATGTTGTTGTTGTTACTTATGTTGTTAGTGCTTTTAACAGCCTATCCGTCTGTGATGTGCTGCGAAGTGGAAGGGAAACGAGAGAGAACTCAAAGAAATGAAGAGCAAACAAAGCGCGTCTCGTTTAATTTTTTGTGCGCTTGACCCTTTTAGCGCCCATGAAAGCAATCAAGAGAGGGACAGGGAGAGTATGGGGAAAAAAAAGAAAGAGAAAAAGTTAGGTAAGAGAACAGACAGCAAATAACAAACAGCAAATGCTTTAATAAGGGATTTTTAGCGAGATTCTCATTTTAATAGAAGCTAAAGTGTGGTCATAAAAAATAGAGATGTACTCCTCAAATATGCTAGAAAGTTAAACAAAATTAAATTAAAATGTGTACACTTTAAGAATTTAATTAAAGCTAAAGTAACTTTTAATTTACATTTGTTGTAGAATTGTCTTTTTGCGTTTACCTGCATACATTTTATTATTTTTATTTTATTCAACTCTCGAGTGAATATAAAAATATTGTTGTCTGACGCAATCCCTTAAATATGTTATGCTTTATAACGGCAACTCAAACACAAACCCCCCAATAAGTGGCTGACTTAAGAGCAAAAAGAGGTGCTCGAAACCTTTTTTACGCACGTCAAAGCTGCTTAACTTCATCTCCAAGTCACAGTGGGAGCGAGACTTATATATTAAACGGGAAAGAGAGCGAGAGTGAGCGAGATGCACGCACATCCGTTATAGACATAACGAGCCCATTGCCATTACACTCCACATCTGCTCCCCTCTCCAGCTACCCCTGCTTGCCTACAAATGTAATCCCATTGCACTTTTGACTCGACTCGTCTGCTGCTCCACATAAGAGACTGACTGAGATTGAGACTGAGACAGAATCTTATTGCTTCCGTTGTCGTTGTTGCTGTTGTTGTTCTTTTTCTTGTTGTTGTTGTTGTTGTTGCTATTGCCTGTTGTGTCATACTTTGTTGCCGGTGTTATCGTTATGCCCGGTGCCAATGTATGTTAGCTGTCTGCTTTTTGCAGCTTGCTGCCTGCTTGCCGTTGACTGTTAGCTGTTACCTGTTGCCAGTGCCGGTTGCCACTGGTAGCCCCATTTCCTTTGAGTGCATTTGAAGTCAAGTGAATAAACAGCAGCAACATTAAAGAAGAAGAAGAAGCAGAAGCTGATAAAACCGTTGCTCGCATGTTGTTTGACTTTTTGGTCTTGGCCTTAAAAAGCAGAGCCAACTTGTTGCGCAACAGCCGAGATACGCAGAGTAATAGAGAGAAAGAGAGTAGGAGAGAGAGAGAGAGAGAGTGGAGATCAAGAGCCAGCAGCTAAATCAAATGGACAAAAGACAAAGTTAGCGTCGCGAATCGAGACTGTGGCACTTGGTCGAGTGCAACGAGTTTATTTTACTTCAGTTTTTTTTTTGTTTTTTTTTTTGTGCTGTTAGGCTGCAGCTGTTAACGATTTTTGCTGCTGCTGTTGTGTTGGCCCGTTTTTATGGGCCGACTGCCTGTTGCACTTGTTCTCTTCTCGTTCTGGTTCGTTGAATGGGTTTGCTTTTGGCTTGGTTTGTTTTTGGCCTGGTTCGGCTTAGCTGGTTTGCAAGTCTGCTTATTGTTTATTTAAATGCAAATTATGATGCCTCAAACAGAATTATAATATACATGTATTTAATATACGGAATATGGACTAAGCAAACAAAAGCTAATTGTAGTTTTCAGTCTAGGAAAATAATTATTTAAATCAAGTCTAAAGTTCATATTTACGAGTGGAACATAATAACTCATAACTTTAGTTCGTATTTAAATTTATAACGCTGGACAACGCCTCAAAAGACACTTTAAAAAACATTAAGTTTAAAATTAATTATAAAACAAATTGCAGTCTGTTTTTATTTAGAAATAAACAAACACTTTGAAAACCCTGAAACCACACTCTATAGAAACCACTAAATTTAAAATAATTATTTATAAATTGGAGTTTTTACTTTTTATAATATAGAGAAATAAAAGTCATAATATGTGGTATTTAAACAACAATAAACATCATAATTAAAGCACAACTTTCATTTAAAATATTCGTTTAATTGTATGTTTACCTACTTCTCGTGTCCGACTCATTTCCCAGGTGTTATTCTCAAGTGTCGGTTTCATGATCAAAATCTTGTCCAGCAACAATTGCAAGTTGAATGAACTGTGCACAACTTAGCAACTAAAAACAATAACAGCTGCCCTGGTCGTAATCACAAAGTTCACAACAGCCAAAAAACGAGAGAGAGAGAGAGAGAGAGAGAGAGAGAAAAAGGCCGAAAACAAAAAGACCAAGTTAACAAGCACAAAATCCGAAATGCGATCCGATCTGTCTGGGAACCTTCTCAGCAGCTCTAGCAACATTCATCAGTTGGTTAATTCATTATTAACTTTGGCACACACGCAACATTCATTTATGGCAATTCGTATTCGTATTCATATTCATATTCATATTCATATTCATTCATGGGTGTTGAACACGCTCGTCATTTGCTTTGTGGTTCTTTGTTTATCGCCGTTCCTTAATCGAATTGATGAAAACAAATTCACGGCGTCATGCCTCGAATTTTATAGCCCCTGTTTTTTTTAGCCCTTTCATTTTACGAGTTTTACGTCAAAAAACACTTGCTAAAATTGGCTTGATAACTGCGTGTGTTATTGTTGCCGTTGGTATGTTTTTAATTATTGTTGGTGGACCCTAAATTATGAAGCAAAAAAAAGATACATAGGGAAAATAAAAACTATTTTGTCAGGCAACCGTTTTCAAGTCAAACATTTTAATTACATAGTTCAGTTGCCGGGGGCACAAAAAGTATTGTGTGTGTAAGGGGAGGGGGGGGGGGTTGTATTCGAAATTGAGGCAGGATTCATGTGCGTTGGTAAATAACAACACTGCCCAAGAGGCAAAGGGAAATTATATTTATTTGAATGCAGCAAAGTAAAAGATACACTTACATTCTATATGTAGTAGAATTTTCTACCTTAACCTTAATTAAATTATAGTTGTAATATATTAGAATTAAAATTTAATTCAAAATATATGCATAAGCTTCAGCTTTGAGAAGTTGCAGATTTTTTGTATATTCATACATATATTAAGGTATATTTCCAGACCGAACGAGTAAGCTGATGAGACTTACTGAATGAGAAGAGCATTCCCAGAAAGCAACATCACTAAATGTTTGTTTTGGTACGTGCCAAATGAAAATAAAACCCGAGAGCGCACAAATTTAATAAATATTAAATGAGCTTGTCATAAGCACACACAGACACACACAAACACAGAACACAGAGAAAGCTGTGAAAACCCTTGTTCCAATTACAGGATGCCAAGGTTCTGCCACAGTTTTGGCTTCTGTCAACGGTTGCTGCATGATTTCGATAAGGTGCCGCAACGAAAATACCTTTAAGCCATTGCCCAAAAACCACTCACAACCCACAGAGCAAATAAACACGCACTTACAGGCTTTCAAACTCCACAGATCTGTGCCCCACCACCTTGCCACCCTTTATCGCTATGCCACCCCATCCGCCTAGACAACGCATTCCGACACAAATAACATGTGACAAAATAAATGCCACTAAAATAAAGGGGCCCAAAAGTCAAGTCAAAGCAATGTCACAGCGCGGGTAGAGAGAGCTGGGACAAGGACGAGGTCCTTTGCGTGTCCTTGTGGCATGCAACAAATGCCAAACAAATCGATGCCGCCCAACGACACATACTAAATACAAAAAAAAGGAAGATATATATATATATATATATATTTATATATATGTATGTGATTATAAGCGCATAAAACTGCCCCATGAAACTGTGGCAACCACTTCTGGCCCCCCGCCCCTGTTGGCGTGCCAAGTCGTTCCGTTTGGTGCGTGCCTCCAAGTCCCAGAGTTTGGTCTGCCGAAGCGGAACTTGTTGAATAAATAAGGAAATGAAAAGCAGCCAAAAACATAGAAAACTGTCACAGTCTCGGGCTGATTGCTGCGCAGGAATTCCTGTGCCAGTGTCCTTAGTCCGAGGGCTCGGTGGGCTCGGACTCCATTGCCATTGACTAAACTTGTTAGCTCGACCCATTAATGGAGCCCACAGTGCGTGAAATGTCCAAATCGTCATCGTCATCATGATGTTGATGATGATGATGATGATGACGTTGGCTATGATGTTGGCAGGATGGCATCTGTAATTGGCAAATATGAAAGGAAATGCCAGATAACCTTCGCATATCAGCTGGAAGATGTTTCACTCTACTGTTAAGATACATTTATCTATAAAAAATAAAATACTTTAGTTAATAATAATAATAAATTCCAAAGTAGGAACTTCAAAACAACTTTAAATGGCATCATTTAAATAATTTTAAATCAATAATAAATATCAATAAATAATATAATATATTTGATGGTCCATAATGAAGAGTGTTTTAAAGTCGAGTTCCTGTTTTTCAGACATCGTTAGAATCTTTTAGCTTAGATTGTCTGAATTCGTTTGAGGGTCAGTTTAACAGATTCTTTAAACTTTACCTCTTCAATCCACAAATCTCTGACAATCCCACGTAGTTGAGACAATATTTGCTGGCAGTGGAGTAGTTGGGCCCTGAGAACTTAATGAATAATAAACGAATATGGTTTGTAGTCGCTCAACATTCACACGGTTCACACACCGTTTGGCAAACAACAGTCTTTTTTCTTCTTCTTGTTTCGGACACAGGTAAACACATGCCACACACAACATTTCTGTTTGCCCCATCTAATGGGCAGCATTCACTTCATAGCTCTCAATAGAATCAAATCAGACACCTTTCTACCACTTGTTACAGCCGGGCCATAATTGGATGCCAAAGTATTTGAGACGTGCACGTTGAAGTCGAGTTTTTTGGTAAAGTTGTAGCTGTGGCTACCTGGGGACCCTGCCCCAAAATGCGTTTTGGGGTCGGATTCTTGTTTGCTTTCAATTTGTGCACAAATTTGAAAAACTTGTGTGTCGCATTACATATTTTGTGCGTGCCATCATTATTATTATTATTAGTATTATTATTATGGCAACCATTACTATTATTATTGGGGCAAGTTATGCCGGTCACATTTTCATAACTTGTGCTTTAGTCATTTGCCACAGTGGAATTATTTTTGCGTGACCGCAACCTTGTGACCTTGCCACAATTGCTGCTCATCCCCAGCAACCTTTGCCACCTTAGCCAACTGACTGGCCTCAATGCATCGTACTTGTGTGTGGCAACCCTGATGAATTCTGTGCAGGCTCACAGTGTCCTTGCTGTCTGGGCCCCGGCAAGTCTTTTGTTTTGTTCTCTTTTTTTTTGGCATTGAGTGCGGCTTGCAACGTTATTGAAAACAATTGCATTGTGCATTATGTTGCATACTTTTCAGACTCACTGTCATTGTTGCTGTCCCCCGTTGCAGCCATCTCGGTTTCATTGGCTTTCTGTGCTCAATATTTTAGCTGTTGGCCTTATCGGTTGTCCCCAAATGCATTTACATGCTGATTGCTTTTGGAACTTCTCTATGCGACTAACTTTCGCCCCACAGAATCAACAAAAGGAAAGCGCATAAAACTTTTAGCGAGTGGCAAACCCTCGAAGTTGACAAGTTGCCAACTAAATTGCTTTTTTCCCATTTCCATTGCCTCCTCCACCCAGTTGAACTGACAATGGCTAAGCGCTAAAAGCGTACAAATGTTGTGCAATTTGTTCCCCGTAAAGCTGGCCCAAAGTATTGAATAACAACAAGTGCCATGTTCCTGGTAAGTACTACGTGTTCGGGTTGATGCTTCGTCGTCCTGGGCGTCCTGCTCAGCGTGACTCTGCATATGGGATGCATGAGGATATTTGGAATGTGTGGAGCACGTTGCGTAAAATAAAACTCAATTGACATCATCAGTAGGAAGCTTAACGGCGCATAGTTGCATGTGGAATAACTGTTACGCAAACTATTAAGTTTCACAACACATGGATTTGAACCCCCCCGTTGCAGAATCAAATTAATTATGCAATGATTTTGGCCCCTTTCACTCTCCAATCCGACTTACCCAAACTACCTAACTATATATAATATTATTGATGCTTACATATACACATTGTGTTATTTAATTAATGTGAACTAAAAACAATAAACGAGCTTCAAATGAGGTTTAGTTACAAATTTAATTATATAAATATTGAAAGTGAGTAATTAAATTAATTAATATAAATATATAAAATATTATTGTGTTATTTAAATAATCTGAACTAAAAACAATCAACGAGCTTCAAATAGGTTTTGTTACAAATTTAATTATATAAATATTGAAAGTGAGTAATTAAATAAATAATAAAAATATATAGTATTATTGTGTTATTTAATTAATGTGAACTAAAAAAAATCAACGAGCTTCAAATGAGGTTTAGTTACAAATTTAATTATGTAAATATTGAAAGTGAGTAATTAAATAAATAATAAAATATATAAAATGAAATATATAATAAATCTAAAAAAATGTAGAAGGTTAACGCTATTTATTTAATTATTTCTACAATCCCAATCACAAAATTACAGTAAAAATGCTGCTTTAAACTATTATTTATGCTAATTTTAAAATTACTACTACTATTCATTTAAATACGTCTACACTTCTTGTTCCTACTACTATTTAAGCCACAACAGCAAAATAAACTACTACTTATTTATCCACTATCGAATCCGGTATTATTCAATCAGTCCGATGGAAGTGTCAGTGCAGAGAAATCCTTTAGTCTGTTCCTGCATATCGAACAGACTAAAGGATTTCTCTGCACTGACTCTTCAATAAGCGACATAGGAAACAGTGGTTCAAAAGACTTATATCTCTTTTTTGATAGCATGTGGATATGGAATCCATTCAATTTGCCTGATATTGGCGTAAAGGGCTTCTAAACAGCTTGGTCCTGGCCAGGACCAGTGTAGAGAACACCTAATCAGATTGCTGTCCACATTGTTGTAGCACCAAACTTGGGCTTGGCTCGTAAATTACTTTCGGTCCATGTTGCTGTTGTCGTTGTTGTTTATGTTTCTGTGTTGCTGTTGCTGTTGCTGTGTTGCTGTTGCTGTTGCTGTTATGGTTTCGGTTTCGGTTCTTTGGTCAGGAAATACACCTTTCAATCAAGTTGCAAACCGGAGCCAAGCTCGGAGCCAGCAGCCTCCAGACAGCAACTTCAGCAGCAACAGCAACAAAGAGCAGCTCGAAATAAATCACGAAAATTGTCGCAGTCTGTTGTTTGTTCGCTTTATGTTGTTGTTGTTGTTGTTGTTGTTATCGTTGTTGCGAGTTGCTGTTTGCAGTATGTTTGTGTTTATTTCATTTTATGGCAACTGGCATTGTTGTGACAGTTGTTTTTTTTTTGTTGCCAACGGCTTGTTGCTGTTGCTTTTTGGTTTTTGGTTTGTTGTCCTCCGCAAATCCTGTCATGCAAATTATGTTGAGCCTTTGTCCAAATGCAATGGCCTGGCACATATTTCGCTTATTGTGCAGCCCTCGACGCTTTATTACATTATTTATATATATATATATATATATTTAAAGCAGCATTTGCTTTTTGTTGCTCGTTCGTTTAACCAATATGCAAAAATTGTAAAGGCAGAGCTGAAAGTGAAATGAAAAATGTACCCCCAATATTTGTTCAGTCTTTTTCCCATGACAAATGTAGCGTATTTAAACTGCGCTTAAATATTACAAATTACCCACTGCAGAAATTACAAAAATTTCGCTTTAAATAATAAGAAAATATTACAGCAAAAATTTTTAATAATATGAAATCGATATGTGTGTAAAAGTTAATTTTTGTGGGATACTTGAAATTAATTTAATTAAATAGATATTTATTTATTTATTTATTTATTTATTTGTTAACGAATGTCGACACCAAAAATACAAAAATTAAAAATTGGAATTAAATTAAATATAAAATAAAATTAAAACTTTAAATAAATTACAAAATATTAAAATATTTATAAGATATATAAGTATGTATATTTATTTTTTATTTTTTTATTTTAGATTTCTAAGATTTCTGGGGTAGAAAACAAAATGGTCCAACATTTGTTGCAATATGCTGATATTAATTAATGGAACTTTATTTTTTGAATTTTATTCAATATTTAATTCACATAAAATTCTTATTTCACCAACGGCTTTAAAACAATTAAATGCTACTTTTAAAATAACCACAAATTTTCCGTTTGCTTACAGAACAAATTTTCCCACAAATTGTAAAAGGAGAAACGTGAACAGGAGTGAAAAATCAAGGAAATTGAAATTGTAAGTGAAGCATTTTGATTAATCTACCGTAAACTGTGCTGTCAGCGGTGTCAGCAGCAACAGAGCAGAGTCAAACTGAGAGTCAGCGACAACTGCTGCCACTTTTCTTCTTCTTCTTCTTCTGCATCTTTTGGTCTGGGCCAACGGTGCGTATGATTGATATGCGAAATGTAGTCGTGCCAAAAGTTATGGTTTTTGAGCAAATTTAATGCTTTGCAAGGGCGTTAAATAGCGCGTAACAAACCAGGCCAAAAACACACACAAAACACCAACAACAGACACCGCCCAACGCCCACTGTGCCACCAGCGAAAAACCACAACAGGCAACATGTTTGGTAAATGTAGCATTTCCAGGAAAACTCTTCAGAGCCCAACACACACACACACACGCACACACACATAGAAATTTTGTGGCATATACGAATCGAGTTGCTGGCCATTGTCTGAAATGTAATTAATTTATGTGCCCAGCTTCTGCTCTGCCGCTCATTGTCCTGTTCCGAACATGATGAACATGTTGCATGTGGCATTCGGGTTTAACAACAGGCCCTACGGACAAATGCACTGCCAAACAAAAGTTTTGAGTTCATCTAAACGCATAAGGCTTTTGAGTGGCTTCTCATATGCATCCATAGATATTGAAAAACCAATTAAAAGAGCGAGAGAGAGAGAGAGATAGGGAGAGAGAGAGAGAAATAAAATGTAGTTGGGAAAGGACTCAGTTTCAAGTTGTGATTGTGTTCAAACAATGATAATTGATACTGCAAATAGCAACTGAAACGCCCATTAAACAAGACAAATTCAATTTCAAAGTAAGCATGTTTATGAAGTGCTTCAAATCCGGTCCTGATGAAGTTTGTCCAATTGTCCAGTTTTGCAATTTGTTATTTTATTCCTTGACCAAAGCAATTGTCAGTTATTTTTAGCATTTGTTTCTCCTCTAGTTTCTCTCAAGGACCTTGGGCTATTCAGTAATATTTCGTTTTGCATGCTTTGTAATCGGATAATTAAATTATATTCGCACTGGTGGCAGAGTGGCAGAGGTTGTTGCATGCACAGCAGACATCATGCATCATGCCCCGTTGAGCGCATGCAAAGTTCTAATTTGGTTATGTTGCGCGTAAAATTGTTGGAGCAGCGGCGGGGATGGCGTGGCAAGGAAGTCGACAACACGTGCATCAAATACTTCAATAAGCCAAAACTGCCACAGAGTGGCAAACTAAAGGGCTGTCTATATGTATCTGAGTGTGTGTGTGTGTTTGATTGGTAAGCGGATGAATTATGCAAGTTGTGTCGTTCTATTTGCATCTTTGAGGCATGTGGCTTCAATTGGATTTATGCACAGTAAACGTTTCCATTTTGTGTCACAGCAAATGGAAAACGAATCCACCTTGAATTTATGTGCCACATGTTTCAGATATGCTGCAGCATATAGCTGCAAGAACTTTTGCCTCTTTCTAATTGTCAGCGCTGCTGGCGTCTTAAATATTTAATATGGCCAACGGACGCCTCCTGGCCAGGCCCTGATGAAATGGCAATCGTCCCAACTCATTTGACGCCCGACCTGGCAAAGCGTGGCCCATTTCCGCAAATGTCTTTTGGCCAAGCGAAGCCGAGCGAAACGTGGCAAAAATATATGTTTTAAATGCAAACCCAAAGGCCTGGCAAATGGAGCTGCGTTGCGAGTACGTGTCATATACCCTGTACCTGTAGGGTATACACAGTTCGTTGGAAGTGCTGGTGACAGGTTTTACAAACTATGCTTTAACTGCTAGCATAGAGCGCGATTATGTTTATAAGTTTATAAGATTATTAAGAAAACTTAAAAATAATGCTTGTAATATGCTAAATGTGTGCCATTAACTAATTTATTTAATTTTCTTTTAAATTGCATATAGACAATTGATCTAACTGAACTTTGAAATTTTCTCTGCTCATATTTTCAATTGATAGTCTTTTCTTCAATTACATAAAACAAAGCAGATTGAATGAGGGGTATCTTAAAGTCAGTCATTGCAGGTTGCAGTTTTATTACTTGTTGAATTTGGATGTGCTGTGCTCAAGGTAAAACTTTCCAAGGACAGGGACGCAAAGACGGACACGGACACACGAAGCGACAACAGCAACAGCAACAACAACAACAACGTCGGCCACACTGCATAAAAATCCATGACAAAATGTTACAGATTGGCCGATGCCAAAGCGACCAGCGACAAAGCGGAGAAGAAGAGGAAGCTGAAGAAGAAGAAGGGTCAGACGCAGAGCCGGGCCGGAGCCAGAGCCTTAGCCGGGGCCGGAGCCGGAGCCGAGCTAGAGCCGGGCAAGGCTGTTCAACGAGCCCCGGGCAAAGCTCACTGCAAGAGTGGGAGAGAGAATGAGAGTGTGTGATTAAGAGAGGCTGTGTGGGCATAAGCTCGCGAGAGAGAAAGAGAGAGATAGTTAGCCATGGCCAAACAGAGACAGAGACAGGACACGGTTGCATATTTAATCCTGTTGATTTTTATTTGTTTCCGTGTTGCTGCCGCTGCTGCATGTTGTACTATTTTTATGTGCCTCATGATTTTGCATGCTCTTTGCTGCCACAAGAGATACACCCCCCCCCCCCCACCTCCCACCCACACCATATGCATTAGCTATGAAGCTTGTTCAGGTAGCTGTCTGTCTGCCTGATTGCATATGTAGGTATATCTTTTCTTGTTCCTGTGCCAATAATTCTGGGCTTTTCACGTCTACGCAACGTCATCTCAGAGAAAAGACAAGAGAGAATAGGTAGAGAGAGAGATGGAGAGAAGAAAGGATGAAGAGAGGAGGAACAAGGCTGACATTTGCACAGACTGCATTGCCAGTGGCCAAAGCCTGCCTTTTGGCCGAAGGTCATTTGGCTGACGTGTCCTTTGGTCATTGAAAATTCATATGATTTACCAAATTGACTGACAACTAACAATACAATATGTAAATAAATTATTTATAATAGCTAAGCTCAGCTCATGGCGTGCTCGACTAGCGAATACTCTGCAAATATTGGAAATATTTTTAAATTTTAAACAACATATTTTGTAAGTAAATGACTTGGATTTTTGGCTACATTTCAATTTCCAATTACAAATGTTGGCTACTCTTTGGGCCAAAAAAACTGCCAGCACAGCAAAATGCAAATCATGGCCCAAAATTAAAATCCAAATGGAAAAGTAAAGCAAAAAAACAGACAGTTTCATTCTGGGATGACATCAGAGCTCGGCGTGCTCGCAATGCTTGCCAGGCAGCCCAAGGTCGACTGCGAATGAACAAAATGTAAATAAATAAATGTAAAAATAAATAAAAGTGACAACAAACAATTCACACAATTTTAATGTCAGCATCGCTCTAAAGCGGAGCACTCACAATCAGTTGTGCTACATAAATCAAATCTCCCCTGTCCCCCTCTATCTCTTTCTTTCTCTCTCTCTCTCTCATTGTCTCTATCAGAAAGTGGCACATCAATTTGACTTAGGGCTCATTAAAAAGCAAATACCGCAAGTCGCAAACAAGCGATGAGCCACTGTTGCAAGTTGCTACTGTGTAGCGTGGGAATTGTTGGTGGGGGGTGGTGAAGTTGTTGGTCAGCACGGCACGCTTAATTGATCAATCGATTCATCAATCAGTCAATCAATCATTCACTCAACGAAACACTACATTTAATGCTGATTGATTTATTCATGTTATCGCACAGCCAGCCAAGCAGACTAAGCCGAAACTAACTAAGTGTAAGTGGCTCAAACTATTTGGTCTACAAAACACGGGAAGTCATTTATATTTTGGCTTATGTATGGCCATAAATATTAACACCCAATAATCAGATATATATAATGCAAAAGTAATCCTCATTAAAGAACTTCTGTGATGTGGTTAAATGTATTAAAGCCAACAAACTAAGTATTGACATTAACTTGGCCTTGACTTTAAGCAAGCGTTACTTCGCACTGAGTCAGCTGATCTTAGTGGCTATACACATGTACATACATCATCATAAATCACTGGTCTAATAGTTAGCCACACCATCTGTACTTCCATGTTTTAGCCTTTTCCGCATCTACCTTGATTGCAGACACCTTTTAAAATAACTTGAAATATTTTCAGTATTTTGCGGTTATTTCTCTCACTTTCTCGCCCTTTCATGGCCAAATCGGCTTAAAGACGCACCAGAGAATTCGCTTTCAAGTCAATAAGACGTTCTTTATTTCATTACACAGCACCTGTTTACATTTATTTCTTTCTTTTTCTATCGTTCCTCTCTCTCTCTCTTTCTCGCTTTCTTGTTTATTTGGTTAAAATTCTAAAATAACTTGACCGCAACAAAAGCGTTAAATTCGTGCCAAGTTGGTTTCTCCACAAAAGCTGTGTGTACTTAATCAGCTGAAAGCGTAGCCAAGTTTTGGCCAAAATGATGCCCAGATCACGTATACGCCCCGCATTACGGGGCAGAATTGATTTGCAATGCGTCCAAGGGTGAAGAAACTGCCAAATGCTAGATAAGTAAAATATTGTATGCCATTACCGAAAGCATTTGGGAGTAATCAGTTGCACTCAGGGATGCGAAAAGGAATCAGGGAAGCTGTAAAAAATGGGCAAAGTAGACAAACTTGTATTAGGGTTTCAATCAAAACTCTGCTCCAGGATAAAATGTAAAGTCATGTGAAGATGATATTGAAAAAAATCAGAAAAATAAATAGACTTTAAGCAAGCTGTTTAATAAGCAAAACAATTCAAAAGAAACCACTTTATTCAGAGAGGAAAATAAATAGAAATTGTTGCTTAAATTAGCTGAAGAATATTTAATCAAAGACAAATAAATATGTATTGGAATTTCACTGCTTATTAGTAAATGTGGGTAAGAGTAGAAATATTTGCACATTTTGAGCAGTTTTCCATTAATTGAGATGTGGAAAAACCACCACAGAACAACCACTGTGTCGACTTAAGAGCCTTTTCCAACCATTTTACTTGATGACTTGTTCAGGCGCCGAAAGCCAAAAGCCGCAAACTAAATACAAGTTTTTCTGCAGCATCAAAAAACATTTTCACAATTTTTTCAATTTTCCTTTTATTTTTAGTTGGTTTTTTTTTTTTGTTGTAGATGAATTCATTTTGTTTTTGCTTAAATATTTGCTTTTACTCTGCTGCGAAACAATGGAAATGCAGTTAACACAAAAAGAGCTGAGTGCTGCAAACTGGTCGAGTTGGTCGTTTATCAGCCAACTTGGCTTTAGGGGCGCCATTTAGCGGGAATTGCAAGCGCTTTAAAGTTAAGAGCCTGTGTGGGCGTGTCAACGCGTCCAAGGAGTGGCCCAAAGCCTAGCCTGGTGACCAGCTGGCCAATATACCACATTGCTGTCAAGCCATGCTCCATTATTTCTACCTTTTTTCAACTCCAACTTCCATTTCCAACTTCCATTTCAATTTCAGTTTTCTCTGGCTACCTTTGGTTTATTGATTTCCCATAGATTCAACATCGCATCGATTGACTTTTGTTGTTTGTGTTAAATAGTTTTCCACCCCTACAAAAAGTAACAACAAATGTTACTCATACGCCTCAATGGCCCACATATTGTAGGACAATCACGTTAATACTTTGATCAGTTTCGTATCATCAAATATTTATGCTCAATTAGACCATAAATATGAACACAATCTAACAAGGCAACAACAAATCCATTAAAAGCATATTCAATTTATCACTGAGAATATCTAATTATTTTAAATGATGTTTACAAATTGAATCGAAAATATATATATGGAAAATCTATAGATATTTTTTTATAAAATGTCTGCCATTCAGCTTAATTTGATGTCAAATTAAAATAAAATGAAAAGAAAATTTATTTATATCTTGGCTCATTCCCAAAAACACTTACTCAATGCTGTTGTGTAGTGTAACATACGATATATATATTTTTCTGTGTGTGTGTGTGTGTGTAGGTGTGTGTGTGTTGGTGTATATCCATTGCTTAGTTGCAACCGTACTGAATGACAGTAGAGAGTCCGAATGGTAGCTTATTGTGATTGCGATGGTCTATTAAGTATGCAATGGCCAAGGCTAATTGGCACGCCCCCTTTGGTTATGGCCAATGGCATTGTGCTGACGACTGATTTCATTAACTGTCGCTTAATTGCATCATAAATGGTAAGTGCAGCCATTTTTAGCCACATACCGGCAATTTATACAATTGAATTGAGGCTCGCAACGACAAGACTGGACTCTGGCCAGGACTTTTGCTGCCGGCCGTGACCCAGTTCGATGTGGCAATAAATGTATGTAGCTCGACTCCTGGCTGCAAGGCAGGAACTGAACAGCATACATTCATGCCAAGTGGCACTTGTAGCATCTAACGCTCTTTGAGGCTCTTGGCTCTAATTTTGTATGACACACTTTGAGGCAAGGCAGCCACAGACACGACCAATTTGGCCAACATTGAGTCCACAGATTGAGCTGCTCGTCACGTAATGCGCAATTCGCATGCCACCAGCAGCAACAACAACAACAACAACAACTGTGGCAGGTGAATCGGACAACAACTTGGCAAGGGAAAATCACTTTCTGTTTGTTGCTGCTGCTGCTGCTGCTGCACGTGCAACACACTGTGGCAAGGATAAGGCCTGGCTTCCTTTCCTTAGCCATTTGTTGTGTGCTGATAAGCTTTTGTTTGGCGCTTAGCTCAGCAATCTGTCTGAGATAGCAACGGAAGGGTATTTGTGAGTTTGGGGCAGCTGTTTGCTAAGGCAAAAAAGAGGCACAATTCGAACGAGTGATTAAGTAGAATTGCTCTTTATTACACTGTGTGGTTGCACGTGCCACGGGAGCACAACAGTTTGCATTAGTCTCCTAGATTAGATGGTCCAACTTATAAATCACTGATATATTTATATATGTATCTATATTTAAATTCCATGCCAAGAGCACTCCAGTATTACTGAAGTATGTCATAGACCTACAAGGCCCAAACATAGCTCTTATATAGAAGTAATTTAAGTTCACTTTTAGAACCATAACCTGGCCCTTAACTTGTTCATTCATGTCGTTGGCAATTTTGCATTCATAAATAAATTTGCATGCATGTTTCTGGCATATAAAAGGACGCAAGTCATTTGGCTGTTTAACTATATTCAAAGTAGAGATATTTTTGGGTATTACGCATCCGAATACGTGTTAACTTTGTGGTCGAATCCGCAGTGGTTTTCAGCTTATTTTCGAGTATTTACAAGTTGCATGAACAATGCGGTGGCAACTCTGCTTCAGCTTAATTAATGATGTGCATGTTTTTGCTTAACGCTATCTCTTTTGCACTGCCTCTTTCTCTATCTCTCTCTCTCTCTCTGTCTCTCTCTCCTTCTCTCTCTCTCTCACTGTCTCTCTCTCTCTGTAGCCTGCTTTTTGGCGCGATTTAGGTGCCAGAGCTTTATGCGCTAAACGTGATTTTTACAAAGTTTTCCTTCTGCAAACAGAGGACATCTGTGAGTAAAATACGAAAAACCACGTTCACATTCACATTCACATTCACAGTTACATTCACAGTTACAGTTACAGTTATAGTTACAGCTGGTCCCCACCACTTTAGCAAGCACTTTACTTCACCCCGTTCGCTGCCCCGTGGAACTAACACGTGCGTTGCCACTGCCCCAGGGGCATTTGTGGCACTGCCTCTTCATTTGTTTACCTTGACCACCAAAAAGCATGAAAGGACACGCTTAAATGTTGTTCAACGATTCTTTTTTTTCTGTTTTCCTGTGCGAAGGACAACACTGGCTGTCATACATCATATTTAACAGCCTGGTAAGCTTGAATCATGAATCATATATGAGTTGCCCCAGATTTACTACAACTACACCAGGCTCAACAACCAAATAAAGTTCAGAAATACATGAGGCAAGACACCTGGCAATCAACATTTTGTTTATCTATAATTTGGCTTAAATGAAGTAACAGCACTTCTTAATAAGGGTTCTCCATTACTAAACTGATCTTTATTAAGAATGAATAACTTGCAATCAGCATTTTGTTTATCTACTTAAAAAAAGCCTTAACAATTTAGCAGACTGATTGATTGACTTATTTCTTTATGAATCTTAATCCAAATCTTAATTTAGATAATAATTTGTAAGTTCTCTTATTGAAGTATCTTGACTTGTTTACTCAGGTTATTAAGCAGTCTCTTTGCAGCACTTGAATTGTGATGCAACATAATGCTGCAAGCTGGATATATATTCAACTTTGAAATTCTATACAAAGTCAACAAAAAGGGGCCCAACAAAATGGAATTCGTTTGCTCAAGAGTTGGAGTTGGCGTACATTTTCCGGCATTATTGTCCGGTGGAAATACAATAGCGCTTTGAGTGTTTTTTTTCTTCTTCTTCTTCTTCTATTATTAGTTGGCCAGGGGCTTCAGTACCACTTTAATCCTCCGGTGGGGCAGGCAGGCAGACAGTGTCTGATGTCTGATGGGGCATGGGGCAGCCTTATGCAAAGCGCGGCTCGTGCTCTTAACTTTTATTGGCGGAACGTGACCGTAATTCGCTGCCTCACACGCAAAATATAGGTATATTTATGTATATATATATTTATACATAAATATATACATATGTATGTATGTATGTATGTATGTGCGAGCGCCAATACAAAAGTGCATTTAATATTTACGTCTTCAATAAAACATTTTTTTTTCGTGTGTTACGGAATTTGTTGGTGGGTATTTTGGGGTGTGGACATGTTTCAATTACCTGCGCGAGAAAAAAACCATCTAATTTTGTTTCTTTGCCTCTGATTATTATTTTTTTGCAACATGAACTTTCGTTTGGTATACTTTACATATTTTGTACGGGCCACCAGGTCGGAATTTGTTTTACATTCGACGGGGATCGACCCCTCAAGCAACCAGATTTTTGAATAATTTATTATGTTTTTGGCAAATATCTCGCATCTCAAATCGCAAATCAATTCTGCCCATCTCACTTGTGACTTGCCATTAAAACGTTGTATATACTATATATATATATATATTTATATATATATGTATGCATATGCATATTTATATTTGGGTTTGTCTGCTGCTGAAATTATGCGTGAGTAGCAAAATTTGATTTCATGCCACCACTTGAAGCGCTTGTGGCATCAACAACAAATTTGAACTCTTGCAAATGAGTATCGTAATCGAAATTCACCTAAGAACTTGTAAAAATAACTAATAAATAATAATAATAATATTAATTAGTTAAATATCGAATTCAATTTGTCCAATCTGAATCAAAAATATAGCAAATGCAGAAACTGTAGTTGCGATTATCACATTTAAAAATCTATAAAAATACAAACATAGATTTGAGGGGTAGCTAAACTGTATTTTTTCAATTTATTCTACTTTCTACTTTAGTTATTAATAAAAGTAATAATAAAATAAAAAGTTATTTGAAGTTAAGCAGATAAGAATATTTTTAGCTCCCTTTTTAATGTTTAACTTTCCTGAGTACAATTTTTGGTCTGATTGTGTTTTTAACTCGTTAAGAATACCTCAGATTTATTATATTCTTTATTTAATTTTAAATTTTAATTTTTTATGGTAATTACTCCCTATTTTACTATTTTTACTACTCTAAATAATATTAATCGGTACTCAGATGGCTCAGATCATCATGTTCCAGTTTCAAGAACAAATATTCTAAGCTCACATCCCCAAATTTGTCACACACAGCTTGAGTTTTCCCAATTGGGGAGTGGTAGGGAAAACAATGCTAATTATGAACCGCAACCAGCTGCAGGAAAAGGGAAAGCGAATGGAAAATGGGAAGTAGCAAAAGAGCTGCTCATTTTATGCTCATTTAGTGGACAACATTGCAGAGAGACAAAAGTTGTCATTGTTAGTTGTTCTTGTTCTTGTTGCTTTTGGGGCATGGTTTTTGTTGCATGGTGTTTGATTATATCATTAGGAGGCTCGTTGGGCATAATTTAATTAAAATGGCCAGTGGCCCAATTCTGTGCCTGTTGCTTTTCTTGTTAATATTATGTTGTTGTTGTTGCTGTTGTTGTTGCTGTATGCTGGCATTGTTATTAAAATTGAATTAAAACGCTATCAACAACAACAGCTTAACGGCAGCCACACCGTCTGGCAAACTGTTAACGGCAAATTGATTACCCAGCCAGGTGGCTACAACTTTTATTCACATTCATCCGCACTCACCCAACACCCAAACAAACACTCAAACACTCAGGCAACGTGAAAGCGCAGTCATTTAACTTTGACATCCTCGGGTTTCATTAAATGCAAAAGTCGACGCACAAACATAAAAATGCACATCCTTTAAATGCAACATGGGAGAAGTCCAGACTCCGGAACAGTTTAATTAATGTCAAGTATTAAGTGTGATTACGTCGAATACATAAACATACATAAGCGAGCTGTTGCAGCAACAAAGCAGTTGAGCGGTGTTCATGCCACAGTAAGTCTTGCCTCTAATTGAGCGACTGACAGGAGCTAAACCTATTTAAAGACTTGGATCCACTTCCAAGCGATGAGTATGTAATAAACACTAAATACAATCAAATAACACGAATAAAAAAATATTAAGTGATTTCCAAGTGGTAAACAACGATTATAAAATAATGGCAAAAAGTATTCCTTTTGTATGCAACTTAAGAGTATTAAGTAAACTTCAATTAGAAGCTTTTGTAATGTTCGCTTTCAGGTTTTATGTTGTACTACAATTTAATTATCAAATATAATTATTAAAGAAACATGCTTTTACTCGATTCAATTTAAAATATGTAGAAACAAAAAAGAAGCTCAAGTTGTGCAACAAAAGTGAAGAAGCCGAGTCGAGGCAGCCAAAGAAGAGCACGAAACATTTTTAGCATTTTCATTTAAAATAACTTTGAGACTTCATTTGTGCAATTCATCAACAGAAGAAAGCAGAACGCCGAAACAGGGACAGTGACAGACAGACAGACATACCGACAGACAGACAGACCCAGGGGAAGAATGGCTTAAGAACTTCCGTTTCCACTGGCAACAATAATGACAGCAAAAAATGCGAGAGTGAAGCAACAACTGGAATGCTGGCAAAGTGGGGAAGATGCAATTGCAAACAATTAACAAATATGTTCTGGCCATGACCAGAAAACACGCACGACTTCTTAGCCAGGTTGCCTGGTTGCCTGGTTGCCTGTGTCTTGCAATTGCAATTGGCTGTTCCCCTGGCTCTGACTACCTGTCTGTATGTCTGTCTGTCTGTCTGGCTGTCTCATCAAATGAAAATTGCTGAGTGAGCCTGGACCGATCATCGTCCAATCCATCGGCATCTTCAGATTCTTTTGCACAATTGGCAACTCATTCATCATTTTTAATTATGACAATTGCCTGCTCTTCCACGTAGAGCTTTGCCCCAGCCTGGGAAATGCCAGCCTGGGAAAATTATGTTGCTCACGTGCCTATTAACTGTTAATGGCATTGCTCACAACCGAATAACCTTCGTGGCTTGGTGCTTAGGGCTTGTCCCTCCTATTTTTATGGCATCTGCTCAACCGAATTGGTAATTTGGATTTATTGCCTGACCAACAGGTTGTTTAACGCCCAACAAGATTGCCACAATTGAGTTGCCCGCAATTTTGATTGAGCCAATTTCTCTTCTCGCCACCTCGAATAACTTTTCCGAAATCTGAATTCATTTTCATTTACCATTTCCTATTAAAATTCATGATTGGAAAAACATATCAAATTCTGCGATACTTTACTTAATCAATTTTGAGGTTGAGATTTCGTATAAATTTAATTCATTTAAGTTAAATTTGTTGCGTCAGTTTCTTAATTAACTTAAGTTAAGCTATTGATTTTCTCTTAATGGGGTCGCCTAATCTGCTAATCAGGCAGAGAGAAAAGCAATAATAAAATTATAACTGAGCTGTCATAAAATAATAATGAGGCTTCTTATCAGGCCAGAACCAAAAGTAGTCATGGCCCGGCCAACACTTAAGCAGGTTGCAAGCTGAATCATTTTTGTATTACAATTAAATCAAAATGCGCATAAATTAATAATTATAATTATAATTATTGTGCTTGTTTAAAGCGGTGCACTGAATGGGAAAAAAGAATGCATTAAATGCGCTGAATGCAAAACTAATTTATGCATTGTATAATTGTCATTCCAGCTGATGTTGCTCCTGTTTAGCATAATTCATAATTCATTTTTCGGCTAATTTCCATAACATAACAGCTGGCGTATGCGTAATATTTCTGTGCCTCTGCCAAAAAATATGTAATGCGACTCACACATGTAATTACAGGCAACATGGCCTTTTTACCACCTCATTCATTTGCCGACCTGGCCAGGGTTAAGGTGTGGCTCTGGCCTGTGGCACAACTTGTGGGCGTGCCCCAAGTTCATTTTTGTGGCTATTTGACAAATGTGCAAGCCAACATATGCAAACATGCGAGCAGACACTTGCCACATGCCACTTGCCACTTGCCACCTAGAGGCAGCCGTCATGAGATCACAGACTGTGATTTTTAAACTATGACAGTTAACTGCGCAATTGTGTTTTTGTGGCCTAGAAATTGTAATATTCTGTTTTACTAACTTAAAATTACTGCAATGTTTTCTATTTTCTAAATCTATTTGAACCGCTTTTTTAAAGCTAGTTTTTATTTTGCCATGTTTTAGTTATAGATCAAATAGTCACTAAATTGAATTTGGTGGATAATTGATGAGTAATGGGAAAATGTAAACAAAAAATATTGTTGCCACATTTTGTGCACTTTCACAACCATAATCCAGATTTCACAACATTTTTTAACACTGTTCTGTGAAAGCTGGCAGTTTTCGACTTGTTTTCACAAAGCTTTGCAGCACATCAATCAAAACTGTCGACCCCGTCACTTGTCCAACACTGAATCCAGCGGCGCCACATGCTGTTTCCAGTGCTGGCCACAATTGAATATTCGCCCAACAGATATTTGGCATTAATGAAAAACTCGTGATGGGTTCTTTGTGCATTTCAGGAACAAAGCAGCAGCAGCAGCAGCAGCGGGGGACATTCGTCAAGGTGAAGAGGGTGGCGCGGATGCTGGCCGTCTAGCGGATAGCAGAACGCCCCCACTCATCCCCAGCCGAGCCCCAAATCTCCCAACTCTCCCGGCTACTCGGAGCCAAATGTATGCGAGTCGCTCCACGCAATTTGCCAAAGGCATCGGCAGCATGGCATGCAGCATACAGAAGCAAACCTCGCAGGCAGCACCAACGGCAACCATGACAATGACAACGGCCAGAGTCAGAGGTGATGGTGGTGGTGGCGGTGTTGTTGGAAGTGGCGCCAGCGGTGCCGGCACTGTGCCCTCTACGCCCAAGATCAACAAGTCGGCCCAACCAAGGGGCTCGCTGCCAACGGATGTGCATCAGCCACCGCTGGAATTCCAATGGCCGCCGCCGTTGCCCGTTTCCAGTCACACCAGCAACTTGCGCCTAAACATGATGAACCAGGACCCAAAGGATTTGCACACAGCTCGCGCCATCATCGAGGAGTTGCGCTCCAAGGTTCGCTTCCAAACCGAGCACATTATGAAGTGGCGCAAGGCCTACGCTATGCAGGTAATTAAATGACAACTGTACAGTACTCACTCGCAGATAAGAACATTAAAATTTGAAAACAGAATTATTGGAATTTATTTATTTTTATTTTATTTACTTTTTTATTGTTTAAAAAAAAGTATCTATGAGAAATTATAATTATTTACCAATTAGAAAAGATTGGTTTCTCTTTGCGAGTGACAACTGTACAACCCTTTTAGACCATATCTAATCCTTCCTCTCTCTCACTCTCTCTTTGAATAGGTGCAGCAGCATTATCGCTATCAGAAGGAGAAATCGGATCAGATGAACTCGCTGACCTCGCAGCTGCTGCTGTTGGAGTCGCGACTGAAGCGGAAGCAGAAACAGATTGCGAGTCTGCTGAGTCATCGGGAGATGACCATACAGCGGCAGCAGAAGATCATCGATACGCTGTCCACTCGCCTGGTGGATCACGGGCTGGAGAGCATTGAGGCGAGCTATGCCAATGAGCTGGACTCGCTGAATGATTCGGATTCGGCTGTGGTGCTGGAGGACATTGATTCGGACAGCAACATGATGACGCTGGGTACGCGTCGCAAGAGCAGCGGCGGTGGTGCTGGTGGCCTGGGTGGTGTTCTGGGCAGCGATGGCATCACCATTGTGCGCTCCATATCGGATGCCATTGAGACGAATCTGAATAAATATGGCGCTGCGCGGCGCAACAATTGCTTTCTGCGACGCCCCGACATACTGGAGACGGTTTACTCTGTCGAGGAGGATCCGGAACCCACTCCGGATGTCGCTGAGAAGCGAGACAAGTTTAAGAATCGTTCGGAGAAGGCGCTCAGCTCGAGCTCCACCGAGGGTCAGATCGATGCGCCGGCAGCGCCCGAAGCCAAAGACTCATCATCCATATCGCCAGTGATGGCGATGCCGGTGCCACGTCGCCAGCTGGGTGCACTGAAGCGATCGCCCAGCCACGATTCGCCGTGTACGACGCTGAGCGTGAAGGTGCCGCAACTGGACCAGCTCAATGGGAAGTCGCAGGTGACCACCTACAATCGGGTCATGTCCAATCATCGCTCGGTGACAAAGCCCAAGGATGTCAAATACAAACGCATCAACAAGGCCAAGTCGAAGAGTCTCGAGGAGCTGCGCGGCCGCCTCAAGAATCTGGTGGAGCGTCCCGGTCTCGATCCCGGCTACACAGCTGGCATGATGCCCCAGACGGCCCAGTCGTATGCGTGACACACGGATCACCAGGCAGCTGGCGAGGCTGCTCCGGCTCCGTCCGGCTCCACTTCAAGTCCGATGGCGGATCAGATGCCGACGCCGCCGCGGCACAGTGCACCCAAGCGTTCGCTGACGCTGCCACGAATACTGGTGCCGCAATCGGTGCTGGGTGCTGGCGGTGCGGGCAGTTCCAGTGGCAACGGGGGCGGGGGCGGTGCCACTGGGCGTGGTGGCTTCTAGCAATTAAAGAAATTTTTCATACGCAATTGTGATAAAAAGTAAAATTGTTCTCTCGCTCACAAGTTCTCCCTCTCTTTCGCTCTCTCTCTCTCTCTCGAATCTCTCCCTCGCTTTTGTAACATTTGTTTCCTCCACTGATTTTCCTAAGCCAACTCCTTTGAGTTGGCACTTAATTTAATTTAGTTTTATGTTCACACTTAGATTTACATTACGTTAATGAAAGGAACTGCATTTCAAATTGACTTTTACTCTAATATCATTTCACATGAATAAATACAAACTACACAAATACCCTGCATATTATTTTGACTCCACGAGAAGCGTATGAAAAATTTCATATCATTTGACAACTACACAAATCGAAATGGGACAATATGAGAAGACGACATGTTCAAAGAGGTGGGTATTCAAATATACATATACATATATACATATATATATACAAGAGAAGGTATCTGGGTGAAAACTAAGTAATTAAGTAGGTTAGAAAATGTACAACCACAAATTGTTTAGCTTTGTATATATTTTAGTCTTATGTTTTTTTCTAAATCGAAATTACCCACTAATTATATTAAAATAATAATTATAAGCGCTTGTAGTTTCAATATATAATTTTCTAAAAAAAAATCCAATTTCATAATTTGGCGTAGCTACTGCAATTTATCCTCTTGAACTAAACTTACTTAGTCATAAGCTCTACTCCATGGACTGTCTTCTAGATAACAGAATTTAAGTGCAAGAAAGCTGTACGTGTAACTAATCGAGTAAAATATATATAAAACATATATTTTCTTACTTAAATTTGCAGCTAAATATTTTTACAAAATACAAAAAAAAAAACAAAATCGTTTATATTATAAAATAAAAATAAATTAAATAAACTCATTTAAATAATTAATGTTGATTAGCGTAAGCCGAACTAATCAAGTAACTGAGAGTTTATTTTCGTTGAATTTTTTCAATTATTTTTGAAATTGTTATAAACTTTGGAGCCTTGCGCTCCAAGAAGTTGAAACGTCATGTGTACCTTGCAGATATTAAGAATATTTAAGCATATATATATACGTATATACATATGCATAACGGTATATATAACTATGTGTGTGTATGTATTATGTATGGTAAATGTAAGTTAAGTATTGCATATATGTAACAGCCTTAAATATATCTACAACAGTTCTCAACTAAATCAACTCAAAGTACAATGCTCAACCGATGTCAATATTGAAATAGTTCTATATACAATGATAAAAGATATACATAGATATATGTATGTGCTTATCTGAAACATCACCCAAGTTTCAAAATGTATCCAAGTACCTAAATATTGTTGTTGTACCTAAGACAGTCCCACAGCAAAAATAACGTTTCATTTTCACCTAAATAGAATATCGTAAAATATTGAAAATATATATAAAAATACGTAATTTCAATGTCAGTTTTAAGTTATAAGTTGAATTAAGCAATCCAATCAATTCCCTTGTCAATTTATCACTCGAGTTCAAATAAGTTTGTCAATACGAGTACAAAAAGCATTTCGAATGTATTTAAAGTACTCAGATACAAAGCGTGTTATTCTGAATATAAATTAAGTGTTTACATATTTATTGTAAATGTTAAATTAAATATATATATATATGTATCTAGTAGAATCAGCATAAGTTTCAGATTTAAAATGACTTCAGCTATTTACATGCCAAAGAACTCAGACCTCAGTAAAATTTCATTATGTGAGGCATATTGAATAAGTTTCATTTTGTATTTGACAATGTAAAACACCTTTAATATCATTCAAAGTGTTGAATGTATTTATTTATTTTTAAAATTTAATTTCAAATATTGCTGAAAAGTAAGCTCCCAAGAGGGATTGTAATATTAAGCATGAGATGTTAGTTCAACAAATACTCTCCAATTCTATGCTAACGAGTGTAAAGTAGAATATAACTTAAATAAGTTACAATTATAATAATCAATTTATTCATTTTATTTATAATACATGTAAATATATGTATTTGTACTAATTGTAATACATATTATACACAATATGGCAATTAGCTGCTCTCGATTCTTTATCTAGTTAGCTTGAATAACTAATTATCTATTTATAATAAGTAACTTTTGAAATTTTTTGCTCATTTTACAAAAATTTAAATCAATATGTATTGTAAACTATATACTTTTGATTTCTGGCTTTGCTGAAGTGCTTAATAAAAGCTAAACTTATCTAACACAGACACAGCATTTGAGTTATCAGCGAGACATGTGACTATTCATTATTCATTCAACCCGAATTCTGAATACTAAAATCTAGTCACTAATCAACATCGATCGCGAACGGCAGCATGTCAATTTCTCTCTGGTTTGCTCTGCTTATCAGCAGTGGTCTTATCTGTCTGGTGGGGCTGAATCGAATCAATATAACTTGACCTTAACTAATTGAAATACATTATTCACAGAGTCAAGGAGATGCCAGACAGACAGCAAAGGACATAGAACAGCTCTATAATAAAGTGCTACAGTTCAGCCTGCAAAACGCTCGAGATCGTTTGGATCATTTGAATGACAGCAATGCCATCGATAAGCAATACTTCCATGAGCTGGATGCAATTGTGGGCACTGAGAACTACTACAGCACCGCCTATCTAATATTTGTCCTTGTCAACCGTTCCTTGTTCAATCAGCCCGAATCCGACAAACTGCTGCTGGAAGTGCTCCCATACGAGATGATCTCCATACGCAACTTTTTCTCCAAAGTTAAGATCAAATTGCTAAATTACTTGGCGATTACTCATCAAAACAAAGTGGAGCTAATGACAAATGTGACGCGGTGGCAAACGGAAACTGAGGACACTCTTGTGATTTCCTATCTCGAGTTTCCACAAACACTCCAGGATCAGGTGCCCGAACTGCAATTAATGGACTACATGAAGCAGGCAAAAAGCTTAGTCGACGGCATTGTTAAGGCACTCTCATATAAATGAATGATCTTCAAATTAATTGATATCAATTGTTTTTGTGTTTTATTATTTTTAGCCTAAATTATCCTCTACAAGTTATCAACTCGACATTTTTTTGCAGTTGGCCTTTGTTTTTCAAATGTTCATTTACATATTTTTATAAATTATATAAAAAATCTCTCAATAATCTCCTGAGTGCCTACGACTATATATATTTCAGATTTTCACAAAGGAACTTTCTTGCAGTTCCTTTTAACAGCAAGAATTCCTAAGAAGTAGACAGAAAAAATATATATAATTAAAATTTTGAAATTTATTCTATAATATATATTTATGATATACCAAATACTCGCTCTAGCTGTTCAGTGATTGTTTGTAATAATTTCAGATAATATTTCTATTGTTCGACTAATTTATATGCTTCAACATTTATCAATCTCAGCATGCGATCATATTGCTGCAGCACTCCCCGCACCGCTCGCAATGTGGGCCTCAATGTCTCCTCCTCGCTAATCTTGCCCACGTAGCTGATCTCCAGGGTTTCAAGCTGAGCGTGTAGATCGCTGTAGCTGCGTCTTAGTGTTCTCAGATGACGCTGCACTTTTCGCTGGTTGCACCGAGTGCCGAGTGGGCGACACTGCTCCACGAGTGAGACAAAGTTGAGACCCATTTGCTCCAATGATTGCGCCCACAAATTGATGTCCTCGTTGAATTGGCGCACTTGCAACTGCTGCTCATCCTGTTGTTGTTGCTGTTGTTGCTGTTGTCTCAGCAGCTTACGCAACTCCCGCAAACTCTCCCCAGCGGGAGGCGCACCTGTCATCTATTATAAAGCTTGGATATTGTTAAATTGTCTTGGAAGCGTTTCGTGTAACCTACGCCCAGCAGCAGCAGTAAAATGATTAGTCGAGCTCTCAACATTTAAATTGAACGTTCTTATCACGCCAAGGGAACTCACTGCACTGATTATAGACTGCCAGCCACCAGTTCCCAGCGATCTCACATTGTTTTTGCCAACACGAGTAGCTTATAAGAGGCAATCGTAGCTGGGATTCAGTGATACAGTCTTCGAAAGATCTTTCAACTGGTTGCAACCATGTGGCGTTTTGTGATTCTTCTTGGTGCCCTTCTGCCCTCATCGGTAAGCCAACTGGATAATTACTAGATTAACTGACTGGCCATATTCAATGAAATTATAGAGGTGTATAGGATAAATTTTTAAAGATTAAGGTAATTTAAAACATTCTCCACCGAATAAGAGGAGAGACACTCTTGACAAATCTTTTTCATTAATTTTGGAAAATGAACTGGCATATCTAAGTAATATCTGCAATAATAAATCTAAAATATCATTTGTACAGTTCGCCAATCCTATCGTGTCCTGCGATAAGCTTGAAGCAGTTCTGGCTCAAGAGATCAAAACTTTTTCACGGCAAGCAATTCAGGAAGGCGTTCAACTGTTGCAGCTCCTCTTGAAAGAAGCCGAATCCATGGGACCAAACACTGCAGATCGAGCTGCAATGGATAAGATAGCCAATTTCATTGAAAACTCAAAGTACGCCGAGGATTCCGAAGAATTGGAGGACTTGTTATATGAGCTAGAGGATCTGCTGGCACTGGGCGATTTTAGCGCTGAGGAGACAGATGAAATGGATGAGGATCTGATCACAAAGTTGTTGCGTCAGCTCGGCTTCGATATGTTTGAGCAAAATTTGGAAAAGAAGTTGTCCATCTTTATGAAGAGAACTGAATCCCACATCGAGTCCTATCTGATGATGGAGAAGGGCTTCCGAGACTCGAAAATGACAACGTGGTTTACTAAATTCCAAAATGAAAGCGATATTGAAAAGAAATTATATATGTTGGACGACCTCTTCGAAAACTTTGATTGCTAGATTGTAAATAACTATCAATATTTAAGTATTCAATAATTACAGTTTATTAATATGGAAATATTGTGAAAAACATTTTAAATTGAATTTGTAAACATCTTATATAAATCTATAGCACATAAGCTAAACTATTTCCTGGTAGCTTTTATTGCTCATTTAGACATTGAACTACTGCGGAAGTGCGAAAAACTACAAGTTAACAATAACAGCTAAGTCTATCAGCTAATCTATTAACAAAGTAGAATTGAACTTATATTGAGTTAATTTTTGCAATGTTCAGCAATGTTCTAGGAAATTGTAAATTCTAAAAGACTTGACTATTTATGCCATGTCCCAAGCGAGAGTCGAACACACTTCGATGAACTTGGGGTGCTCCCATGCCATCTGAACTGTAGCTATACGATTCAGAGCGATAGAAGTTATTACCGGAGGAGCCACTGTGAAATTCCGGAAAATCGCTGACGTGAGGTCGCTATAAAAGTAAAAAAGTGCACCACATCAATGGCAATGTATAATTGATAGGAGGCATTGTAAATACATACAGTCTGAATGCTCAAGGGTATTGACGAAAAGTCCGGTCCATTGAAACCACTGGGAGTGAAGCCCGAAGAACGGGAGAATGTAGGCGGTCTGATATTACCACGATTAAAGCCCGATTGATCACTATTATATAATTCATTGAAGTTCACCTGGAAAATATTCAATATTGTTATAATTCACATTGTATTTGAATGAAGATTGCCTACCGGACGGAAGCCAGTGTTGAATTGAACAGGTGTAGGACCCCTAAACCGATCGGGTATTCTCGAGTTGACTGGAAACACACCGCTATATCTATCAGAGTCATAGTCCTCATCCGAATGGCGTGAAGATTTGGCGGCCGAGCTCTGCAAAAACCACATATAAGTTAACGTATATACATACATATATACAGTTGTAGTTTATATAGATCTAACCTGAGTGATAACAAAATCGCTCGTTGATTCTGGCTTATCCTGTGGCTTAGCAGTGGCTGTTGTTGAAGTTTCTATAGGCTTAAACATATTCGAGGGAATGTTGCGTGTGTCCCGCTGAATGCGCAACTAACAAAACAGAATTGAATATTGTAAAACATATTGTAAACAAATACAAAATATTGTTATATATATATATTAAAACTCCGCTTACCCCATGCAATGTAGCACTGTGGCAGACCTGTAAATATTTAGTAGAACACAGATATCTATTAATATATATATATTGTAAGTCCAAGACCATAGATATAAATCAATATATATTTATATATGTATCTCTATAGTCTTTGCTGCTACTTACCCCCAGCCCCATGAGCAGTAGGCTCAGACTTGCAACAATTTGTACGTGACACGAGCGGGGCGACATTTCCAACACCGTTTCGATCTGTTTGGCAGCTCCCAGCAGTATGACGATCTCTAGACCTAGGCAAGTTGCATTTACTACTGAAATGACGAGTAACCCGTCAAACTGGAAATAAATAAATAAACGCTGAGTGCTCGGGGTTATCGGCAATGCAGGCGGGAAAAAACACAATTACGTCCACGACTTCCCAATCAATGAATTAATATTGATCACGCACACATAACGCTTTTATATATACCCTTGCGATTATATATATCAGAGAGTATTGTCATTTTGACGTCAAGCATTGAGGAAGACTTCTCCAACCTTATAAGGTATACATATGTCTAATTAGTATCCTTTGCCGAATACAAACTTCTCCGACAGACCGTTCGTCCGTTGTTCCCTTAGTTTTTAATCTTTTTAATCTTGGTCAAACTGAAAGTGTATCTCGCAGATCGAATCAATATAGCTTCCATAGAAATGATCAGATGAAAAATAACATTTTTGAGTACAAAATTTAAATATGCCTTTCACAACTTTTAACAAAAAACCATCAGTATCGGCCTAATATATCATATCGGGTTTATATGAATAATCTGTTTATTTTTAAAAATGTGCTTACTCCGGCAAGGGTATGTAAACTTCGGCGTTATTAAAACAGTCGTTATTTCTTGATTTCATTTTTATATGCATCTTTATTTGTATATACACGATTGATTTTAATCAAGCTTGTAGTCATAAGTTGTACATATGTAAGTAGGTAAAGTGACCGCTGGCTAAATCTGATTACAATTCACAACTGTTATTTTTTTCGTGATTGCAATTTTACATTTGTTTATCAATAATTCCTTATAAATTATAAAAGCTGATTTGCATTAATTAATTGGTGAATCGTTTCTATAATTATTAGCGTGCGACTATTGTACTTAGTAGCGGCCATAGCCATAGGGAGAGCCATAGCCACGAGCAGGACTAGCATACGGGTAACTGGGCGGCAGCTGAGGACGCCGCTGGATCACATAGACTGGTGGATAGCCAAAGTGCGGTTGTTCAGGCAGTTTGGGGCTCTCCTCAGTGGGTTGCATCATGCTCTTGTCAGTCGTCCCATCATCATCCGTATCTGGCTTGGGCTTATCCGAGCTGTCGACCGGGCCTGGTGCATAGCCCGGCAATCGGGATGCATAGGCATGGTGAGGGAAGGGAGGTGGTAAGCCGTAGGGAGAGTAAGCTCGTCGCGGGATCGGATACGATGCATAAGGATGGCCTGGATAACCAGCTTCGTTTGCACTCTCGGGCATGCCTTTTGGAATGGGGCTAGCTTGAGGATAAGGATACGGATATGAACCGGGATACGGGCCCGTTTGTGGATATGGATGGGGACTCCAATAAGTAGGTGGTTGATGCAGTGTAGGTGTGTGTGGCTTCTTTTCAGTCGGTTTTTTTGTTGTTGTTGGTGGTGGCGTTGTTGGTGGTGGTGTTGTTGGTGGTGGTGTTGTTGGTGGTGGTGTTGTTGGTGGGGGCGTTGTTGTGGTCTCAATCGGTGGAACTGTAGTTTCCGGCAAAGAAACTCCCTTGTTCAGCAGCGCCGATCCATCATCCAGTTGTTCAAGTCCAAAATCGGGCTCTGCGGTTGCTGCATTCTCTGGCTGAATCTTAGGCAGGGTTGTTGTCGTTGCGGGTAGCTGATGAACATCCTCCATTGACTCGACATCAGAATAATGTGAATAGGCCCAGACGTGAATACAGCTAAGCGCTACGAGCTAAAGGGGAATTTATGTGGTTAAGAGCTGCGATCAGCACCATTTACATATGTAAATTAAATCATTGCTTACCTGGCTGATTAGCAATAGCTTTATATAGTACATATTGATCTTAAATGCAACTGCAACTGCTGCCTACAAGTTCCCTATGCAAACTGCTGGCTTGAAATGAGTAAGCGCTCGCTTTTATAGTTCCCCAACAAGTACTCAACCTACAATTAAAGAATATTAATCAATTAATCATGAACTTTCGATGCTGCAAAAAAAAGAGCGTAAAACCCGACCAAAGATTATGTGTCTGTTTGGGCAACTGACCGATGCGAATTTCCCCAGCTGCGTTCTGAACTACTGTATATCAACTGAGATGAGAGCTTTGTCACAATTTCCGCATTTTCTCAGCTCTTTACAAATTTGCCAATAAATTTCAAGTGCAACTCGCGCTTAGCTTCAAAAATGGCAAAACCCTCTGACATTTGTTGTTTTCATTTCCAAAAGCATTCATATGGCCAGAAGCAACTCGGTATGGTTTCTAAATTGTACATATAACAACGAATGACATTCAAAAGTATTTAAATGATTTCGTTCTTGTGCCACTAGTGATCCTTTCTTTGCGCTGATCCTTTTGGGCAGCTAGAATTCCAAAATTTGCAGCTGGGATAACTTAAGTGATAAATGTACTATAATGCACAAGGTGACCAAAATCGATTAAAGTTCCATTTAATGAAAAAAAATGTAAGAACACCCTGTATACTTGCAATTGAAGAGTGCACTGGTTGATTAGATGCTCCGGAGCCAAGGCAAATGCAATTAGTGGTCGCTTCTTATTCATAATCTTAAAAGCAACAGCCCCAGTTGAGGGAATGAATAGACTCGGAAATGGCTGAATGATTCTGTGTTACAGTTGCTGCTACTAATAACATTTTGCCTATTGACGCTGGCAAGGAGAAGTCCTGAGGAAACGCCCACAATTTTATAGTACGTCGGCTTGATGAGGTTAAGCATCATAAAAGAAAGCAAAAGAAATGTAAATTGACTAATTAACAAGGTCAACGGTGGCTAGAATGCATCGCATGGATTTTCACGCTCCATTATAAATTACAAAAAAGACAAATAATGAAAATAAATTAATAGACTTCATATTAAATACAATGACTTCTCACATGAATTAATCATTTGTTTCCCTTAATTTATTCGTATCGTTTTGCTTACTCCAACGACTAGCTTCTTTCCGACAGGTGGCGCTAAATGCCGTATACAGCTGCGCGGCTTTGCTTCAGGAACGATTTAAATATACAAATTGGTTTCTGTATTGGGTAAATTGCGCTGAAGCAAAAAATCACGGCATACTTTTAGGGGTGCATAAGCGACGAAGAATTACAATCACCTCTTGCTTGGCTAAATCTTTGCAGATTTTCAAAGGACATGGTGTGTTAGAATCGCCAAGGTATAGATAGAGGTATCGAAGTGCATTCAAGGATTGTTGGGTCATCTGAGAACCAAAACATTTGTAAAAATTAAGCAAAGGAAATTGAGATGAGATCACAAAATCCTTGATTTCTTGGAAACTGCAAAAACGATTTGGATGTCCTTTCGCTTTTTAAATTGACAGGACAGATAGAATACTAAATAAAAGTTTTCTTGTTTCAGCTTTCATACTTATTATAGATATTCGGTATGAACTATCGGTGGTTTGAGGGCTGGGCGAACTACCAGAATTATTTGCATGTCAACAAGCCAAGGTCATCGATTGAGTAAGTGGACATCAATTACAACCCTTGAGGGAATATTAAATGAAAAAGAAAAGTCGTCGCTGTGGCTGTGGCCATAACTTTAATTTCAACTACTGTTGCTGGGGTTGCTGGATATACATCGCCACTTAAACATAGTTGTCTCCTCACTTTTCACTTAATTACTGCTCAGTGTGTGTGTGTGTTAGTAGCTTAGTTCTTCCACTTATTGTTCTCATAGTCCCAGTGGGAGGTGAGACCTGTGACCGGATTGATCTCCAGATCGATGATGCGCTTCAGCTGCGCCTTCTGGTGCTCCTCATCGAAGGTGACTGGCAGCTCATCATAGACTGCAAAATTAAATTTGTTGCATGAATTATACAGTTAGATAAAATATATATATTAAAAATGCACTCACCGAAAATGTTCATCAGCACGGCAACCCAAATGGCGGCAGCTGTGAAGATCAGGGCAAGGCCCATGTGCATCTTCCACTCGCCAGTGGGCGCCTGCACTTCGGCAATTGTCTGACAGAAGCTAGCCCTGTACAAGGCCTTCATCTCCTGGGGGCTAAGCTTCTTCCAGTCGCCCTGCTCCTTGGCGCGCAGTGCGTTGATCTCGTTGGTTGGCTCACGGAAGCGAACTGCGGGCATTGGGTAATCAGCGCGATCCGCGTAGCAAGCGGTGCCGTTCCAGCCAAAGCCAACAATTTCGCGCTTGCCAATCTTGTCCAGCGTGTGAATGGAGGCAATGCTTCCCACTTGCGCATTACGGGGCAGCTGAGCGGCCAGCTGGCGGCGCAGAGCGTTGTTGATTAGTCGCAGTGCCATAGTTTCAGAGCTGCAACAAACGCAAATAAATAAAGATCATTTTTCTTACCATTCGTTTATGGATTAGCGGGAGGGGAGTGCGGGTGACGCACACATAAAGGTTATGTAACATTTTTAGCGGTGTACGTGAATTGCCCAATAAATGGTTAATAATGGTACAATAGCCACATTTACAGTTATAGCTACTTGGCTAGCTATTTTATTTATTAGATTTGCATAATTTTGCCATTTTTCATTGGTAAAATGCGCCCCTTGTGGCAACTGTTGTGTAATCGAAAACTTTTTACACACGATTTGGCGACGGGGGAAAGCGCTGAACAAACTGCTTGAAATGGGCTCAGCTCACGTTTTGTAAAATAATTTAAGCCATGTTTTCACAGCAAATGGAAAAAATATTAACCTTTAATGTACAAACTATATCACAATTACCAAAGCTGATGTTGGCCACGATTTGTTCTGGATGGGGTTGTTATGGATTCGTTGGAAAGAAGTTCGATTAGGCGAACCACTGAACTGAGCGATAGTCGTTCATCTGTGAACATATGATTTCAGCACATATCGATATATTGTTGAATGCACTTCTGCAACTATCGATAGCTATCGGCGACTTATTTGAATTATGGCGCGTGCAGAGTTTATTCGAATTTGGTCACACATTGTAGATTTTTACAAATGAACCCCAAAAAAGAAGGGAAAAACGTTGGTTTTAAATAATGTTATATTATGATTTTATTTTGATTTGCTTCGATTTCATAATGATCTCATAAATGAACATTTAAATTAGACAGAGACAGGACATATAATTTCAATATTGTATTTAATATATATTAAGCTGTTAGTTTAAATGTTGATGTTGCTGCTTATATGGTTGTTTTTTGTTGTTGTTATTATTTCTTACTTTGTTTCTTTCGCTTGTAGTTTAGGAATTATTGTGTTGTTAATTATTAATTTTACTATTTGTTATGTTGATTTGGGTTTTACGTATATAATTTGTCGCATTTGTTTATTTATGCTGCTTTTACTGTTTGCTGCTGTGCTTAGCGCTGTATGGCATACTAATATACATATTATTTAAATATACATAAATATTTATAAATATGCAATATGTTTGTAACAATATTTAATGATAATTATGCAAATAATTAAACTAAAGTGAAAGCTTTTTCCTTTAAATGTACATCTTGTAAATTGGTAGTAGCAAAATCTTACGGCTACATTTACAATAGAGTTTTTCCCATTTTGTTTCATTTATTTATTTATTTTTTTTTTTTTTGCCATGGTATAAAATGCTGATACCGCCGTGTATAGTTTGGTTACTTAGAAATATAATTTGGGGGATTTTTGGTTTTTATATACAAAAAAGTTCTTTTTTTTTCTTCCATTTTTTTTTTAACATTTAATGTTTGTTTTTCTCCATCTCTAGTTGCGTTGAATTCAAGCAAAGGGATACCAAGATTTTGTTGTGGATTTTAGTGAATAAATGTGTGTTTTTCTTACTGATCTTCGGGCAATTTGCATTTTTAACAAGTGCGCTAAAAAGTGCAATTTTACAGATGTTTTGGGGGAAGAGAAAGAGGGAAAGATTAGGAAACTACTGATACTTGGATAGATGTGCTGCAAATGGCAACTTCTTGAAACTGCTTTTGAACAATTACGCGAAAGTAGTGCAAGAAATTTCATTTGTGAATGTTGTGTGTGTGATTTTAGTTTGTTTACTTGTGTTTGGCATTTCCCAAGGATGGTCTCGTTTGCAACGCAACAACAAAGAGGAAATACAGAAAATCGATAACAAAGAGAATACAAATTTGGCATGTAAGAAGTTAACAAGAACTAGGAATGAACGCTTCACTCGGCACCCGCCGAGCTATCCGGCGTCACATTGGAGTCGAGGCTGGCGCAATCCGATTCCTGATCCTGTGTCTCCGAGTAGTTGGCCGCCTCCTGCAATCGCATCAGCATGTTTAGCTGCAAGGATTCAAAATTTGATTAGCTGTTGCATCTTACGTGGCTTGTCCACACTCCTAACACTCACCAGTGGATCCTGTTGATCGCCGTTGCTGAGGGCCACGCCCTCGAGGCCCACATCCTCGGCATTGATCTGGCGCAGCGGGGGCACTGAGTCCGGCCCATAGGGCCACGGATATGAGTTGCGTATGAAGGCCGAGGGATCGTTCCAGGCGCCACCACGTCGCCCATAGAGCTGAACGCCCTCGCGCACCGCCTCGATTAGATACGGCGACAGATGATAGTTCCAAATGTCCGTGAACCACACCTGCGAGTCCTTCAAGTCCAGCGGACAGGAGAGGAACAGTCGCGGCCCAATAGTCACATCACTGGAGCTGTGCACCTCCAGAAAGCGATTGATGTGCTGCCACACAGACGGCAACCAGGCAAGCACAGCGGCCAGCTCCGGCTGCGAATGCTGCGTCTGCAGCTCCAACTGGAATTGGCGACGGCGCAGGAAGCGACCCAGAAATCCCTTCACCGGCTCCATGTGATTCGCCGTGAGCACCTGCCAAACGAACAAATAAATGATGTTAAGAAAACATAAATCAATTACAGAAAATTCTTAAATGAGGTTAAATATTTTTTAATTAAGTCAAGTTAAAAGTTTTTAAAATTCCCATGTCTTTTATTATTTCTGCTAAAGTCTGGAATCAATGCTAGATTCAGAATTGCTTAGATAAAGAATGTTTCGCTTACCCATCGGAAATTGTGATGCAGCTGAAGATTGGTCGTGTTGCAGGTGGCTTGGGACATGGTGCCAATGATGCAGGGCAGCTTGGTGGCTGGGCCGGCACTGAGCAGACAGGAGAAGACATCGCCCAGGGCGGAGGCATGATGCAAGTTGTCCAATATGATCACAGATGGCAGCTCCGAGACGCCATTGGCAATGGCCGCCTGCTCAGCAATGTGGCCCAGATATTGTCGCAGATCCTTAGACGTCTTGTGGTCCACACTAAAAAACAACGAAACTCTTACAAAATGGACACGCACATAAAGCCGATATGTGGAACTTACTTGAAGGTGGCTATGGCCTCTGAGGGATTGCCGCGACCGGCGCGTGCAACCAGAAACTCGGCGAGCCGTCGCGCCAAATAGGATTTGCCAGTGCCGCTGGGGCCGCACAGGATGAGACGTCGATGCTCGGTGAGCAGACTGATGTAGCGATGCACAATGCTGCGCGGAATGAGGCTGTCGAAGGCCAAACTGCCCACGCCCTGCAGGCAGATGTACAGCGTCTTCACATTGCCCACAATGTAGCCGCAAGGCAGCAGCTCGGGGAAACCCATTTCGGGTCCGCGTTTCGCTTCGCCCAGGTGATACGATGTGATGGAGTCGGTGTTGAGGCCCAGATTGGTGCCGGGATCAATGCGTGCCACATAATCCTTGAAGGTCTTGCGCACAATATAGTCCAGATTCTGCCATGTCGTCTTGCCCGATATATAAGTGCAGGCAATGATGAACTCATTGCAGTTGGCTGCATTATGAGATTGGGCCTGTGCCTGCGCCTGTGCCTGATCCTGTTCCGCCTCGTGGCTGGCTATGATGGCGCCATTCGCATAGAAGTCGTCCAGTTCGAGCAGTTCCTCGCAGTACTTGGCATAGGATTCGGGCTGGCCCAGATAGCAAGCAATCGCGATCTTCTTGCCATCACACACATCCGGCAGCTCCTCGACGACGACGGCGCTGCTCATGTGCACCGGGCTGCTCAGCTGTGACGCCTCCAGTGCTGGGGGCGGAGGCGTCAAATCAATGTGCGTATTGGGACTGAGTGGTGCAACGGGCGCTACACCGGATGGCGCCGGTGGTGGCGGCGGCTCCGTCGCGGGCACCTCCTCCTCCAGCTCCTCGGTGAGACGTGGCGGTAGCTCCATGGGCGGCCGGGCATTGCCATCCGCCAGCGAGTATCGTCTGGATGCATCCGAACCACCGCCACCACCACCGCTAAGCGAACCATTTGGACTGATGGCCTGTCCAAGGCTCGCCTCGGAACCCGCAAGAGAGCGTGTGGTGACCAGTTTCTGGAGACGTTCGTTGTTCTGTTTGAGTGACATCATCTCGGCGCGCATCCTGTTCATCATATCCTTCAAGCTCTCCAACTGCGAGGCAGAGCTGAGCGCCTCCAGGCGTATGTCTGTCAGAACCAAATCCTTTTCGCGCAGCTGCTTCTTTAGATCGTCGACCACTTGGTGTTCCTCATGATCGATGGCATCGATCGGTTTCGCATTGTCGATCAGTGTCACCGTTTTGGCCGGACTACTCTGCTTGCTGCTCCCATGCGCCACGGGTAGCGGAGGTGCCGGCTGTGTGGCCAGAGCAGCCAGACCCAATGGCTCACCATGTCCGTTAGTTAGCGCCGATTGCTTGTTGGAGCCGTGCTCCGCCTGATGGGCATGCTGATGATGCTGCCCCGCATGGCGACTAGTCTTCGAGATCTTCGCATTGCGCGAGAAGGCCTTGGTGAAGCTGCTGCGCAGCCAGCCCTTCTTCTTCTGGTTCGCCTTGTTCTTGTCCTGCGCCGCCGAGCAGCCAGAACTGATCGAGTTCAGCGAGCACATTGAATCCGTGCTATGCTGTCGCTGCATGCCACCACCCACGACCACACCCACACCCACACCCACACCCATGCCATTTCCATTTCCATTTGGATTGGGATGGGCGCTGAGATTGTGATTGCTGCGCGTGTTGCCCGTTGGCGGCTTCTGTTGCATGAGCATTAGCTCATTTTGGGACTGGCCCTGGGTCTGCACACCCATGCTCTGCATATGGGCGGTGGTCAGGCCCGCCTGTATGGACTGCTTGCGCAGCAGCTCAATCGTCTGTCGCATGTCCGTCAGTTCGCCATCCTTCCGCTCCGCCGTCGCCGTCAGCTGTTGCAAGCGATTCGTCATATTTGACAGCGACTGCTCAAAAGCAGAAACCACATGGGCCTGAGAGAGAGAGAGAGGGAGAGAGAGAGAGTAGGTGCTTGGTTACTAAGTTGCTGCATCAATAATTTATCATCACAATTGAGTGGCTTCTTTCTACGACCTAGCCCCCGCAACACTGCACCACTGCACCATCGCACCACTGCCTGCCCGTCGCAATCGTGCAGCGCATTTCAAGTTCTGTTTGATATGCAAGTTGCCTCTCAGCAAGCCACAAAAGTAACTGCAAATCACACAACTCTAGTCGACCTTGACCGACTAGCAGATACTGTGTAAGCTGCTTGCAGTTGTCATATTATAATAACGCAATTATATATGGCATCAGACTTGTCAGATCTTTATAAGACTACAACATGTGAATAATAATATAAAGATATAATTTCAATTTTCAAATTTTAATCGTTTCAAAATTTATAGTTTTCTAAGAGAATAATTTTACTCAGCAGATAAGTGACTTTCTGTTTTCAAAAGTTCTTGGAAAAATAAATTATTAATTAATGAAACTTATTATTATTAATGGATCAAATAATATAATTAAAATTAAAAATAAAACCTATAGTTTTGCAGTTATAGCTTTGTGTTATTGATTAATGCTGCTGCCACAAACTGGCAGCACAAACTCGATTTAAGCTTAATTTACAGGGTATTACAAAAGGCCAAGAACTGACGCTGCAATAACTGTCTGGCCTGGACTCACGCAGATGACTCATGACTGCTCAGGTCGGAGCCTTTAGGCGCAGCTTTATAAACTTTTGCTGCAGAACGTGCCTCAAAATGTCGCCCCCACAATGCTCGACTCACCTGGGCTGGGTTGTCTTTTAGCCAGTCTCAACTGTGTCCAGACACCTGTGTCATAAACAAGCATTAGAACCAGTGCCACAACACAGCCTGCAGCTGGGCAACTAGCTGCTCAACTGTGCAACTGCTCAACTGCTCAACTGTGTTGCATGCCACGAAATATTTTTATGAAGCGACGTGACTGAAGAACAACTGATTTTTTCCTTTTGAGGGGTTTGTTTTGTCAGCATTTTTAAGAGCGAGAGAAGAGCAGCATTCGACTAACTACACATCAAGCTAATGACCAGCATTAGAGCTGGTAATATATATATCTATATATATATATAGATCTGTTAGATGTGTAAGCGAAATGACTCAGTGCGGAAGTTGTAATTGCAAGTTGCTAGCCAGGCGGGAGGCAAGCGGAAGCAGAAGATGTAAAAGTGGCATCAATAGAAACCGAGTGAATGAGCAAGTTGCATGTGTCTCGAGATGGGGCAAAGCATAATGCATAATGAAGTCAACTTATCCCAGTGGGTTGCAGTTGCAGTTGCAGTTGAACTTATTCGAGTAATTGACTTGGCGAACTTGTTGAGCGCTTTCATTCATTAGCTTCAATTGCTGTTTGAACTTGGATAAAAAGTCTGGCCGGAACTATAATTTATCAAAGTACAGTATATATAAGGTATATAAGGGCATTGCTTGAAGAGATTATCCATTAAATAGGTTTTAATAGTCGATTAAGCTCTGTGTCTGAAGGTTGTGGAAAGAAATATGTAATAATTGAAAAACTACTTATGTATTTTCAGTTTTAAATCATTTTTGGACTGTAGAAATTATAAACTACTAAAATTGTGTGAGACAACATTTTTACAGTGTAGTTTATCTTCTAGTATTTTTGATTAGTGTGCAATAAATAAAGTTAATTTTCTAATATTTCTCGATTGTTTTCAACTGCTATAAAAATGACTTCCGAATCTGAATCACCTTTATTTAAGTCAGGTTCAATTTTCTTAGAATTCAAGCGACGTTCTTCACAAATTAATCGGAGTGCTAATGAAATAGCATTAGCATCGGCATGCGGTTATTTCAGAGAAAACTTAATAATACATGTGAATAAATGATAAAATGATGAATGCATGATATCATCGCAGTTCAGCGATACGCCCCGTTTTGTTCACTTGCAATTAAAAAACAAGTAGGAAGATTATACACTTATCGAAAGCTAACTAAAGCTGACTAAATGTTACTTATTAAACTGCCCGTATCTACAGTCTACAGTCTACAGTCTTCAGTCTTCAGTCTTCAGTCTTCAGTCTTCAGTCTTCAGTCTACAGTCTACAGTCTTACGTGCCTATGCTTCGTTTATTGATAGGCATCTAACACGTTTTACATTTTCATTTGCGTAGCGCTTATGCAAATTAACTCAAGTCGACACGCTCAACAACAACAACAACAACAACAACAACAACAGCAACAACAACAACTTTGAATGTAAAAATAAGTTAACAGAAGCGAATCTAAAAGCAAAAGCGAAAACCGCTGCCCGCTTCTATAAGCCAACTAGTTTACACAGAGTTCAAGGACGCCACTTAAATTGGCCGCTGAACTGAGGCTGAGCTCATTTTTCAAATGCGACTTTTTACTATTTGCGGTAGGCCACCCCCCCCCCCCCCCCCCAATCCCCACTCCCCCATTTATTGCCACAAAAGCACATTTTTTGTTATAAATTGCCTGATAATTCACTTTAATTGCTCTGCCCAACTTTGGAGCAGTGCGAGTCCAAATTTCGATAGAACTCTATTGAAATGTTGCAAGAGTGGGCTTCAGTTCAATATACTGTAAGCATGTATATGTGTGTGTGTGTGTGTATGTGTATGTATGTATATCCTGTTTGAATGAAGCACCTCTTCGTGTGTGGCATTGTTGCAGGCCCGTCACGTTACTCATACGTACCGTAATCAATTTTTATGTTTGCAACCACTACGTGAGGCGGCTGCACAAAATTGCCACGAAATAATGTGAAAAGTTGGCAAGCGATTTTTGTGGCCACCAAAAGGGTTACCTGGCATCCTGACACTGAGAACTGCGAATCGTACGTGGCTTTTAATTTAAATCTGCTCATTCTAACATGTGTGGCTAAAAAACAGTGTGGCAGAAAGGGGCAGAAATGGGACTGAAATGGGGCAGATAGTGCGAAGGTGTCTCTTTGGCGCGTGCTTGCAGCATGTTTTGCAGCGTGTAAAGTATAATTTAATTAGTCAACGTCTGCTGCCTAATTTAAAGATAAACTAAATGTGAGCAGAATTAGAGAGCACCAATGAGAACTCAAGTAATAATTCAAGAGTTGTAATGACGTCTTTTTGGGCTTGACTCTGAACTCTTCAGCTAAAAAACTTTCAAACCTGTTCAAACCTTTAACTTTGGTTGCGGATACAACACTAAAAAAGGGAAATACATTTAAAATAGAAGATAAATAATACGAATGGCAATCAAAATAAGCAACAAGCAAACAAAATCAACAGTTTGCCACAAAAATAACATAAAGTTAAAAAGCAACAGTGGAAGGTACACATATTTGCTTGCAACTTTTGCCTGCAGCACAGCAACACAGTTGCAGGTTCACTTGACGCTGCAAAACTACGAAGCTGCTCTCGAGTTGCGTGAGTTTGCCTTGGGCTAACTGACTACAATTGTGGCTAATGTTGCAGATGTTGTTGCAGTTGTTGTTGCAGTTTGTTGTTGCAGTTGCTGCTGTTGCTGTTGCTGCTGCTGCTGCTGCTGCACTTCATTAGCACACTGCAACGGCAACGAAGCGTTAAGCAATGCGATACGCATCGGCGGACAATATTAGCAGCAAGAAAAAATTAAAGGGAGAGGGTGAGAGAAGAGAGAGAGAGAGAGAGAGAGAGAGAGAGAGAGAGAGAGAGAGAGAGAGAGAGTGAGAGTCCGAGTGAGGGAGTGAACTGCGCATGGAAAGTCAGCAATTGCTGGGTTGCATATGCTAAATAACTCCACAAACAACGGCTGCCACTTGCCACTTGCCACAGCAACAACAAAATAAAAATTGCCAACTTTAATTTGACTGTCAGAGTTTTTGTTTGCTGTTTCGCTGAATTTATTGCCAGCAATTTGCAGACCGTAACGGTTGCAACGACAAAGTTCAAGTTCAATGGCAGCAGCAACAGTCAAAGCAGCAGCAACAGTCGAAGCAACTGCAACTGCAACAGCAACAACAACAACAACAACAACAGCAACTGTCAAAGTGTCAAGTTGGTTTCGTTTGGACTTTTGGTCAGCGAGTTTTGCAGAAATTAAGTGCAACAAGTCACAGCTGTAGATAGCCATCGTATCAGCTTGTGATAAGGGCCAGCTAGCGATAAGCCAGCGGCCTTCGATTAGCTTTACAGTTAGTTTCAGCTAGCGCTTAAGTGGGTCGCCAACAAAACAGCAATACAGCAAAAGCGACAGTTTCGAGTTGCTGGCATGAATAAATCATGTTGCAACAACAGCAACAACAGCAGCAGCAGCAGCAGCAGCAGTGACTTGACAATCGTAGCAGACATCGGGCGAACATATGTGTGCCACTGCTTGTGGCATGTCGTGTAGGCGTGTGCACTTTGACCTTTTCAAATGATTTATGCAGCAGCAACAGCTGCAACTATAACTGCAACAACACTTGACATTTGCTTGCAGCAGATGCAGCGGAAAGAACTGTAACAATTGTCACTGTTTCTCTGCGATTTATTATGCTGCCGGGGGAGGGCGGGGTGGGGTTATGTGTTAGGGGCATGACATCCGATGTTTGCTCACTATTTGTCCAAGGCCAGTGAAAGTTTGACAGCAACTGACTGGCAGCAATCGGGGGCGTTTGTATTATTAATGATTAATGCAAGTCGCCGGGTTCAACTTGGTTGCAAATTAACATTTTTTCTCTCTCTTATTTTAGCTTTTGACTGCTTAGAGTCGGAAAATGTGCAGAGGTCTGATGGCTTTGACCTTATGCCATAGATAAAGACATCTTCCTATTTAATATGATTGATGCATTCCGTTATATCATGACCGTTATATAATGACCCCTGTGGCATCTAGCGAAAAATGATTACCAAAGCAAATATGGAGAGAAATTCAGTTTTTGACTTATGGTAAAAAATCGAAATGAAAATTTTCTATGTGAAAATGTTTATAAAATTCATGTAGATAACTGCAAGCAGCTTATCTAAGAATATATTGTATAATCACAAGAAGCCACCGCCTTAGATAAGATAAGATACTTTTAGCGAGTGGTTTCTTTGTGATCTTATCGCATGCACTCTTTTGTAAGAAAAATGTTTAGTATTTTTAAAATTAATTGATACTATGTCTCTTACTTAGTTTCATATATATAAATAGCAAGAATCAGAAATTCATTAATATTTATTTAAATTTTTTTATGATTGTGTGGAATGTTAGACAGTTTAATTTGAAATTTTAGAAACATATCATTCGCAAATCTTGATTATTTTTTTTACGGTGATCATTGATTTCCTTTGCAGTTTGCCGCTGAGCTTAATTTTCTTATTTTATTTGGGAACGCCCCCCAGTTATCCTGAACAACTCTGTTGCAGAAACTGATCACAACAGCGCACAGCTGCCTGCCACATAATAAAATGATTAACAAACTAATCCAATGCGATTGCTTACGAGGCTGAGAGACTGAGGCCAGATGAAGCCAAAGATGCGACATGCGCATCGTTTCCACTTGGACGAGTTGGGACTGGGGCCAAAGCCGCGGGCAGGCGGAAAAATAGCAAATCATCATTAAGATCTTGTGTGAGCAGAGATCAGAAAGCTGAGGCTTGGGGGGAATTCGGATTATGCTCGAAGTGAGAGAAACGGCACCACCGCACCACAGACAGACAAACAGACAATCAGACAAACACTGGACCCACACGGGAACCACAGTCACAGACACAGTCAGAGGCAGCCAGTGTCTTTGATCTTGAGCCGCTCCGCAAACCGAACAGAGACAGCGATTCTCATCTCCCGAAAGACAAAAGATTGCAGTTGCCATTATTTACACAACAATTCTCCAGCTATGCAGCTCTCTTCTATTTCCATCTCTCTCTCTCTCTCTCTCTCTCTCTATTTCTATGCAATTTTCATGAGGCTGAAAATTTGTGGGCCGTTTGGCATTTCACAAATTTGTGGCTTAGATAAATTTGGCATTTGGCTAATGGCCAGAACAACAGCAACCACAACAACAAAACTTACGATACCCCCAAGTGTGGATTAAATTGATGTGAGCTCTGCAACTTACCTGTAAAGAAACAGAGGAAGAAAAAGTGATTGTTAATTTTAGCTGCGGTTCAAATTATCTATCCACAAAATACAAATTGCATTAGACGATTTTAAGGATTGGTAGTGCACTTTAAGCTAAGTAAGGAAGCTAATTGATTAAAGTCTGAGTGTATCTTTTACAAATATAGTTAATTTCTAGGAAATTTTTTAAAAACTAACATTTTATTATTAAAATTGTTATTTTAAGCATTTGAGAACTTATTTTTAAACTACAATTTATTTCCAATTCAGTTTTCTTTTGAAAACATAAACATTTCTATTTTGTTAATTTATTTCCAAGACTCCACTTAAAGAAGTCACATTTTGAAGACCCTCCACTCATTAATTTACCATCGCTCAAGATCCCATTTCAGTTTTCCCCTAAACAACAACAACATAAACATTTCCACTTGAGTCAAGATGCCCCAAGTTTTTCCCCCCCCAACTCCTCACAATGACTTCTCTTTTCTTTCATTTGTTTTTTTTTTTTTTGTTCCCAACCAGTGACACGATCAATGTCCATTGAAGTGTTCAGTTTTTTTCCTTTTTCTTCTTATTTTTATTGATTATTCGATTTCAAGACCGGAAGCCACAAAAAAGACACACGTTGAGGATAACAACAACAGAATGTAATCTGTGTGTGCCTTAAAATAAAACTCATGAAGATGTTGATGCACAATGAGGTTGCAGAGACTCCAGAATTGATACCAGACCTTCGTCCAGCAACCAGTTTTCGATGCAATACTTTTTACTTTAAATTTCAAATCGACTAAAGCCGAATAAAAAACGTATTTTTTTAGCTCATTCTTTTTTTTTGTGGTTGCAGAGAGAGACAGAAGAAGAAGAAGAAGATGAGTCGTAGGGTTTTTAGTTTCTTACTCGTTTTGTTTGCTGTCCATTGTTGCTTGTTGTTTGTTTTGATTCTGGTTTTTTGTTTGCTTGAGTTTTGTTTTCGTTTGCGCTGATTTCCTTGGGGAGACTGTCAAACAGACCAGGGCTCGTCCTGTGGAGTGTGGACTGTGGAGTGTGGACTGTTGAGCCCCCGAACAGCTTCATCATCGTCCAATGCTCGACTCGAGTCTTTGTCTCTATTAAGAGTGGCCCGAAACGAGTTTGGCTCTAACTGAGCAGTCAGCACTGCAAACGGGTTTCTTTTTCATTATTTATTTTTTTTTGGCCAAGACACCTGTGACTTTGTGAACTGGGCTCACGTGCCCCCGTTTGCCTGCAGTCGCATTAATATTTATGAATTAAGTAGATACAAATTGCATTTGTCATAAATTAATATGAAAAACTGTGCGCCCCACTGCGACAAAGAATTCAGAAAGCATGTTCAAAGACACAAACTAATAATAATGAATACTGAATACTGAATACTGAATACCAAAAAACAGCACATGGATCTGGTGTTGCTGTCATGTTTGCCTTTGACAAAAAACAAGCCGCCAAAAGCGACCAGGGAGAGGGGAAGAGATGGAGAGAGAGAGGGTTGGGGGTAGTTGAAGAGGGGGTCACTCACTCAGTCAGTCAGTCATTTAGCTCTCAGTAGGCTGCAATTATAACGAGGTATCTATGAGATATACATAAAGTATATATTGCATGTGCAGTCAGTCAGTCAGTCAGTCAGTCAGTCAGTCAGTCAGTCAAGCAGTCAGTCAGTCAGTCAGTCACCAGCTGAAAGCCGCTTGTCGCCTGTCGACAATCGCCACATCTCGTTTATCGCACTGAAATTGTTTTTAATAAGCGATGCCAAAAGATAAAGAAAACTAACGAGTTACTTAAGCCCAGTTCAGCTTTGCAGCTTGCAGCTTGCAGCTTGCAACTTGCCAATTTGTTGGCATTTTGTCGGCTCTCAACGTTGTTTACAGTTTTTTCTTCATTTTTTTTTGCATTACACACACACACCCATGTGTACATATATGTTTGTTAATTATGCATGACGCTTCTTATGAGCTACGAGAAGCGAGTCTGAGCTAAAAAAATAGAGCAACAACTTGACAAACAGTCCTTGCAGATGGAACCAAACATGAACTCTGCCTCAAATAGATTGAGACACAATCTTAAACTGACAGTTTTGTCGGTCTGCATTGAAGTATTGCTGTAAGTATTACTATTTGGTAGTAAGAGTGTCAGCAGCAAGGTGAACGTGTTAACCATTGATACTTAAATTAAATATTTTAACTCTCAATATTTTAACAATTTATAGCATTCATATTTCTGCTTCATTTGTGCAACTGCGAGAAGCATTTAAATGCGCAACACTTGAGGTTTAACAGAGTCATTCAATTAAATTTATTGCCTAATTGCTACCTTTTGTAAAATGAATGGGTTGCGTTGGGCAATCAAAATCACATCAATCAGCTCGAAAATTTCTCTATTATTGATGGCATGTGCTGCTAATTGCCAAATATGTAAATTTGCGTATGAAATGGAATCAATTAAACGCAATCAACATTTGACATTCACCTTGATATGTTTAACCTTTGCTGTGAAGTCATCAAAGTGTGTAGCGCAATGCTGCTCAAACTGTAATCATGTTCGACATTTGCTTGCTTCACACGCCTGCCTCTCAAGCCACCAATTTCACTTTCCTTTCGGTGCGGCGCCTCGTCTCGAGTTGCACCAACTAAATTGGCAGCTGTTGCGCTTCTCAGCGCCTCATACATAAACATGAAAAACGTTTTAAAACTTGCTCAGCCAAAAGAAGGCTTTAAAAACGCGCCAAATTAAAAGCAGCAAAAAACACAAAAATTAAAAAAATAAAAATAAAAAATGATTAAATCTACTCGACAAGCAGCAAGCCGCTTTTTTAATGGCAACTTTATTTGTTTTGAAAGTTGACATTGATTGGACGCACAATTGGCGATAGCCTTTGCCACATGTGTTGTGGCAGCTGTTGTAGTTGTTGTAGTTGATGTCGTGCAATTACTGCTACTTGTGTTTACTAGAGGGTATTCCAGATAGTGTTGAGTTGCCTGACAGTTAGAGTTAGACATGTGGGGAAGTTCACATCAGATTACAATAAGGGAACGGGTATTGCCAAAGAAGAGCGAACTTAGCCAAAAAAGTATATTGCAAATTTGAGTTCTATTTTTGTAGCCTAGCATAAAACTTAAAAATTGTTTCAGCTTACTTTATTTCAAAATAAATATTTATCGATAAGATCTAAGATCTATCGAAATTAATTGTAAGCAAAGGCATACAGAAAAGTATATCGAGAATTTGAGTTATATTTAATATATTTGAGTTATATTTATAGCCTTATCACTATCAAAAAATATATAAAAATAACTACTTATCGATAAGTATATATTAGCAACTCTCAATAGGAATTTAAATTTCTAGAGCATCTGCTTGCTGGTAATTCCGGTCAAGTCAAAGCAAGTGACTCATTTGGAAATATTGCTTAGACGGTTTAAGCCAGGAATTTCAAGTGGAAACTTATGGGCACACAGAGGCAGAGCAACTGCACCCGTTTGTAGGGCATTTGCCAGCTGCAGTTGGTGCTCGAATCAAAGCTGATTTCTTCGTGGACAAACATATCAATTACATGTGCTGCGAATCAGGTCATCAGTTTTGGACATGGTCAACAGATGTTGTTGTGCACAGAAAAAAATGAGGCAGCCTAAGGCGGATGCAGGATTAAAATCAACAGCACCAGCAACAACCAGCCAACAGACAACAGACAACAGCGACCGCTACCAGCAACTCCCCAAACGATAATCAGGCATAAACATACGTGAGCCATAAGCCAACTGCTCAGAGTAATGGCCAAGACGTTGGCTCATTTATTTAATATGCTGAAGTGCTCACTCGCCCAAAGGCACACAGAAATGCAAGTTTTATTAAATCAATCAGTGGGCAACGCGTCTAACGGCAACTGACAACTGAACAACTGAACAACTGAACAACTGAATAACTGAACAGCTGAGGAATTGAAGAAATGAATAACTGAACAAGTGTGGACGATGGCCACTCGCATAGCTTACCTTATGCGCTGGCTTGCATTTGTAATGGCCAAAGCCGGATGAGGAATGCCAGCCGGACTGACTACCAACTGCTAGCTGCTATCTGCAACATGCAACCTCCACAAGGTACAAGGAACATGCCACATGCCATAGCTGTAAGCTTAACTACAGCATTTTTATATTGTCACATATGTATGTAAGCAGCGGTATCGATAGTCAGAGACATAGTTGAAAATGTTCAGATCGCATTTGGAATTATAAGAGAAACTCTCAAGACTACAGAAGTTACAGTTATAATTACAGTTATAATCGGTCTTATCGATAACAAATGTAGAATGAAGTGAATATTAATTATGGTAATCTATTTTCAGATGAATATATATAGATAAGTATTGGAAATTATTGTTATTCGGTTTTGGATGTATCGATCAGTCTAGTCAATAGTAAATATAGGATTTTGGGTTGTTTTGTTACCACTTTCCCATAACCTTTAATAGTTAAATTTATCGTAAACGATAAGTGTAATAATCGATAAGTGCTTAAAGTTAATATCTGTGTTTCACCTGTTCATTTAGCTGAGGCGTTGCTGGCAATGTCAAAGCACCGCTGCTCATCGGCGGACAGGATTGCCGCTTGAAGTCCCTACGTATGGCCAACTCGTACCAGGGAATCAGCGGCTTGCTTCGCAACGTGGTCTGGCAACCGATCTTAAAGTCCAGCGGATCCATGTACTCCGGTGCCATGCGATTTAGATCGCTGACCGCCGCCTCGGCAGACGCATAGATATTTCCAGCTGACTTGTGATTGCCGTGATGCGAATGCTGGTGCTGATGTGACCAATGGTGGGTGGCGCTCATGTCCAGCATGGAGCCGACAGGCACATCCAGACTGCGATGCAGTCCAGCGCCCATGCTCTTCACCCGCATGTGACCCAGCGTGTGATAGCGTCGATCTACAGCGTTGGGCAGCATTGGCATAGCCGTTGGCACGACAAGCATCTCGTCCTGGTCGATGGTCGCCAGGCTCTGGCTGGTGTAGGAGCGCTCCATAAGTTCAGTGCTATTGCTGCGCTGTGTCACTATGGGCAGCTCGTAGAGATTGAGGCGTCTCGTTGTTGGCGGCCGCGTCGGCGTCGCATAAATCTTTGGCTTCGCATAGAGACTTTCGCGGCGCACAGGCGCCGGCGGCGGCAATCCGTTGGTGGGCGAGTGGGGCGAATGCTCCGTCAGCGAGAGGCTCAGCGGCAGCGTCATGGGTCGCCTCGAGGAGCCATTGGAGCTTACCGAGTTGTGACGCAACGCAGTCGACGTCGTAATTGTCGTCGCCGGGGTTGCGCCACTCCGTCGACAGTCGCGCTCCTGCATGTCCACAAAGCTGAGCCTGGGCACCACTGGCGAGTAGCAGACCCGCTCCGAGCTGTCGTACGAGCTGCGCAATCCGCTGTCCAATCTCCGTTTTGGACTATCCGGTGCCGTGTAGAGAAAGATGTGCTCCTCCTCGTAGTCGGGCGTCTTTGGAGTCGCGCTGCTCTGCAGCGAGTCCAGCGAGAAGCGCGAATTCTTCTTCACGCTCTGATAGTCACAGGGCATGGAACCACCGCCTGAGGAGCTCGATGCATCTGACAATGGGCGAAAGCCAACACTTGAGGCACCGGTGCCCGTTGCTGTTGACATTGAGGCACTCGCATATATCGGCTCCAGATCGCCAATGATGGGCGTGCGCACCGGCTTCGCTCTGGCATAGATCTCCTCCGAGTTCTGACTGTAGTTGCTCCTTAGCGAAACGGTTCGCTTGCGCTGCGTGGCACGCAATCCTGCCTCTGCTGCTGCCGCTGCTTGGAGTTCGTGCGGCTTTGCCGCAGCTGCCGCCTCGGTTGCCTCGGCGGCGCGTATGGATCGAGAGCGGGTCAAACCACGAGCCCGTATCGTTGCATAGCCATCGTAAAGTGGCACCGAGAGGGGCGATTGAGGAGGGGGTCGATTGGTGGTGCTGGCTGCGGACATCGTTGAGGGCAGAGGGAGATCTTAAGAAAGTTCTCCGTCGTTTGTCCCTTGTGGGTCTCTGTCTCCTTAGCTGAGCTTCACTCGGGTTGTTAACTTAATGTTTCTCATTGGATTTTCATATTGGTTGTCGTTTGGTTCACTTGGTGCACTGATTAATTGTTGCTGCTGCATTCGCATCGAGGTTTATCATTTATAATCAACGCTGGGGGTCTGCTGCACTCATTGCTGGGGGGGACCCTAAAACGTTATCAATCACGCTTAATTGAAGCTCTTGCAGCTTGGGCATTGCGGCGTACGTTGAACTTGCCACGCTTGCAACGCCCACTTGCTAAGATTCAAATCAAGCATAAACTGAATAACTATACGTTTTCTATTTCTTGGCTAATATCTTAGCGTAAGCGTTTTATTAACGCCCAATTAGCGTCCATTTCACATGGCTGTCGGCTGCTTTGCTTGAGAGCCCGCCAAAAAAATATATCAAACGTGGTTTCTATCGACCAGTTTAACAATAGAGCGTGTCTAATGAATTTGACGATGTGTTAGATTTCTGTATGCATATACAAAAAGGGTTAAGAGAGTTTCAAGGTCGTTAAAGGTTAGCTGTTAACTATTTTACGAGCTACCAAAAGCGAACTATTGCCAAAGATTTTGCGCATCGGGTTTCAAGTCGACCCCTGCATAACCAATTATTTGGCATTGAAAAATACTTTAATTTGTGAAAAATGTAATTTTTATATAACAAAGTACTCAAATTGCGATATTCGCCATAAAACTTAAGCTGGACTTGTTAGAGACTTTTTTTAATAACTCGATCCACAAATGAACAATTTCTGCATTGGCAAACTGCTAATTTCAACAGACACAACAATTAAAATAACGACTTTTTAGAACTCACAAGAGAGTTGCAGCTACTACTGAAAGCGAGAGAGAGAGAGAGAGATAGAGAAAGAAAGAGAGAAGAAGAGATGTGTGAAGTCGACGCCATGAACTGCAATCAAAACAATTACAACCAATTCAAGCAGCGTTATAAAACAAAAACAACAACATCGCAAGAGCAGGGGGAAAATGGGGAAATTCAAGCTGGAATGACAAGTAATAACAACAAAAATAGAAACACACAGAGAGAGACAGAGACAGAGAGAGAGAGAGGGCAAAGAGACTACTGCGCTGATGACATTAGAAGATTGTTATTTATTGCAATTCGCAGTTAAAGTTGTTGTTGTTGTTGTTGTTGTTATTATTGTTGCTGTTGCACAATGACAACAACATGAGTCAAGCCGTTCGTCAGCAAAGTCAGCAAGTTGCGAAATGCTGCGACGCAAGAATCAAGAACCAGAACCCGAACCCGAACCAGAGCCACAACCCAGGCACCAAGCACCAAGCACCAAGCACCCTTTCAAGTGTCAACGACTGCAGTCAAACTAACAAACCAATTGACAGCAGCATGACTAGCAACAACAACAACAACAACAATTGGCAGGCATGTGGCATGAAACTGGTGCAGTCACAGTCGCCAGTCGCCACATGGCATCAACAACAACATGTGTAGATACTACATGCTTTAAGTGTCTGTTGTCTGTTGTCTGTCCAAGTGTCAAACAGTTGATAAAACTAAAAACTCATAAAGTTAACAGCCAGCTCGGCCCCAGCAGAGAAAATGAATATGCGGGTCTACGTTGGAGTTGGAAATGGACTCGGAGTCGGAGTCGGAGAACCAGGAAGCGATTTAATGCAAGGGGCCGAGCTTAAGGCAGGGAAAGCTGCCTAGTTTATAGAGCGGCCTTGAAGTGGGTCAGCAAAACAAAAAAATAAAAAAAAAACTTTGTACTTCTTAGAGAAATCTAGAAATCTCATTAAACAGGTAATATTATAAGAAACAAAACAATAAAACTTGGCAACATGCTGCAAGCAGATGAAATATTAATTCTATTGATCAGCTCTAAAAAATATTCATTAGATTGATTAGATTCATCAGATTCATTACATAATTGTCAAAGATTATGGGCTTCAGGCGGATTCCGTTTAAAATCCCTTTAAAGTGCAGATTTGTGAATGAAAACAGAAGCTGGCTTACATTTGCTTACATTTGGGTGTGCATATATTTTAAATAACATAAGTTAATAATACAGTTAACAGCTAGCTGCAGGGTATCTTGGAGTCTAGCTTTTATCTGCACATCCTTTTAAAGTTCTTAAATAATTGTTAAGCCGAGCCCAACGTGTCCCTTAAGAGCTATCAATCAAATTGCAATTGCATGTGTCAAAGGCAAAGGCAAAACTGGCAGATTAGAAAATGGCACTTTTAGTGGCAGCTACAGTTTTTGGCAGGAAGCATGCCGCAATGTGTTGCAGCTGCGGCACAAAAGTTGAGCTATGGCCATGCGACAGCTTAGACAATTTATGGCCTATGCTAAATTTACACAAAGCAAAGAAATTTTGCTGCAATGGGAGACACCACAAAACGGGGCAGAGATGCCCGGGGCAACAACAGTTTGAATTGAATTTTAGAATTGAAGTTGCGCTGCTTGTGAAACTGTGCGCTGATTGAATAAAGCGCATATAAATCAAATTAATTCTTGACTGCAACGCCTGCCTGTCAATAATTCGATAATGCAACAAAAACTGAACTCAAGGTCTGCCAAAATAAATTGTTCAATTCGACAGTTCAAAGCCAGTTTTGTAAATTCAGTTTGGTTGTTGTTTTGAGTTGGTGGCACACGTAGGCGTCTAATTGTTATGAATTTAGCATTTTGCTCATTGTTTACGGCTGATTGTGCAATGCCATTTAATAGTTGTTGCAATTGGAATTTCATCTATTGTCTTATGTGTGTGTGTGTGTGTGTGTGTGTGTGGCAAATGTCAAGCCAGTCTTGTGCACTCGCATCTGGACTCATTTCAATTTCCTGTGGCGAAACTTTCGCTAACTGGCTGCAGTTTGACAGCCACTGGCCTTTGGGTACGCGCCGTGCAGGGGGCATGGGGCATGGGGCAGAGCCTGCAAACTTATCGCAGACGTCTGTCGACGTTTTTGCGCTTTTTCCTGTGGGCTGCTGCTGCTGCTGCTACAGAGGGTCTCCAGTCTAGACGACGGAGCTGCTTATCAGTCGAGCCAAATCTCACTAGGAAATTGCCATAATTTTGAACAAAAACAAAAAATATATAAAACGAATCAGAAACAGAAAAATAATAATAGAAATAAAAGTTGCAAATGAAATCAGCCAACGCATAAATTGGGTTAACTTGATGAACATTTTGCAGGAAATGAAATGAATTATGGATCGGCACAAAACGTGATAGCAGATTAAAGAGTAAACAAACAAAACTTAAGACTTTAAACTTAAGTATTCCAACATATGTTTCGAGTTAAGCTGCGAATGCGCTGATCAGCTATATACATATATGTATATTTATATATATTTAGATTTTGCTCAAGCCCAGCATGTCCAAACTGTTGACAAACCACAAACAAAATCCAAATTTATTGCTGGCGTTGAAATCAACAGAAAAACTTCAACAAAAAACCAATAATGAAATTCTAAATATTCAATGTCAAAACTGGTTGAGTCGTAAGACAGAAATACGCAAAAATAATCAAAGTGAGGCTGTCAACTGCATTGCTAAGTAGCTTCGTGTCAAGAATGAGTGGCAAGCAGCGGCAGGCAGGGGTTGCTGTGGAACGGGGATCTTGACAGCTAACTTCAAGGTTGCCTCAACTGCTTCTAGTGACGTTAGGATTTGAGTTCTGTTTAGAAAACATGAAAGTTCAATTTATTATTTAGTTGTGCATTGTTTATATCGGTGTCTGCCAGAAAGTGGGCTTTTGGCAGGGGAATAAACACTTGAGATATTTAAAACCAGCTCAAAATATATATTTCAGACTCGTAGACGAACCTGCAAAAGTTGATGACATTTTTCTAATAATTTAAAATCAGCTCAAAATATATTTTATATTCTTGGAAACCTTTACTCTTCTATATTTTATGATATACAAAAAAAAAACTCTCGCCTAAACATAATCATACTTAACTCTTATGAAGTCATTGGTACCAAAAAACAATCGACAGCTAAAAAATTAATACACAAAAAAAGCACTTGTAAATGCCACAACAACACGCAACTTGTGTGTGTGTGTATTGTGTCTGTGTGTATCTGTGTGTGTCTGGCTTTTAGTTATTAGAGACCAGGCACTTGTAGGCATTTAATTGGGTCGAGTTGTTATTTCAATTTAGAAGCACACATTTTTTGTTTGCTGCTGAAGAAGTGGCAAAAAACAGGCGGTCTCTTAAAGCTAATGTTAATATAATTATTTTGAGGTGTGTCCAGATCTGAATGGCAACAAATAGTATATATTTTTGAAGGAAATACAAAAACGTGACATCACTGGCCAACACAAAACACTACAAACATTTCATGTACGTCATAAAAACATTTTTATTATTGATATTAAGTCGAATTATTTTAAAGAAAACAACACCAGCTCTTTTTTTTTTATCTTAGCCAGTTTGAGTTTATCAGCTGTTGTTTATCAGCCAGGCCTCAAGGCGCATATATCATAAATTAATGCGGGAATTTTTAGATATTTATGCTAAAATAAAATCAAAGGGCGCGACCACAAAATACGCTTTTAGCGACCCAAAAAAGTTATGACAAAAAAAAAAACTGTAGATTTTTTTAATATTTATCAAGTTGCATTAATTAGGCACGAAACCTGCTGTGAATTGTTGCTCTGCACTCCCTTGAAACCGCACAGTTTTCTGTGAATTTAGGCGGGTGGCAGCAGCAACAACAGCAGCTTGAACCAGTTTCTTAATAAACCCAGAAAGGGGCAGCCATCGAGATACAAAACGAGATCGAGATCCGAATCGAGATCGAGATGGAGATGGAGATGGAGAGCTGAAGGCTGGGCATTTCCTCAAGTGGCCGACGACGAGTTGACGCACTTAACAGTCTCAAAGAGAGCTGACAGTCGTCTACTGTTGCTACTGACTACTGACAACTACTGAGAATTATAAACAATTGAGTCTAATTTAAGTTTTGAGCTATCTGTAACAGCATTAGCCACATGTGTGTAACTGGAGAGCAGCCTGGCTGCAAAGTGAATGGAACTATATATTTTTATTGTTCCTAGTACGTCAAAGAGCGGCGAGCATTACGTATTACACTATACATATATATATATATATGTATATATATAGTCGCTTTAATGTATTTAATTTGAGGCCAGCCCATTGTGGCAGTTGCAATTGAATTGCGCTGCAAATGTATCTTAAAGATTGCATTCGCGCAAGTGGGTAATAAAAAAAAGATGCTGAAATATTAGATGCAATTTGCTGAGAGACTTTTTTTTATATAATGTTACACAACGCATGCCGTAGCTAAAGTTTTTTGTTTTTTGTTTTTTGCTATTAAAGCCCAAGAAAGCCCACACATGGAAAAAAAAACTTGTATTCAGGGGTTCAACTTATTAGCTTTGTGCAAGGCGTCAACAAATTTTGATTTAGTGGCAAGGAAATCGAACGAGATGCGAGATATCAACACACATATACATATAGTAAATCAAACTGTCGGACAGTGTTAATCGTGTAGAAAGCATCTGTCTAGTGCCAAATTCGAGCATGTGAAAATGGAAAAGCAGACAACTGCTTTGCTTTCATTTGCGGTAGTCACATAAATTAGCATACTAACCGAGAAACAGAGATTAGAAAACTGAAAACAGAAAACGCCAATCGACGAAACTATAGAAATCTTATCGAATCACATTTAATCGCATCGAATCACATTTTGGTCTGTCTGTACACAAATCACGTCAGCAAGCAATTTATCAATGCGATCGCTGCTTGCAACACGGAGTGGATGCCTCTCTGCATGCTGATAAGCCCTTTGATACAGTCACATATGTATGTATGATAAATCAAGCGGGGGGCCAAAGCACAAAAATAGAAACAGAATTTGTGAAGGGGTGAGGGGAGTGCACACTCGAGTTGCACTAATTACAACTGCTGCTACACCCTATCGCCAAGCTACACCCTACTGCAGTCGCATATGCCACTTGACGGACAACAACAACAACAATAACAGCAACAATTATTATTATTACTATTATTATTATTATTTCTATATATATATTCTATACAAATGGAAGCGAGACGCTGCCGCCACGTCTTGCAACTCTCAACGGGCTGTCAGGCAACAATCACTCGAATCTTGTGCATGTTGCATGCAACATTGCCTCGATGACTTCCCCCATGTTCCCTTACAACCTCTACACGCTCCACGTTTTGTTGATTATGCTGATGAGTTTTTTCTTCTTTTTTTTTTTTTTTTTGGGTCGTCGCGCTCCGTCATATCATCAGCCCCATCTGGCAACGTAGGCAATAATAATAATGAAAAAGTTGTTCTTCTTTTTTTTATATTTCTCGTTGTACCAATTTTATTTTTGGCTATATATTTCGGATAAGAGCTCAAGACAGGCTTGGGGTTAAGGGGTCGTAGTCTGTGTTTATGTTTCTTTAACATGCGCCTCGCTTTGGACACTGGCCACTAAATAAACAATAACAATTCCAGAAACAACGACAACAAACAACAAACCATTTGCAGCATGCTACAAAAGTAGCTTTTGTTTGGCTTTAAGGTGTTTGAAATGACATTGTCTTCAGTTAAGCAACAATGGCACAGCAAAGAGTTAAAACTAAAATAAGAGTTGGGTAGCGCTTTGAATGCAAGCCAAAAAAGTCTGGCCAGAAGGATTAACTGTCAAAAATGTAAGTTACGAAATTTAATTGAATAAATATTAAGGAAATCCTTTTTGAGTAAATTCTCTTAAGCTATAAGATTATTAAAAATATAACCTAGCAACGTTTTCTTACAATCAGAAAAGCCCTGAAATTAAGAAATTAAAATCGATATTAAAACTAGGAAAACGTTCTGGTTTATAGAAATTATTTCCAGACATAAGATAAAAACTATCTTAAGAGCAGAAAGGCTTCTTTTGAATTTTTCAGAAATATATTTCAATATGTTTTCGCTGTCAAGGGTTTTTTAAGCAATGAAATATATCTCTTACGGAGTTTTTCTAAAAAACGATATTCTTCATTCCAAGATAATGTCCAAGGTCACAAACTTGATGCTTTGGGACTGCAACCAAGAGTCAGTTTGAGATTATTTTTTTAAATAAACTACCAAATCAACAGAGCATATTTCATCTGTGGAAGAACTCACGCCCACAGCCTAGGCATATAATGTCGTAAATTAATCAACGCCAAGAAGTAGACGCAGAACCTGAAGCAGATAAATGTGGCATAATGATAATTACAATTTCGAGGCAGCCACCAAAAGCAGGCGTTCTCTTCTTCTCGAGAAACTGAGCCACTAAATGGAAGACAAATAGATAAGAGCGACGGGTTGCGTCTGACGTCTGACGTTTCCCAGAACTGGCTTTAATGGAGTTAATGAAATGGAGCATTCAGATGAATCCCTCGCAAACACAGGCATGCTTATTAGAATGATGGTCGAGGGGGAGTGGAGGAGGGGGCGGGTAGGGTGCTGCAGCTGCATCTGCACTCAAGTGCAACCAGTTGGCGTAATTGTAACAGCAACAACAGAAGTCACAATATATTAGTTGCAGCTGATTGATGATTTGTTGCAGGAGCAAGCACAAGCAACGTCTTTTGTGGCACGTCCGCAATCAGCTGCGTCATGTTGTTAAATATCGAGCCTGGCCCTTTTATAAAGGTGCAACAGCCTGCATTCTACAAAGCCGCAGATAAACGCTGTTTATTGAGTGCCAAAGTGCGACAGCAACGACGGCTGCAACATGCGTTTAGGTAGTGCGGCAGCTGCTGTGGCAGCAAGAGAAAGACAGAGAGATAGAGAGAGAGAGAGAGAGAGACAGCAAGGCCAATTAGTCAACCTCTCAAGCTGCAATGCAGGTAAAATGGCAAACTTAACATATACGTCAGGCTAATTAGTGTAATGCAACAAAGGCAGGCACTCAAACGGGTTGCAAGTTTAATGTAATTATGATATCGCAACATTTCTGCTTAGTTCTCAATGCCAACCAATTAATTCTCTCTGTGTCTCTGTCTATCTTTGCGGATTACACACATTACCTTAATCATCTGTTACTTGATGATGGATTGAAATATTTCCTATAGATTTCTTAATATTGACTAATTGACTAATTTGCATCTTCTGTTAGAATTTCTAGCAAAAACATTATTTTGTTGAGTTCAACTAAAGACACATAAATGTAGTTAGACAGAAATATACAATTACAAATATATATTTTTAATCTTTGGTTCAACATTTAGAAACTCTCCCCTTTATTATTTTGTAATTTTAATTTTCTCATAATTACATCATTAATACATCCGCTCTTTTCTGAAACTCTACTTTTGACATTTTCATGCTTTACACATTTAACCTTTTCTAAGTGGTATTTTCTCACATCAATTGCTGCTCTGTTAAGATTTCTTTTTTGTTTCTCTGTTTTTCCCTTATTAATGAACATTTCATTTCCTTTAGAATATTGAAATATTATTTTGGACCTTCTGTCGCCGCTTTTCCGTCAATTAAACACAGTCCCTGACGCCGCCGCCACACACACACAGTGAAAAAAACCCTTTGCACATCAGGTAAAACCCTATAAAAAAATACAAATAAAGAAAACCAAACCCAATCCCAGTCCCGGAGCTAAGTCCAAGCATGCCAGACATGCGCCTGGGATTTGTCGCTGCTTACGGGTCATTAGCCTCTGGGAACGATTGAACAGTAGCAGCCACAACAACTGGGCTGACGGAGGGATTGGGGGTGTGGGTTTTTGGGTTTGATTTTGGGACAGCAATTGAGGCTCATCAAAATTTTGCCTTTTAATTAAGTGCGACCAGCCGAGGCTCAACATTTTGGGTTTCTTTAAGTCTCCAAGTGTTGTTTATACGAGTCTTCACTAAGCTGGTTGTTGGTTGTCGGTTGTTGGTGTTTGGCAAATATTTACATAGCATTTACATGGCGGGCAAAGCACATAGAAATGCAAAACACAAAACACAAAACACACTCCACACAGCTGCCAATGTGGCAGACAGTTTGGCTCCATTTTAAAGGCGGGTTTAATGGAAGGGAATGGGAAACAAGCAGTTGACATGCATTTCTGTTGTTGTCTTCTCTCTCTCTCACTATTTTTTTTTTCTCAATACAGCAATACAGTTAGAGCTGACAGCCAACAGGAATTGACAGTTGAGGAAAGTCAATCAATGAAAATTGTTGCCTGCAACTTGAGAGCAATTGATTTAAATGCCTGTATTTTTGTGCGCATATATAAACGGTATATGTTTTGGCCATAAGGAAGTTGTCTCGGCCTTTTTAAACGTCCATTTTTGTCAGCGATGCATGTGAGCAAATTGCACGTCAAAACTTCAAAGCGAATATCTGTCCAAATTGGCAACTTCAAAGTTAACGCCTATATATATGCAGATCTCTTTAGGCATAGACTAATTTTCCACATGGGCCACGACAATTTCAATTTCAGTTTTCGATTAGCTTCGCCTGCACGCAAATTTCCATTTGCTACAAGTGAAAAGCCGTCAAAAATCAATCTTCATCAAGGCGCATAACAGTAAATTGGAAAATGAGCTGCGCTGCCTTAAATTAATTGCAATATTTGTTCAATTAATACAGACTCGAGTTAAATTTTCATGAGCAGCTTAAGCAATGGAAAATGTAGCTCACAGGCTCATAAATCTCTCCCCCGCCCAACGATCCCTTTTGGAAATTCCTTGCAGTCGCTGAAGCGTCCAACTCTAATAAGAATTTATTACAAAAATATTTTCGAGACCGGAGAGCCGCAGGATGCGCGGGGGGAGGGGACGGATAGCACATAAAAATTGACACTGAGAACAACCAATTTTTACTTAATTGATCTCCCGATACACGCAAAGTGAGGATGCGTGGAGGGTGAGGGTGACGAGGGTGCGTGGTATCGGTTCCGGGGAGGGTGACACAACGTCAGAGCTGAGCCAAACACCTCCGTTAGGCACAACACGAACACACACACACACAGCTGTCTGTTTTGGGCACACATGCGAGGGTGCTGGGAATTTTTAGCCAGATTGGATTGAATGCTGCTCTTTCCCATCGGGTACAGTCAGACCCAATTTGATTATTTCCTCTTATTTCATTTTATTGTTGTTGGGAATTTATTCTCTGCTCTGTTCTCTGCTATTCCTGTGATAAATTGGCCTGTCACTGGCTTTCAGTTGCCATTAGCAAAAAAATATGTATGCAAAACAAATAAATGCCAAGTTTATAAAAAATGCAATTAATCGAAATGATTTAGGGGCAGTATTCGGCTAGATTTGGCAGCAGGTATCATCCAGAGGCATAAAAACTCAACTGCAGAACTGAACAACGGGAAGCAACTTTCCATGGAGCACACAAAACTTTACAATTTGAACACAATGAATGAGGAACGCGACCAGACAATTTCCTTTCTTCCAGTGCCCTCCGAATGGCAATTTGTGTGTCGAGTGCGCTACTCTTCCAGGGACGTAGTCGTTAACGGGGTGATGCGATCATAAAAATGCAACATTCTAGGGTTTGTTAGATCATTAGATAAAATGGCACATAAAACCGAATGTTGGAGTAAAATGTTATGGGTTATGGGTAGCTGCTATAAAATGCTTCTAAGATACAATCTTAATTGCCTGACCACATGAAAATTAGAAACTCATGAGGTAGACTTAAGACTGTCGCATCTGTCATATTCCTCATATGGTTAATATTTCGCTTAATTGCAGATCCCCTTTTTGGTCAACGCCACTGGTTGTTTGCTTTTCGCATGTTTTTTTGGATGCACCCTTTTGGCAACATATGAACTTATGAACAATTTGCTCTGCTCATTTCGACATGCTCCATTAAATAATTTGCCATTGTTGCACTTTTGTGTTGTGTTTCTTCTACCATTCGCAGTCTGTTCGCTGTCTGTGCCTCTTGCCCCGTCTTCTCTGCCTGCGTCTCTTTAATTTGTTGCTATTTGATGGAAAACAATAACTGCGTTTCATTATGACAGCCGCGACATGCGCATCGTCACACTCCGCCTCGGTTTTCCCTCTGCCATTGTCAGAGCTGATGTTGCAGATTTTCCCGCACCCTTTTCCCAACTTTAGTTGTGCTGCTGATTGTGCAACATTTGCGTTGAGCTGTCTCTGTAACTTTAGTCGAGTCGAGTCGAGTCACACCCGGTACTCTGCTACTGTAGCCGCAGGCACTGGATATTGTATACCCCAGCAATGGGCACAAGGGACTTTCGGCGTTGTCAAACACTGTGTGTACAGTTTTGAAGCCATTTATTGGATCACTAATTTCACTCCGCCTATTTGGATGGCACACTTTTCTTTTGTTGTTTTCTGCAGCTTCCGCGTCGCAAATGTGGCTGCAACTTGTTTGCTTATTTGCTTTATAACTTTATCTCGGCTCCTCTTTTTTTTGTTTTGGTAACTTAAACAGTTGTGGGCCACTTTGTTGTTATCTTTTTGCGTCAGCGTATTTTGTGTCACATATATACGCGAGAAAATTTTTAATTTGGGGGCTGCTTGCTTTATTAACTGACCAGCTGAACTTTACACAGAACTCTGAGCGACCGGTTTGGCATTAAATATTTATTTCGCTCTTATTTATTTTTTTTTTGCATAGCAAAACAACACAAAACACGTTTAACGTTTAACCCTTAAGGCTTACGATTTATTTATAGATTTAAGCTTTGAAAAATATGCTCAATGAATCTTACTTTAAATCGCAATTGAGGCAACACTTAAGCACACACACATGCATACACACACTTCAGTAATCAGTAAAATAAATAAACACTAAACATGATCATGCAGTCGTCGAATAGATTCTCACGTTTAACGCGACAAACTCAAAGACACTCCGATACTCTGATACGAATGCAAAGCGACGCGCACATCCGCTTCGTTAAGAAGTTGACGCAGTACTAGCAACAAACGTACGTATGTTGAGCAAGATCAGTTGTGAGAGAACGCGAGCGCTGCGCTCTCAGCGTGCAACGGAGCGAGACGGCGACAGAGCGTGAGAGCGGCGAGAGAGCGCTAATGTGCGTTGTGCTCACAAGTTGCTGCTAGCGATCGGCAACATGTCAAGTGCGTTGGCAACATGTTGTCTAACAACTAGCAACTTTGAGTGTTGCTATGCTCGGTGCGTACGTTGCGACTGCTGCCGCATCAAATGCGGAACTGAATATGACACACGAGAAGCCAAATCCTTTGGCAGGCAACCAGCAGCAGTAGCAGCCAGCAGCAGGCAAGCAGCCAAGCGGCTTGCTGCGACGCAGCAGCAGCTGCGGTGGCGACGACGCGACGTCAGCGTCGGCGGCTTGGCGGCGGCGGCGACAAAACAAATAACAGCATCAAAACTGGCAAACAGAAACACACAAGAGCAGGGGATGGGGAGGGGAATAACATTGAGACAAAGTGTGCAGGGTCAAATGGCTGCAAGGATGCGCTATATGTGAGTAAATATGTGTGTGAGTTTTAAGAGCAGAGTGTGAATTATTATCTAAACGGGTATATTTATATAATGGGAATTAATGGAAACTCTCGCTTGGAATTTATAATATTAATCAATTTTATGAGGAGAATGTATTTATTTTATTATATTCGGTTTTTTTTTCATAGAATAAATTAAAAAAACCAAACATTGCAAATAAGTCAGAATTATCTTGAAGTCAAAATCAGTATTAAACGAAATATGAAACTGTCCAACATATTTATTAGAACATATTGAACATGTTTAGTAAGCTTGATATACTCACAGGGAGAACAATGGGATCCAGATATATATTTTTGTCTTTACTTCAGTCAGCTTGAAATGCTTTTACATTATTTGTCTAGTGTCACAGTTTCGATCTATCAAATTTCACAACTTAACCCAATGCCCTACAGGGCATCACAAAGGATGTATAGCCGGGTGTTGCTAAAGGATCTGAGCTGCGCCGTAGACCAACGAGGGGCTGAACGGGGACGGGCGGGGCGGAGTAGCTGGCGCCAAAGCGGCGTCGCCGTCGTCTCGTTTTTATTTAGGCGTTGGCAAAAACTATTCAGCAGCGGGAAAAAAATTACAGACGCATCTTCCTGTGTATGTGTGTGTGAAATGGGAGACGGGCGGAGGGAGAGAGACGAAATCAGCAATGAAGTTCTGCGCAGTTAAGGAACAAAAAATTGCAAATTTGTGTTTTGCAGTTAGTCGAGCAGGCCAAAGGGGAGTCCAACCGGCAAGCAGGCAAACAGGCAACGAGACAAGGAGGCAACCAGGCAACTTTATGTCCTGGCGTCATTTATTTTTAGCGCGAGACGCTGCGGCGCCAACGCCAGCGACAAATGCCAACTGGGAGATTGTGAACATCACCATAATAAAGTTGTTAAAACTTTTGGGGTTTGCTTAACGAGTCTTCGAACAGAGCGAGTGCGACAAGGAGAGAGGGGGAGAAGAGGGGGAAGTTGCAACTTAAAAATGATTGATTATCTCAAATTGAGACGCAGTTGGCCAATAGCCTCAGAGCAAGAGGAGAGACGGAAGCTGGGAGGGCGGGTAAGCAATTTGGCCTCCACATTCGCCAAGGCAACAATTTGGCAGCCCAAAAAAGAAGTAAAATTTTCCTTTTTATTTTGGTGCCTTTGACTTTGACTTATGAAACTGTTTTTGCCGACTCATGCAAAATGCGTGGTGAGTTTCAGCGGGGAGTGGCGGAGCCCAGGAGCTGGCTTTGGGAAGTCACTGACTGGCATAAGTTGAGCGCTTAAGTCGACTTATTGCCAAATACACATAAGCGAAATGGGTTATTAGCAACAACTGGGATATCAATTGATTCTCAGAGCTGGATTAGGTCTTCCGCTTGGTAAGTGAAATGAGCTGGATGATGAGCTTTGATTATGCGTATGTGCCTATCAATATTTATTAAAGGGAAATGTGCCTAACCAGCTCGTATAAGTATGGCCAAATCAATGCTGAGAACAGATATACATATTCCAGGGACAAGCTTGTCTATTTTTACGGTACAATTTTGTAATATAACTAGAGCCAAAATATATATGAAAATACATTAACAATCCTAGCAAGTTATTGAACATACGAACCCGAAAGCTTATCCTAACCATCTATTGGCCCAGACTGCATTTAGAGAGAGCTTATTCATATTGAAAAACAAAAAATATTAAATAATTGCTTTACAAGTATAAATTTTAAGACTAAACAAGAGAGAACATTTCAGTCGGACGTAACCGACAGCGAAATTCTATGATACCATAATTTGTGTGCAGCCAAGAAATAGTGTCCAAGTTTGCCTTTCAGATTGAATTAGATGGAAGATAATAACTATAGTCCGAAAATCGGCTTTTAGGCATAGGTCGAACCTTCAAAATGCCATAACTTCGTCAAAACTCAACGGATTTTCAAAAGGAATGGCATTTTAATCATAGTTTGGCCTCTAGATCAATCGTACATTTAAAGTTGAAAACGTGATTTTGGGTCGGAACATATGTCAAAATTATAGTCCGAAAATCGGCATATGGGCATAGGTTGAACCTTCAAAATCCCATAACTTCGTCAAAACTAAACGGATTTTCAAAAGGAATGGCATTTTAATAATAGTTTGGCCTCTAGATCAATCGTACATTTAAAGTTGAAAACGTGATTTTGGGTCGGAACATAAGTCAAAATTATAGTCCGAAAATCGGCATAAGTCAAAATTATAGTCCGAAAATCGGCATATAGGCACAGGTCGAACCTTCAAAATGCCATAACTTCGTCAAAACTAAACGGATTTTCAAAAGCAAGGGCATTTTAATCATAGTTTGGCCTCTAGTTCAATCGTACATTTAAAGTTGAAAACGTGATTTTGGGTCGGAACATATGTCAAAATTATAGTCCGAAAATCGGCATATGGGCATAGGTTGAACCTTCAAAATGCCATAACTTCGTCAAAACTAAACGGATTTTCAAAAGGAATGGCATTTTAATCATAGTTTGGCCTCTAGATCAATCGTACATTTAAAGTTGAAAAACGTGATTTTAGGTCGGAACATATGTCAAAATTATAGTCCGAAAATCGGCATATGGGCATAGGTTGAACCTTCAAAATGCCATAACTTCGTCAAAACTAAACGGATTTTCAAAAGGAATTGCATTTTAATCATAGTTTGGCCTCTAGATCAATCGTACATTTAAAGTTGAAAACGTGATTTTGGGTCGGAACATAAGTCAAAATTATAGTCCGAAAATCGGCATAAGTCAAAATTATAGTCCAAAAATCGGCATATAGGCACAGGTTGAACCTTCAAAATGCCATAACTTCGTCAAAACTAAACGGATTTTCAAAAGCAAGTGCATTTTAATCATAGTTTGGCCTCTAGTTCAATCGTACATTTAAAGTTGAAAACGTGATTTTGGGTCGGAACATAAGTTAAAATTATAGTCCGAAAATCGGCATATGGGCATAGGTTGAACCTTCAAAATGCCATAACTTCGTCAAAACTAAACGGATTTTCAAAAGGAATGGCATTTTAATCATAGTTTGGCCTCTAGATCAATCGTACATTTAAAGTTGAAAACGTGATTTTGGGTCGGAACATATGTCAAAATTATAGTCCGAAAATCGGCATATGGGCATAGGTTGAACCTTCAAAATGCCATAACTTCGTCAAAACTAAACGGATTTTCAAAAGGAATGGCATTTTAATCATAGTTTGGCCTCTAGATCAATCGTACATTTAAAGTTGAAAACGTGATTTTGGGTCGGAACATAAGTCAAAATTATAGTCCGAAAATCGGCATAAGTCAAAATTATAGTCCGAAAATCGGCATATAGGCACAGGTCGAACCTTCAAAATGCCATAACTTCGTCAAAACTAAACGGATTTTCAAAAGCAAGGGCATTTTAATCATAGTTTGGCCTCTAGTTCAATCGTACATTTAAAGTTGAAAACGTGATTTTGGGTCGGAACATAAGTCAAAATTATAGTCCGAAAATCGGCATATGGGCATAGGTTGAACCTTCAAAATGCCATAACTTCGTCAAAACTCAACGCATTTTGAAAAGCAAGGGCATTTTAATAATAGTTTGGCCTCTAGTCAAAACTATAGTCCGAAAATCGGCATATGGGCATAGGTTGAACCTTCAAAATGCCATAACTTCGTCAAAACTAAACGGATTTTCAAAAGGAATGGCATTTTAATCATAGTTTGGCCTCTAGATCAATCGTACATTTAAAGTTGAAAACGTGATTTTGGGTCGGAACATAAGTCAAAATTATAGTCCGAAAATCGGCATAAGTCAAAATTATAGTCCGAAAATCGGCATATAGGCACAGGTCGAACCTTCAAAATGCCATAACTTCGTCAAAACTAAACGGATTTTCAAAAGCAAGGGCATTTTAATCATAGTTTGGCCTCTAGTTCAATCGTACATTTAAAGTTGAAAACGTGATTTTGGGTCGGAACATATGTCAAAATTATAGTCCGAAAATCGGCATATGGGCATAGGTTGAACCTTCAAAATGCCATAACTTCGTCAAAACTAAACGGATTTTCAAAAGCAAGGGCATTTTAATCATAGTTTGGCCTCTAGTTCAATCGTACATTTAAAGTTGAAAACGTGATTTTGGGTCGGAACATAAGTCAAAATTATAAGTCCGAAAATCGGCATATGGGCATAGGTTGAACCTTCAAAATGCCATAACTTCGTCAAAACTAAACGGATTTTCAAAAGGAATGGCATTTTAATCATAGTTTGGCCTCTAGATCAATCGTACATTTAAAGTTGAAAACGTGATTTTGGGTCGGAACATATGTCAAAATTATAGTCCGAAAATCGGCATATGGGCATAGGTTGAACCTTCAAAATGCCATAACTTCGTCAAAACTAAACGGATTTTCAAAAGGAATGGCATTTTAATCATAGTTTGGCCTCTAGATCAATCGTAAATTTAAAGTTGAAAACGTGATTTTGGGTCGGAACATAAGTCAAAATTATAGTCCGAAAATCGGCATAAGTCAAAATTATAGTCCGAAAATCGGCATATAGGCATAGGTTGAACCTTCAAAATGCCATAACTTCGTCAAAACAAAACGGATTTTCAAAAGCAAGGGCATTTTAATCATAGTTTGGCCTCTAGATCAATCGTACGTTTAAAGTTGAAAGCGTGATTTTGGGTCGGAACAAATTTTAGTCCGAAAATCGGCATAAGTCAAAATTATAGTCCGAAAATCGGCATCGGCACCAGCGACGGACAGACAGCATGACTGACATTGCACAAACCCAATATGCTATATATGTACCTTCGGTATCATAGTATAAAAAGAAAAACCTAATTTTGTTGCAGTTTGAAATAAATATTGTTGTCGTTATGACCGACTTTTTTGTACACCTTTCAAGATAAGCGCGAACTTAACCTTAAGTTGGTTTAAGTGCGATATTGGGCACTAAAGGGTTAATCAATTCCATTGCTTACTATTATATAACTGATTTAGAATTCACTTAAATAGTTCCAAGCGTAAATTTGAATAAATTTAAGGTCACAATTTAGATAATTTACACAAAAATTGTACCTACCAATCCTTGAGTGTGTTTAATAATAGTTAAGATATGTGAAAAACACTTACCTAAAATGAAAAGAGAAAAAAAATAAAGTTCATTAGTTAAACAATAAGCAAGAGTTAAGCTAATTTATGATTTATAGTTCAATCCGCTCGACAGCAGCAATTGCTCAATTTTCAGCAACTGGCCATTAAATTATTTTTTATGGGCACAGCTGCCTCGCGCACACATATAAAATGTGGCACATGCCACAAAGAGCCGAAGTACTTTAATTTCTTATTTGGTTGCCAAATTCTTTTGTTGAGCCAGCTTTGAGTGTCTGCAAATATTGACCGGTGAATTGTGTTTAATCCCAAATCAATTAAAATCAACTAACAAAAAACAAACCCCTCCTCACACAATGAATCCCCTCCCCATCCCCTTTTGCTGGGCGTATCATCTGCTGATTTTTTGTTGAGCGCTTGAGGCGATCTTTCATGGTCTTTAATGGTTATGATTCTTATTTCTTATCGCGGTAGTCGTGCAGAGATTTTAGGGCAGAGGGGGCGCGGTAGGAGCTGGCTCTCTGTTTGTCTTTGTATTGGTGGGTGTGTGTGTGTGTGTGGTTGTAGTTGTGTTTGTGTTTGTGAACAGCGGTCGCTTGGGTCAATTTGGAGTGCGTGATAAATGGACGCGTTGCATGACTCGAGACTCGATTCAGTTTGGATTGAGTGAAGAGTGCCTTCGACTGTGGTTGTGGTCTGTGCTGAATGTGTCTATATTGTTGCTGTTGTTGTTGTTGTTGTTGTTATTATAGCTGTGCTTTAATATTTATGGTCAGTGATAAGATTGCTCAATTGGGGTTTCTATGTGGCTGCTGCTGCTGCTGTTGTTGTTGTTGTTGTTGTTGTGGCCAAAGCTGTTTAAAGTTGATGTAGGTTGGAAGTTTCATAAGCTTCTTCAGATTTACTGCTATCTATTTTTTTGTTTGTGGCTTTTGCCCAAAGTGCAACATGAGCTGCCATAAAGCTTAGCCAGATAAAAGAGGGACAGCGAAAGAAAGCGAGATTTTTCAGCCGGGGGAACTGGCCAAATTTATCGTGGTTCACTTTTAAGTTTTGGGGGTGTTAACGCACTGATAAGTAAATAAAAGCATCGAAACAACTGCTGAGTGGGGCAAAAATAAGACCATAAGTGGTTCGGCTTTCTCGTATTTGCAAAATTACCTAAAAGGTTGGAGCATTTTAACAAATATTTATGACTTACATGACAATAAGTTCAAACAACAATGAGAAAACCATGTTTACAATTTTAAAAAACAACCTGCTGATTTTACATATTTTTGTCATAAATTGTTGTACGAATCTTGTTAAGAAAAAATCCCTGGTTTTTACATATATACTTTCTAAATAATAAATTGAGTTAACCTTGTAACGAACTTCTAAAACTCAGGAAGATTTTTTTGACTTTATTAAAAGGTCGTCTGCCTGTCAATAAATTGATATTTTAACAAATATATACAAATATTTATACGGATAGATGTATAGAGAAAATATCTGCAGTGCATATTTGAATCCCATAATCGGGGATTCATTTAATCAAGAGGCAGCCTAACTGCCTATTATACTTTTATTTAATTTATTTCTTGACATCAAGTAGCTTGTATCATGGTTCTATCTAAGGAGATAACAGCATCCTTAGTCTGAGAGGACCATTAAATAATACAAGGAAAAGAAGATTGACAAAGCGAGCTCAACTCAATTCAACTAATGCAGCTGGTAGTTAGGCAACTGAAGAAGCGGGAGCTGAGGAGGGATGCCACGTTGTGGCAAAGGGGTTGGGATGTGCTTCACTTTTGCTGCCGATGCTGCTTTGTGCGACCGCAAAGTGAAATTGCACGACGACGACGAAGTCTGTCAATAAAAAGGCCAATAGCAAATAATATGCCGCAAAACTGCTGACTGCTGACTGCTGAATGACTAGATGAAAAGGGGGGGTCGAGGGGCAGAGTGGTGCAGTGGGAGTGGGGCAACTAAGTGAGAGAGACGGATTGGCATTTATGAGGTTATTACTCATGGTAAAAATTAATTAAGCGCCGCACAATCGAAAGCCCGGAAGGGGAGAAAAGCCCGACAGGCGTTAGGCGAGGGAAAACATCGAATGGGCAATTAAAAAAGTTTTTCAAATACAAAAATCGCTGGGCGTAGTTGAAGTGTCAGTGCAGAGGGCGTGGCACTCGGCGATTGCATTAAAACAATCAACTTTTAGCCTTGTCTGTGCTATCTGCCAGCAAAGAATACCAGTTAAAAAAGTTGAAATTGTGCAACATTTGAAGTTTTTAATGCTGCAACCGCCAAGCCGGCAAAGTTGGCAAAAAGTTAACGGCTGCCACGCCCCAAGACTTTCATTTGACGGCTTAATTAAATTGACACAAAAAGTTGTTGATTGCACAAGAAGAAGAGCAAATTGTAAGAATTTTACTTCCATTTAACTTTGCTATAAAAATAACTAATACGACAAAGTATTAACGATTAACTAGTTGTGCTAGTTGAATTCAAGTTAAAGTTCTTAACTTATTCTTAAGATATAACTTAAGTAGCCAACAATTCTGATAAATGTGAATGCATTTCCATAAACTGCAAGTCGCAGTTTGTGGCAGCTACCCTTCCGCTACTTGAGTGCGCTCTTTGAGAGATATTTACTCAACTGTGTGGCATGCCACCACAATCGACCCACATAAAGCCCCAGCAACATTGCAGTGGCAGTCAGCGCAAGAAGCAGCTGCCACTCAGTCTCAGCTGCAAATGCCATAACAAGCTCAAATGCTGTCAGACATAACTCCAGTGCAATTATTCTCATATTCCTGACTTTTGTTTAAGTCACAAGCAAACGGCAAACTGCAAACTGCAAACTGCAAACTGCATTTTATTCCCATTCTTGGATTCATGTACTCTTCTGCTTACTCTTGACAGCTTTACTAGTTTCACATGTAGATGTGTCGAAAAGGTTTAAAAATCTCCAGTCAATCGATGGCTTTCAATAGCGGGTGACACAAATTAAAAAAACCTTTTACTTGGAAATACTTTTGCTGTTATCAAAAAAGAAAGTCACGTATAAATGCAAAAAATTTTTATCTAAAAAAGTAAACTAAAATTTGTGTACATTTAAGAAAAATTATCAAGTTTATTTCTGGTCAAATTTAGTTACTAAAAGTATTCTCGGAATACTATCTTTCAGATTGCTGATTACCGATTCCATGTTTTGCTGGAGCAGACCGCATTTGACCTCAACTTATCAACCATCTCTGTATGACCCTTTGAGCAGGTTGATATCAATAACCGCATTTAAAATCGTCGGCGTCTGCAATCTCTTTGAAATAGCTTTATACCCACTAAAAAGAAAAGCAATGCCACAGTGAATCCATCAAATGCCGCAACATCGAGCAATTTACACGTACGCCTTGACCTTGAGGCAAGACCTACCAGTTCACTCCCACTCCCCCAGCTGGGGCGAAGTCTGGGCAGATTTATGTTGTCTGGAGAAGTGTCTAATAGTGTGTCTGGCTGCCTGTCTGGCTGGCCTCGATAAATTTGATGGCTCAGCGTATTTAAAAGGTGTGGCCATAAAATACTTTATAGCATTACAAGACGTCAAGTAAAAAGAAATGGTTTTCACACCAAAACATACCCCCCCAACCCCTCCCCCACCCCTTTTTACTAGTCATATTTGACGAAATGCAATTTCAAAGTTTATTTCATTTGTGACTCCCAACTAAAAATTGTTGACGAGTTATTTTGAGATATGTGTAAGCACATCCGACAACACAAAAAAGGACAATGAGATCGAGTTGTGCTCATATGCAGACAATTTTTCTTTTTCTTCCGTTTTCCCCTTTAACCGGAAAATAGGCAAAAGTTTTGCGTCGCCCATCTTCCTGCTCCTCGTTCCGTACTTAATCCTCGAGTACATTTGTCTGACTGCCTCGGAAGTTTATCAGACTTTTGTGTGACTTTTGTTGACAACTTGAGTTACACACACAGATAGTAACATGGGGCAGGGAATTGGAAGGTGGGTCGGAAGGGGGTGGAAATTGAGGCGACATCTTCGCCGGGAATTTGATGCAAGCCAACTTGGCGTAAAAGTTGTGCTGACAAAAATGTGTCTCGACTTGCGGCGCCGATAAGCGAACCGAGTGAATTCTGAAGTGCGCCGACAGTTGCAGCAGCCACATAAAATAATGGGTCTTTCAGGGGTTCGGGGGCAGTGAGAGCAGGTATCCCCCAGCTATTCTGCAACAATTTAAAGCACATTCGGGAGCAGCAGCAGCAGCAGCATCCGCAACATTGTTACCTTATTTTCTACAATTGCATTCTTGAAGCGCGCCTGAAAGTAGGCAATGGAAATGCGCAAAATACTGCGGCAGCTGCCGCCGAATGTTGCAGCCTTTTTACGGCTACCACAAGGCAGCCATAGCAAATGAATGAGTCCCATGGCAGTTGGCCAAGTTAGCGACAGTGTTGCAATAGAAGTTTGGATAAGCAGCTCTTTAATTGCGCTAAATGTGAGCTGAGACTGAGGAAACAAGGATTTCGGATTTTTGAGGCAGACATTTTAATTAAATGAACTTTGCTTTGGGGCAGACAAATACTAAAGCTCCTATCAAAATGAGACAGACAAATACTAAAGCTCCTATCAAAATGAGACAGACAAATACTGAAGCTCATAACAAAATGATTATTATTAATTATTGTATTAAAGCATCTAAAGCAAAATTCTTCAACGCACGATAACAAAACATGTAAGATGATGTAGTCGAGTTGGCTCGACTACGATATTCCCTTAACCCAGTTGTTAAATATATATTTGTTTTATTGGCAAATTTCCCTTTAAAATGATTTGCTCTCAAATGTTCAGACTCGGCTGTTGATCCTGATCAAGAATATATATACTTTATGGAATCGAATTTTAAATGTATAAATGTTGTATAAATGTATCCTGGCTTTAATTTAATTTAAATTAATATATAATTAAAGGAATTCATATAAAGTTCAGATGTAACAAAGATGATAAATTTATAATACTCTGAATAACTATTTCCAATAGTATATATCTTTAGTCTGTTGACAGTTCAAGTAACTCCGGCAACTTGGAAATTCTTTTTACTAAACAAATTAGAGGCAACTGCATTTGGAAAGCAGTCAACTGTGTTTTTGCTGATTTGGGGCAATCGTGTTACTCACATTGGTTGACAGCTGGCTGCTCAGGCTGAGCACCTGCTCCCGTGCATCCTGCAGTTCTCGCTTCAGTCGTCTGATCTCGTGCGCCTGTCGCTCCTCCGCTGAACCGTACAACGAGCTGCCGCCCGACAACAGTGAAGCTGCGCTGCCATGAACTACAATAAGAATGGGGCCGGAAGATGGAGGGATTGTTTAATATTTATCCAACTAGCTGAGCATTACAACTGTCAGCTGCACTCACCTTCATCGTTCTTCTTGGGATATGTTAGACGATGTGCGGCATTTACGCCCCGCATTTCCCCACCCGCTGCAGCTGCCACAGCTGCAAGCGCCGCTGCCGCCGTGCCATGTGTGGGCGACAATGCCGAGGCAGCAACGCCCGCAAATGGGCCCCGATTGAGGGGTGTGGGTGAGGTGGGCTGACTCCAGGCCACAGCTGCCACGTTGCCCGCCTGCGCTTGGGCCTGGGCCTGAGCCTGAGCCTGGGCTTGGGCCTGGGCCACAGCGGCGGCCATTTGAGCGCTGAGCACCCCGTTGGTGCCGACGGGGAGGCAATAGTAGGGCTCGATCTCCACATCACCCCCACGGCTCAGCATCGAGGGATACATTTTCTCCGATTTTGTGGATCTGTGAACGCAAAGCAAAAAACAAGTGATTAGTTTTGGCTCCCTGTGCTCCCTTAATAAGTAAGTGATAATTGATAAAACTAAACAGTAATGCAATAAAATACTATCTTAAATTTGCTATTGTTTAAGAAACATTAAATGTATAAAAATATAAAAGCTATCATTGATTAAAAACATTAATAAGTGCATTGAGCAAAGAATGCTGTTTTTCTGAAACAATTGCGTAATGCACTTATTAACATTAATAATTAAAAAATCATTTCAACACTCTCAAAAGCTACATTTGAATTCATGAACAGCTTTTGCCATTCAATGGCAAACAAATAAGCTATTAAAAACATTTAAAGTGGGCAATTAAATTAAAATAATTTAAATCGTTCGTGGAAACAATGATTTAAGATGATTATTGTGGATGCTTTTGAGCGTTAAATCAGCCATGCAACACTGATGAAGCTGGCCACAAGCTGCCCCAATTAGCACACTTGACAGTTTTGGCCAACACAGAACACAGCCAATAGGCAGTTAGTATTTGTGCTGTTGTTGCTGAGTGTGTATTAGGTGTGTGTGATGTGTGTTGCCAGATGCCAGCAAATTTCCGTTTGTGGTTGTGCAGTTTATTAGGCCAATCTGAAAATGGGCTCTGCATATTTTCAGCCGATGCGCAAATTTCCGTTTAATTTTCGTCAGCGACAATTTGACATGTGTGTGGGTGTATAGTGTGTGTGTGGGTGTATAGTGTGTGTGTGTGTGTGTGTGTGTAAATGATGAGGGGTGAACGATGTCCATGCAAATCCCTTGACAAATTGTCATAAAATACGATGCTTATGTGGCTCAGAAAATGACCACAAATATGGAGAGAATCATGACAGACATATGAGAGGGGGTCGTAAGTAGAGTGGAGGGAGGGAAAGTGTGAAGGGCGGCTGAATAAATCTGTGTTGGCCAACTTGCTGTTGTTGCTCTGTGCTGATAACTAACTGACATTAAAGTCATTTCGCATGCAAATCTAATATTACGTATACGTCATGTGTGGCCAACACTACTCTTTCCGTTCTTCCATTCCGTTTTGCCTCTTTGCATTTGTGGTGTGTGTGCGGGTGTGTGTGCGGGTGTGTGTGCGGGTGTGTGGGCGTGTGTGACGCTTTGTGTGTGTTTGTTTGGGTTTTTGGTACGCTTTAGGGCGTTTACTTAACGCTCTAGAGCATTTCTCCAACAACTATTCTGCATGTGAGTGATTCGTGCCGCCCCCACTCTCGTCTGCTGTGGTGCAAGATTAGATAACAAGCCACCGAATCTGGTTTCGAGTGTTTTCCCATTTGCTGTTATGCCACTACTTCAACCCCTTCCGTTTGCCGCTTGCCACTTCCTACTGCATAATTGATGCATTGAGAGCAAGTGCTTGTAATCATATTGGTTGCCTGGCAAACAGCTCCGATTCATGTCTGTGAGTTGAGGCAGATTCTACTAAGAGGCACTCAATTGAAGAAGGTTATAAATAGATCGTAAGAAATTGTATTTATAATGTTTTATTGATAAGATTTGCAAATAATTTTAATTTATTTCTTGAATATTATATATAAATACTTTTGCGATACCTTCATTGATTTTACAAATATGGTTTTTATAATAGTTTTTCCTCAACATTCCCTTAGGCAATATTCTCAGCAGTCTCATATGGAACTCTGTGCCCTGCACTGAACTTTATATATGTGGGTTTCGTTCTGTTTTTTATGAGCATTGCTCGAAAATATTTTTAATGAAGCACTTGAGAGTCAACACTCGCCTGCAACTGCGAGCTGCTGACGTGGCCAGAATGAAATAAAAATAACAACAACAGCTCCAAAATGGCAATCCAGAGGCAAACTTCATTTCAGCTGTGCTCCGCTGTGCCATGGCCAAGTCAAAGGTTCACCAAACCTATTGACATGTCAAATAATAATCTGGCCAACACCCGCCACACCCCGCCCCTTCCCCCTCCACAGTCAGCCGCTGTTTGCCCCCTTCGCTGCTACTTACACTTGTACGTCGAGCCGAAAGCTTTGCCCCTTGAACAACCCACACTACTTTATATATATATATATTTTTTTTGGTTTTCCATTTCGTATTCATTTTTGTTGCACTCTTCGTTTTGCTGTTATTTTGCACACTTTGCTGTTTTACACAACTTTCACATTGTCTGTTGGCCATAACACCAGTCCCAACACCCATTCGTGCCCCCTGTGACAAGTTCCCCTTTGACTATTTGGGGCGCGCCGACAACACACTCAGTATTTCCCTTAAAGCCTGCTTCCACTGTGACTTTAAAATATGCACGAGATGTGGAGACTACGGCAGACATGTGGTGGCCTGTCCCATGCCACAAAAACTAAACTATTACAAATTGCTTGCATACTTGCAGGCGTGCAAGTAAAAACCCAGCTCATTACATACATATGGCTGTAGGTGTGTTTGTCTGTGTGTGTGTGTGTGCGTGTGTGTGTGTGTGTGTGTGTGTGTGTGTGTCTGTGTGTGTGAGTGTGTGTGTGTGTGTGTTTACATGTGAGTGTGTGTGAGCTGACAGGCAAAGAGTAATGTGGTAATTTGATCAAAGGCTGATGTTATATCATTACGCTAAAACTAAGCAAGATGAATGTGAAGAGCTGAAGAATATTAAATTTATAAACCTTAAATTTTGTTTGGGAAAATAATAAAAAATGATTCAACATGTTTTTTATAGTTTTACACAGACTCGAATTGAAATTAAAAAAATATATTGTAGTTAATTGAAGGAAATTTTTCAAGAAATATTATATGCAAAAAGGATCGTACGTTACTCTAGTATTTGTAATTGATTAGTTATAAAAAGATTAGATATAAAAGATTATTATTTATGGAAAGTTACTCAAGACAAAAATACTTTTTAAGATAAAAACTATTTTTTTCTTATATTTTTTCGCTAATTTAGATTTTAAACTTTTAAAAACGATGCCCACTATTTTGTCAGGGCATATGGCACGTAATGAACACAACGTCTAAAGTGAGACGTCTACAACAACACACACACAAACACACAACAACGCACACACATGTACACACACACACACACACACACACACACACAAGCTTTGACACTTATGTGGAATTTGCATATTTGGCGACGCGGCAAAGTGTGCAACATGTAAATGTAAATTGCAGGCGGCAAACGCTTTTAGAGAGCGCGACTAAAGCTGATTGTTGTCGAGTGCGATGTTTGAAGTGGGCGTAATGGGCGTGGCATGCAGAAGAATGCAAAACTAAAAGTGCACATCAAAAGTGAGCGGGTTCGTGTCGCAAAGTCACCTTGGGTATGTCCTTTCTTTCAGATAGCTTTACGAGGGCAAACGTGAGGAAGTTCAAAGAAAGTTAGAGGAAATAAATAAGAGATAGAAAGATAAACAGACAGAGACAGAGACAGAGACAGAGAGAGAGATAGAGGGAGAGAGTTCGAATACATGCTTAGCGAATTGAATACTATTCATATGCATACCTGATGCTATTGCTGCGATTCATGCGCGGACTCTGCACATAGGGTGACTCATTGCCCTGCACAGACATCTGCCCCTGCCCCACCGCGCCCGACGACCGATTGTGCAACATCTTGTGGCCATGACGCGTCATCGCCGGCGAGCCGATCTGCATCTGATCAATGGCATCCCCGTCGGAAAGACGACTGCCAGCCGTATTGCTATGCTTCAGCCACATGGCATACGAGCTGTATTCGGGCTTCACCTCTGCATAGGTCTGCGTATCCGACAGCGATCCGTCGTGCCGAGTGCTGCCCCCCCGTGTCGAGATTCTGTGGCAAGAAACATCGAGATATATAAGTATAGATTGAAATGACTAAGTTGGAGCTCAATTCACCTGTGCTGGAACACATGCATATCGCTGCCAGGCTTCGGCAAACTGTGCGAACCTGTGGCCAAACGCTCCCTTATCGATTGACTCAGCTGCGTCGCCGTCGGACCCGTCAGCGAGAAACTCCGATGCTGTGTATTCGGTGGCAACTCTGAAAGGGTGCAACAGTAATTAGTGATAAGTATATTATATATCTTATGAATGTCTATAAATAGAGTATGTTTATAATTCTTGTATTCTGATTAATAAGTTAGATGTCCGAAATCTAAGAAGCATATTGAAGACCACATCATTTGAGTTAGATAAACTCTGTTTAAAAACAAAAGAGGTATCCTAAAAAAATGCACCAATAGAACTGTAAATATAGAGACTAGAATCGGTTGTTGTCTCTTTCATAGTCTCATATATAACATATATAAACTTTGTAATGTTTTCCACTTACTGTTCATATCATTGGGCAGCGTTTGGGTGCCGCCTGTGACTTTGCGACCGCTGGCAGTGCGGGGCACTGCGGAGACGTGAGCGGTGCGACCACAAGGTAAGCCATTGACGAGGCCTGTTGCACCACCGGTTGCCATCAGCATGGCAATGTTCTGCTGCTCCGCTGTGGAGGCGATGCTGCCATTGGCTCGCTTCACATAGCCAAAGCTGGGTGGGACGCCTTTGGTGCGTGACGAGGATGATGGCGAACCCTGCTTGGAGGAGCCGCCACTGCCACCACCGCCAATATTGCGACGCGATGGCGATGACTTCTCCGACTTGTCCGCCTTGTGGCCATTCAGTGGTTCCGGCATTTTGCCCCAATTATCGCGTCCATTCCGTGAGCCTGGCCGATGGTGTGGACTGCCATCCATTTTGTTGACGTTGTTGTTGTTATTATTATTGTTGTTGTTGTTGCTGTGGCTGTTACTGTTACTGTGGCTGGTGGAGCCGCCACTGGAGCTGGCCTGGCTGGCCGCCGAGCTGCCGTTGGCAGCGGTGCCAATGCTATCAAGCGATCCGCGACTGCTGCGAATGCTGCAATAGCAACAGATGGAAAGGAATAGTGTGGAATTAGTGTGGATCCCAATTTATAAATATTTATATTATTATTATTTATTTAAAAATCCTTTCCAGAGTTTGTTAAATATTTCTAATAAATAATAAATAAAAAATTAATAAAATAAAAACTCATAAGAATATTGTTTTCACACCTTAAAAATATAACAATATTTACAGATAGTTTCTGTGGAATTTAAATAAATATTTATGGACCAATTTTTTCATTGCTAATTAATAGGTCAGCAGCTTTTAATGATGATGGCCAGAAGAGAAGGACTAAAGTAAAAATGCTCGATGAATTAACCTTGGTCAGCTGGCCGCTAATTGCCATAAAGCGGAAAATTGAAGAGCAAATTGCGCATACGCCGAGTGTGACGGGGTTTCATATTATTTTTCATTCAACATTAATTACTTGGGTAATTTGTGCAAGTCTTGCAACATTGCTGCAGCTGATGACGTAGATGATGTCGTTGTTGCATAAGTTATATTGAAGGTGCCACAACAAAAGGCAGTCAAGTGGAAAGCAAAGCATCAGACTCACGGCTCGGCTTAAATGCAACTGCCAAACAATTGGAAAATCAGCTTGCAAACAGCCATACAATTGAGAAATGAATGAAGAAACGCGACAGACAGTTAGACAGGCTAACAGGGTGGCACAGACTGACAGTCAGATAATCGACAGTGGTGCACAATGGAGAATCAACTGATGCAAGCTTAGACGTTGGCCAAATAACGATGTCAAAGTGCGACAACAATTGCATCTTGCCACACGCACACAAAGGAGGCGACACAGCGCACTGGGTGCTGAGTGCTGGCCAACATTTTCAATTAAAATGACAATGGACGTTGGAGTACAAAACTTGTAAGACACTTGAGTGCCTCGAGCTATTGGCGCAAAGGATTCGACGATGCCTTCCACAATTGTACAACGACTTTGGACAAAAGTCAACAATCAAATTTCTGACCAAAGACGCTAACGCTAAAATTTTGGCCATATATCAAAACTAATTGGGCGTGTCGCGCTTGCTACTTAGGGGTATAATAAATATTGCCATTTATTTGAATATCCTGTGTCCATCGAGCGGTAAATATCTTTCCACCAAAACGCTCCATAAATTAAAACAGAATTTATGGAAAAAAAACAGGCGCGTCAAATTATCTAACGCATAAATATCTAGTTGACATGCAACATGACTATCGATTCGCTTAAATTTACGATCTTATCGGGCAGTGTGACCATATCTCGGATTAGCCTCAGGTGATTTGAAGTATTGCTTAAATAATTTTCTTAGTATTAATGGTTTTCACTTTATATATAGCTTGAGGCTCTTTAAAACAGCAAAATATGTTTATTTGTAGAGATTCTGATCTGTGAAGTCAAAGCATATCCAGTTTCCATCTTTAACACATATTTATTTAAAAATAAAATAATTTTCCCTTAAAATTAGTTTCTTGTTTTATATATTTATCTTTCCTAAAGCAATTTTGTGCTGCTATTGAAAGACCAATTGTGTCTATTATTAAATTGTTTGGCTGTCTTTTTCATTTTATCTCATAGCTTAAAATATTTTCAAATCATTTCATATTCTCAATTGACAGATAAAATGTAATTTGGCAAAACACTCCAAATGCTTAAAATGAAAACTTCAACAGCAAATTGCTTGTAAGTCGTGTGATTTTGTTTGTTTTTCAATTTTTCAATTTTTTTTTTTCGCATAAAATGTAATGTGGCAATTTAAAGCAGACTCTTCGTTTTAGATTAGATCTATGCGCTTTTGATTCAATCGCACCGAGGCAGGCAAATAAATGAACTAATTGTGATTCGGTGGCAGCTTTAAGTGGCAAGCATTTGCCGCTGAAAAGTGTGCTATGATTTCAGAGAGGGAGGGGAGAATAACAGAAAAACAGCTGTCTGGGTCATAAAACTCAACTACGCCCTAGCAAGCAATTACCGTTACAGATATGGCCAGGCTACAGCGGACACACAGACATGCAACGGAGGGGACCACAAGAACAGCAGCAACAACAACAACAACAACAAGCTGCTAAAAAGAAAACTGAGCTCAACTGTAACTGAGACGTCCGAGTTGGTCTTAGGGTGAGGAGAGCAGCCCTTAGAAATATGCGTGACTGTCTGTCTTAATGTACGTGGGTGGTTGTCTAAGTGTGTGTGTGTTAAAATGTGTGTGTGTGTGTGTGGGTGCCAGAGTGAAAGTGAGCGTCAGAAGTGACACATAAAGCTCATAAATTGTCGCATACTCAATATGCATGAATGAATGGATGAACGTGGGGCAGCGGGTGATTTAAGTCGGAAAAATCAATAATGATTGCAACGTTAGCTGACACCAGACGTAGTAGCTCAAATCGATGACAGGCACAGCCGTATATACCAACAACCTATACTATATATGTATATGACAATAAGTATTGTAAATGCTTTTGCATGAGCTTTTAAACTGCAATTCATTGGAAATGCACTGAAAACCCGGCAACTGACCCTTTCCACTCGTTGTTGCACAGTGCCAAATGAAGCGAGTGAAAAAAATTGGCGCATAAATTTGGAAAAGCTGTCGAAAAAAGCAGAAGCAGCAGCAGCAGACGTCATGAGCAGGAGCGTGGTAAATAAAGGCCAGAATTGGGGGAGTGCTATTAATATCCTTTAAGAAAAAGGGAAAATTTATACGAGCTGCATTGATTAATATTTCAAAGGACTTTCAGTGCAGAGCATACGTCATCCAATGGAATTTAATCGATTATTTTAAATCCGAAAACACAAGCAATGTATTTATAGTTTATTGAGAACATATTTTTCCTATTTACTAAAGACAATATCAAAAACAATCATACTGCTATTTTAATTCATTTATATTTTAATAAGTAAATATTTAATTTCAAATTTTCATTTTTAGATTTTTATGGTGAGCAAAAACAAATTTATATATAAATATATTATAAAGAGATCACAAAAGAAATAAACAAATATTTTATTAAAGTATCATGTAGTTTCTTGTTAAACTAAGTTTAATTTTTTATCTCAGATTAAAATGTGTTACTTTCTATCATTAAACTGGTGAAAATCTATATTAATATATTTAAATATATTTTAAGCAAATTATTTATACATTTATTGATTTAAATATATATTTTTTTTTGGTTGGTTTTCAATCCAAAAGTTCAGCTCATCTCTCAGCTTTCAGTTATCCCCTTAATGGGTTTAGCTCGCCACCCCTGTGACCAACTCTCGTACAAAGGAAGTCCGCATTTAGTGCCCCTCCCACTCCCCCCATAGCTCTGGCTTGTGCATTTGTCCATTTAGTTTTCTGTGTATTATCCTGGGCACACATTGGACCACAAACGCATTTGAAATATATTTAGTGGACTGTGGAAAACAAATTCCATGCATGTCTGCCTCGAACCGGTTTTTCCGCTTTGACCATTACAATTTGTAGGCTGCCATCCTTTGGGGCACAGGACGACGGACCAGTGGCAAACTAATTTTATGCACCAAATGTAATTTCATTGGCACAAACAAAGCAACAACAGCAGCAGCAGCAGCAGCTGCTAAAAGCCATAAACAAATTGGCCGAGGTGCGCTTTAGTGTTTCGCCTGTTTTTGGCCTTTTCGTGTTGGGCTATTTTAAATTCTTGTTGTGTAATTTTTAATTTAGTCACTAATTTATGCAGCGCCTCTCAGCACGTGTTCTATTTACTTCGGAGATGGGGAGTTGTAGTACTTACAGCAGGCACTGTTTGTCGGACGTGTCGCCGCTTTTAATTGACAGCTGACTCCGGGGCTTTCAGCCATTTGAATTTAGGCTTGAACTGAGGTCAGCTTTTAGCTAGACAATTAGGCATGTAATTGAGAGTCCTTTGAAATGAGTTACCCTATTTCATGCAGCAATAACACTAGTGAAAACAGGTTAAAAGGAAAAGGAAAAACATAAAAGTGCCTAAATAGGTAAATAAATGAAAACTAGTGCGAGCTAGTTTGTTAATTGCTGAGTTAGCATAGGCCTGGTTAAGTGGATCAGATTGGGCTTTGACTACCGCAATTAATAATTCATTAATTTGTAGATAATTAGGTTAACTAACTAGCTAGTAGCCTAGTCGCTCCCATTTCGCATTTATACAAAAGATTATTGTCGGATGCAGCACATTCGCCTGCCACACAAACCAAAGCGGAGGTTGCCTTTGTGTTGCAGAATGTTCGCCTATTTCATTTATTAAAACTGTCAACAGGCGTAAATGTAGGTTGACTTATCAGCGACAGGAAGCACACACACACGCCGTGCTCCTCGCCTCCTGCGTGATAAAATGTTATGAATGGAATTCCGACAGCTACACGTTGCTAGGCGTTGCAAGTTGTACAAAAACACACATTAATAAAAGTGTCGAACACGAGAAATGGCAGGCGGTTTGCCCACGCACGCAACCTTCAAATGGGCCTTTGGCTTTGGCCTTGCAACGTAGCCCAGAAGCATGCAAAACTCAACAACTAAAACCAAACAAGAGCATGTAGCACTTTTGGCCAACATACTTTTGCCACATTTGCCAGCTGACTGTGTCAAGGACTTTGTCAAAGCAAAAGCAGTCAACGCAGATATGCCAGCCTCCTAATTGCTGGTAAGAAAAAAACACACACACAGAAATAAACGAAGAGTAGCTACCAGGCGCACATCAATTATGGAAATGACAAACTGACAGACAGACAGACAGACGGACAGTCAAACAGGGTGCTCTTCCTTATCGCACAATTGCTTGGCTTTTATGACTTCCCTCCAGTCGCAATAAATTATGTTTTTCGCACAACAATGAAAGAGAAATTTTAGTCTTCCTTCATCTTCCGCTTCATTCTTTTATTTTTTTTATTTTTATTTAGTTTTTTTCTTTTTTTTGGCAGTCGTGTGAGTAAAGTGGCCATAAAGCTAACGGCCAAGGAATGCTCCTCAGCACATTAAGCAACTGAAAAGCCCAAAAGCAACTATGCGTTGACTTAAAGCCTTAAGCCAACTGGATAACTCCTCTCTCTCTCTCTCTCTATCTATCTCTTTCTCACTCTCTGTCTCTCTCTCCTTGTCAAACTTTCAGCACAAGTTTTTTCAATGAAAATTCCGAGACGCAAACGTCGTGGCTGCCACTCTTCGAGCGTTAAGCGAAAAACAAATGCAAATTAAATTAAACACCAAACTTTGCTAATATGCTAAGGCTAAACTTTTAAGCAACCCTTAAAAAAAAAACACACACAAAAAAAGACAAGTGCGACCCTCGAAAATCTAACGACTAGAGTTTCCGTTATCACATTTAATTAAAGAAGGTACAAATTACAACATGAAAGTGAAGTTTTCAACTACAAGTTGCACTTTTTAAGCCTCTTGGGTTAGCCAAGTTAAAGTCTTCTTGTCTAGCTATAATAAAGATCTTTAGGATTACTCCTTGCTATTACTAGGGAATTTTAATTTATTTTGATTTCTTCTACTGTTTAGATTTGTTACTTGTGTCTATCTTGACTTAAGGTTTAATATTTCCCCTTATATTAAATAAAAGAATTCTGCTCTCAAAATAGTAGAATAATTTTAAATATATCAACCCGATTCAAGTCCTCTTTTCAGTCTCAACCGCAGTTTGAAATTGTCGCTCGATCAAGTCATAAATTGCAGGACGATTGCATATTTTGTTTCGTTTTAGAGTTCATTAAAGTGCAATGAACTTGCTACGTGCCAAAGGGGCACAAATAATACCGACATTGGTCCGGGAAGTGGGGGGTAGTATTTTGGGGTCAGTCGGCAGCTTGCAACAACCCTCGTGGTGCTAGGTAAATGGCACTTAATTTAATGTTAAATTTATGTCAGACAGTCCGAGGCTAATAAAAACGCCCCACACATAAACACTTTTATATCGAAATGGCAAAAAGATTCACACTATTACAGAGTAAGACACCAGATAGGCCTATGTGTGTGTGTGTGTGTGTTTGTGAGTGTGGAAATGGGTTAACCGAGTTGGCCTAAAAACGTTACAGTTTGCCGCAGAGAAACCGCAACGCAAACACTTTGCATGATTTAGGGCCATAGGAGAATTGCAATAGAGGAACTTATGCAGAGTATATACGAGTCTGGAGACGACTAGGGGCATACCTTTGGGTGACTCACATAGTTATAAGCACCATTATGCATGCCGTCGAGAGGTGTGGCAGTGGCAGTGGCAGACATACATATACATATATAGAACAAATAACACTCGAGACATGGGAAAATCGATGGCGAATGTGATTAGTTGGCAAAACTGTTGCCCAAAACTAGCAGACTATAGACCGAGTGGCAGAGAGAGACATTGTGGCAGCAACACAGTCTGTTGCGTGCCACCTTCAAAAGCGACTAGACTGTGCTACCGACAAGCTAAGCAACTTAACAAATGAGTTTATTAATGAGCAGAGTAAACAGTTTTGCCTCCCGGAGTCAAGCGCCAGCTTGGAGCAGGCTCAATTTAATGGCCAAGTAGGCGGTGCTCATGTTTGTCAAATGAAAGGCTAATGTTGATAGTCTGCTTGGATGCATTCGCTAAGGACATGTTAATTAACCATGTTTATTTTAACCATGTAAACTACAAAAGTACATTTTCTACATAAGTGAACATTGAACAACTTTAAAACCATTCTTCGACATTTGAATGGCAAACGGGTCAAAACATATTGTATGCAACTTTTTATGTAATTTAAAGAAAACGGGGTTGAAAATCTTTTCGAAAATCTTTGAAAATGTATTTTATTTATTGTGCAAAATAATAAGTGGATAACGTTAAAATTAAGGCAAAAGATTTGGTAATTTATTTTATTGGCTTCTTCAAGTAATATTAGCATAATTATTAGTATGCACTAGAGAATATAACTTTTGAATATCGCTGCTCCTCCTTATTCGTATTATTATTATTATTAAATTATTTATGTTGTTACTATAATTATTTGATGAATTGTCTATTTCACCAACCATTTTGAACTAAGCAACTCATAAATTATAATCGGAACTGTAATTAACTGACTTGGATTTATAAACCTTTGATTGTCTGTGTGGCACCTGCAACACATATTGCGTATGGTGTGTCGGTCTGTCATGCCACAAGGGCTTAACCCAATACATGCCTAATCTTCCCTACCCCCCATAGAGAACGCCCTCCTCCTCTCTCTCTCTCTATAGCTTGAACCGTTAGGCGTGCGCTTAAAGCCGCTTAGCTCATCGCAAATTTAACTAAAGCTCAACCGAGAAACAATTTAGCTAACTCCACCGAAGATGAAGAAGTGGTGAGGGGGTTTGGGGGATGTTTATGTAGCGTTGAGTCAGCTTGGTCTATAAACTGCTCTAAAATATGCACACAATGTTGCCCCAAACCTGTCGCATGTTGCCTGTTGCTGTTTTATGGCCAAATGTTGCCCTTTTCTGGAATTGTTGTTTTTTTCCTTCTTTTTTTTTTTTTGCATTGTTGCCTTTTGGCCACAGGACTTGACAGGCTGGCAGCCACGTGTAGGTGTGTGTGTGTGTGGGTGTGGGTGTGGGTGTATGTGAATACGGAACAGGTACGAAGATTTATGATCAAATGGCTGACAGTTGGAAGTAATTGACGAAATTGAGAGACGAGGCAAGTGGCTAGCAAAAATTGAATTGCTATTGAGAATTCGACTTATTATTTAACATATGTGTATATGAGCGTGTGTGTGTGTGTGTGTGTGATTATCGTATCACTGAGATATGTCTCCCATGTGTCCACCAATGTTTGTGTTTACAGTGCCAACATAACCCTTTGGGCTGGAGCCTTTGCAAATAGAACTCGTCGACAGGACAAACAGTTTGCGATGTAAACAGAAACCGGCCGGAAGTTTAATGGCCTGTAGCAGTCATTGACACGGCTCGGCTTGATGGCCATTTGTAGAGGCCAGGAGTTGATTATTGCCATAGTATTGCATCAAATTCAATTCAATTGATTACCTTTGCTAGGTTAGAACATGTTGTCGTTGTTGAACTCCTCCGCAGCACGCCCCAAAATATGCAACACACAACAATTACCTAAGAGCTCATCACAAAATTAATTTAATTTATTCTACACTTCACTTCACTTAACTTTTACTTATTTATTTATCGTATTTATTTTAAGTAATTTTTTATATTGTATATACGAAATATATGATTAAAATATTTATTTAAGCGATTTTGCGGCGAGCTACAACATTTTCTTGTGGCAACCGCAACGCCCGAGCGTCCAAATGCGTTTCTGGGGTTGCTTAGTTGACGGTTTGACTATAGGAAAATGCCAAGTTCGAAAATGTCAAAGAGAACGGGCCGAGTTCGAAAAAGAGCTCGAAACGCGTTAAAAGAGAACGCAAGTTGCTAGAGACAGCAAGGGAGACAGAGAGAGGTACAGATAGAGAGAGAGAGAGAGAGAGCTCCAGAGAGTCTGAGTGGAGCACATGGCAGAGTTGTATGCTGAAAGTAAAAGGCCAACTTGTCGAACGGGGGAGTGGGTAGTTAGGGTGGGGGTAGGGGGCATTCAACAGCGGAAGCAGCAGCACAGCGTCACCTGCCCACCTGTGTGTGCAAACATAACTAGTTGATAGGCTCGGTGTTTTTCGCAAGACTTTAGGCGTTTTTAGCTTGTTTGAATAGCCACGCAATTGGTTAGGCAGCCAGTTGCCTACCCAGTAGCTGCCTACCTACTGGTTGCCTAGAGCAAGCCAAAATGATACAGTACAAAACAGAAAAGTGCACTTAAGCCTGTCTGGTTTTATGATGATAAAGAGAACTTCAGACGGGGATGAGTGTGGAGTGTATTTCGAAAGATTAAGATATATCCTCAACTTACTTGAATTGCAAACAAATAATTTATTTTATGATGACCAGAAATACAAGAAGAATTATGTAGTTTTTGATTTTCGCAACTCTTGGATACGACTTTACCATTTTAGTTACATACATAGATACAGCTAGTTAAAGTTCATCCAAATGAAAATGATGTAAACCAAAATTACATAGTTATTTTTTTAGAATGTTGAACTATCAAGAGACAAATATTATAGCGATTTTATGTAGGAGTTTACAGTGTTTGCAATTTTTGTGTTCATTGTAAAATATCTTTCAAGACTTTTTAATTTATGACACTTTCCACATCATACAAATTTGATTTCCTCATGCATTTGCAAATATTAGCTAAGTTTTTTTATTTGTAAAGTGCCTCGTATAATCTCGAAAAATCTGTTAAATATTTTAGCGTATTTTATTTGCTCATTTGGTGAGCGCATAAAACTGTGCATTTGATTTCAGTTGATGTTTACTTTTATTCTGATTTTTGCCATCTACCGCATTCCTCCGCTGGGCGATAAGGTAATATTATTCCTCCAATTGTCAAACATACTCCACCCACACGGGGCACAACAGACTTGCCGCTCAACACAGTCTCTTTGTTTTTTTTTTTGTTGGGTGGTGGTGGTGGCTCTTAGCCAAAAGCAACAAATGGCTATTACGAAGAGCGAGAGAGAGAGAGAGAGAGAGCGCAGTGGCGACAGCTGTGCATTTAAGAGAGTAAAGCAATTTCGAAATGTGTTGCAAGTCTCTTTTTGCCATGCATTCAATTGCTCAAGCTTGCTGCATGTTCGACAGCTGCCCGGTTTCAGAAAAAGCCAAATAAAAAATTGAGCCAAGGGCGGGCGAGTTCTTGTTGTATGTGCTGCAATTTTCAAAAAAAAAATATATTAAAAAAAAAAACATCAACTAACTGCACGCAAGAAAATTCAACGAGGCCGCCGCAATGAAAAGCGAAACTAGCCGATAACAAGTTCCTCTCAATGTTGTAGTTGCATTTGTTAGTTGTTGTTGATTGGCTGTGGCACAATCCTTTGTTCGGCAACTCAACTAATTGGCTCCACTTGCCAGTGCCAGCCCCCAACTGAAGTGCGCCCAGCGCCTGGTTACCCAATTACTCATTAATCTTCAAGGCGGCGGCACTCAATCAGCCAGCCTTCGAACTGCATCAATACATTATAAAAGAGAGCCGCCGCTGTTGAACAACACGTGGCAAGATATATTGCAATATTAAGTCAAGTCGAATAAAGCCCAAGTGTTAATCTTTATTTTTACGAATAGCATATTAAGAATTCCGAATCACAGATTAACTGATATCACGAAGAGTTTCCAAATTTATTCGGAACTAACTAAATTTGAGATAATGAAAAATTATTTTTTATATTCATCAATACACACAGTATGCAACTTATACCTCTCAGCTAACATACTAAGTATTAGTTAGGGTATATCAATTAAAAGCTTTCGTGCACAATAATTACATAAAAAATATCTGCCGGCTATGGCAAAGTTATTGGAAAACGATTAAGCATAAGTCCAGCCAAAGACTCTTGTCATGTTCATGTCACACTATTGCTGCAATTGTGTATGTGTGTGTGTGGGCGTTGAGGTATGCCAGTTAGTTGAACGTGTGGCAGCATGTGGAAAGGTCACTTTTGGCTTAAAGGCTTACGTATGCCCGTCACATGCTTTGAGCCGCTTTTAATCGGCCCGCAACGTGGCTGCACACCAGGAAACAATAGAAACGACATGGGGTAGGTAGGGCAAGCAAATTGCGGGGGTCTTGTTGCACTTATCAATTGCAATTGCAGTTCACTCGTGTCCATTGAGAATGACAAAGCGGCAACTGGTTTTTTTTTATAATTGAGCTGCAACTGAACAACTGTTGCAATTTTATGGTATTTTATTATTTGCCTAATGCATTTTTGTGCAAGATCTTTTAATAATCATTTGTATAAATGCAACCGCTGTGCATTAATAAATATGTATTCATATTTTATATTTATTTATTATATATTTATAATATTTATAAACATATGTCGGCCTTTGCTTTATAATCTAAATCGAACTTGAATGAAGTTCGATTGCAACTGTACTATAAAAAGCTGAAGGCGCTATGGTTGTGTGTCCTGGCTAAATGTGTCTCGACTATGCTATAAAATGGGTAAGATGTGCTTTCGGTGTGCAACGAAAGCTCCACATTATATGCACAGTAGCAAAGCTTTCGAGCTTTCGAAAGGAGAAAATTGTAAGCTTTGAATTTAAAGACTTAAATTTCTTATATTACTTAAGGCTTTCATACCCAACTCCAAAGGTTTCCAATGTTGCTTTAACTTTATTATTTTCACATATTCTGAATTTAATTTTAACTTTATTTTCAATTCACAAATTCTTTATTCGATGTACACAATAAATAATCCACTTAATACTGAGCTGACGGTGAAAGGCAACAATACTGAAACGGCTGTCAACTCAAATAAAGGATATGTTTTTAAACATATCGCAGTGAATGAATCAATATTCCCCGAAGCCTGTTCACAAAATTGACGCTTCATTAAACACCACTCGACGCTTCACTAAAAAGAGTAGCCAAAAAATATAAAGAGGGGAAAACACTGCGAGGAAAGTATATCAAAATGCGATTGGCACAAGGGTCACGTCATTGAACACTCGAGTGGACAGCCCCTTTTTAGAAAAGGTGGAACAGACAGGTGGACAGGCCGGACACATATATTTTGTTGGGCCTACGGGTTCAGTGAGTCTGATGAAATTAATAAAAACAATTTGTATTTATTATGTCGGGGCTGTTGGGTGCGAAATTTATTTTCAATTTGGTCGTCGCCCATGTGGTCAGCGAATTTTACGATAATGTGGAAAATCCCAAATTGTAGATGGGGCAGATAATAATACGGCTAGTTTAAAGCGAGCTTTAAAAAATATATGTTGCATTCGCAGTAGCAATCTGGTAAAAATGGTAGCGTCTCACGCCTGAGCCATAAATCAAATGAATTGAAAAATGTGTTATTAAATAAAAGCAGCAAGGATGCAACCGGCAGCCAGCCAGACACAGAACAGACGCAAGGACAGACAGCCAGGCATGCAGTCAGGCAGCTAGGCAGCTAACCATATGTGTGTTCCGAGTCCAGTTTGGCACAAACCCCTACAAGTGCCAGCAACAACAACAACCGCAACTCGCTCTTAACTGTCTGCCCGGGTTTGCCTGCTTGTTGAAAAATGCTCCCTGCTGCATTTTGATTTACTTTTATGGCTAGACAACTGGCAGACCTCCCGGCAGAGATTGTCGGCTGGCATGCCAGGACATCGAGGCACTTGTTGGGCTTCAAAATTATGTCCTGCAGGTGTCGACGCCGCAGCTGATTAGCTTCAGCTTGACACTAATGCGACAATGCACTGAAGGAGTGGTTGGTTGGGTTGGGAGGCAGAGGCAGAGGCGGGTTTGTGGCCTCTCGTCCGACGTGCATTAAAATTCAATTATTGAGCATTTTTTTGCAGCTGCATTACGTGACCAAGGGGCTCAAAAGTCGACAGGGTCAGCAACTTGAACCATGAGCCTGAACTTGTTCAAGTTGCACTCCCTCCCATCCCCCCACTCACCCCACAGCGACGACAGCTGTTGCTATTTATAGAGAACTCGAGACAGAGACAAAGAGTACAGGAGTTGCTCCCACTTTAGCGCCTCATGGCATTGCATTAATTTCACAGATCAAACGCGTTGATGGACCGAAGCTAATGAAAATGTGAAAAGCCCTCCATCCTCCATCTCTCTATGCTTCACCCCCTTCCCACACAGCTTACACAGCAATAAGCGCTTTTTAATGAAATGCGTGTTGAAATGTGCGGCGGGAGGCGAAGCAAGGGAGTCTTGGGTGTGTTCTGTTATCTGACAAGTGTTTAATAAAAACAGAAAAATTATGTTATAGCACATTAACAAAACCGATTTCGACTCTTAATGCCAAACAAATAGAGCGGCAAGTGGAGAACTTAATTACACATTAAAAGCAGCCCAGTTTTCAACAAACAAGCGCACTCTAATCGAGAACTGCCTCAACATTAATTCATAGCTAATTACAAACATGTACTGCATTGGTTGCCACTTCCCTTAAGCTGCACGCTATGGTTACAGCAAAATATGATTCTAAGATCTCTCTTTAAAGCACCTTCATCAACACATATTTCGAAAAGCAACTGAGCTCCACCCAAAATGTCAGTCCAAGACTCGGAGGATTCGACATTTTCAAATCGCTTGTTAACAGCAATCTTCCATGGATACCTTTGTTAACTGAAGTGCCAAAGTGGCAAAGTGCGTTTGTCCGTTTGTCCTGTGTTGTATCCCCGTTGCTATATGCCACAACCTGAATGTATCTCAATATCCACAAGCATCGACATTCGTCTATCGGAGCAGGAGTCGGGCCAAAGGAGGAGTTTGCACAGTGACAGGTGAGCATTGTCAATTGTCAAGTTGCCGTCGTCTGTTTTGCTGCTGTTGACAATTTGCAAATGATGTATGACAAGCCTCTCTGCACCGGTTGGAATATGGGTAAAACCTGATCTCTGGCTCTGGAGTCAAAACATCAAGTGGATTTTATGCAAATTGGCAATTTGAGCGCTGTTTTTGGCTTTGAAGAGCAGTCAGTCTGTCATCGCCAGAGACTGCGTTGCAGGCGGAAGTTGTTGAGGTGCCTCAAGTGGCTGCCATAACAATTAACTGCTCTTCAAATGGTGAGTGGCCCTTGCTTTAGGACCCAGCTGTACCAGCTGTGCCTGACGCCAAAAGCGTGGCCAAATTGTGCGTGGCAACAGTGCACTGCACTCAGGCCTAAACAGAAAGTCAAGATTAAAAGAGAAGGCTGAAGCCGCCTGGTTTGCTCTCGCATAAGTGCCGTTTTATAGCCACCACACGCAACATGCCACATTTGAAGACACCAGGCGACAACAACTTCTCTTCTCGGAACTCAATCGAGACGATACAAATGGTAATTGCCCGTTGACTCATTGATGTCAGCTGCGGAGGAGCTGGACACAAATGACTCATAGCACATAACGTGGATAACGGCACATGAGCGAAGCACCCAAATGTGAACAATAAATAACGGTTATTACATCCATAACAAATGCTAATCTTCTACATATTTTTGTATCTAAACTTGTTTGCTACAACTAACTTTTATACGAAGTACTTTTAGTTTAAAATTCGTATATTAATCAAGATGGTACTAAAATTTAGTTGTGCAGTTTGTAGCGCTTTAAAGAAGACATCTCCAAACCCAAATCTTCATCAGCATCACTTGCAAAGTCAATATATCCTGGTCTCTCTGTACCTCTGTACATCTGTACATCTTCTTTTTCTTTAGAAATAAAAATTCGATGTAAATTAATAAAAGCTGGCCTAAAAACATACGACTTGAAATTCTCGTATAAATATCTTTTCTATAAAAAAAGAATTTGATAAGAATAAATATCTAAATAATAAAAATCGATCATATCTAAAATAAGGTATATTTTTCTTTTGTATTTTCAGATATGCTATTTTTGGAAATTATGTTTACATAAAGTAAAAATAACAATCCTTATTTTTGGAAATATTATTTCTGCAAGAATTTAAGGACTTACCGCTCTTCAATGGTTGTTGGCAGCTGGGTTCTGGCTCGCATCATGCTGAGAAAATGTTTGCCATGGGCGACGCCAATTGCTGATCCAGTGGTGGTGGTTAGGCCACTGCTGCCCTCCGATAGATATCCATTGTCGATGTCGTGATGATGATAGCGACTGCCCGAAGTGGAGCTGCCCACGCGCAAAGCATCGCCATCGCTGCAGTAGCCCTGCCCGATGTCCGATTCGCAGAACTCCAGATAGGATTGATGTGGATGAGCATGTGGATGCGGATGCGGCTGTCCACCGCGGGCACCACGCGTGGGCAATGTCACATGGGAGTTGTAGCCGCGCAGTAGCGGACGCATGGGCAGCACCGAAGAGGAACAGGATGAGGAGGAGGAGGCAGCAGCAGCAGCAGATGGCAGCTGCTCCTCCTTGGACTCATAAATGGTGCCCACAATCTTCGAGGGTATCGTATGAAATTTGCTGGGCGAGGCGGTGGGCGTATTCGGTGCCGAATTGTGTTGCATGGGTACACGCTGCAACGGGGAACGAGGTGGCGCACCCAGAATATGTGGACCAGCATTGTACTCCAGTTTGCGTGGTGCAGATCCACCCAAAGCGGATTTCGGTGGGGGCAAACGGCTGCCGCTGCTGCTGCTGTAGATGCTGTGGCCATGTTGAGGCGTGCTGGGTTCGCTGAGGTAGCCCGAGGCGCTGTTCGAATAAGTTGCTGATATGTGTGAGGAGGCTGTAGGAGGAGGAGGAGTTTGCGGTGCATTCGCGTAGTATGGAGGTGGTGGTGTTGAAGGCAATGCCTTGAGGATATGTGTGTTGGCAGTTGATTGTTGCTGCTGGTGTTGTTGTTGTTGTTGTTGGGATATGTTTGCCTGGTTGCTTGAATTGGTGGATATGTCGCTAGTTTCACGCTTGAGCAGCTCCGAGCTGCAGCTGGAGCCCAATTGGGGCAGCTTGCTGGTGCCCTTGATGGCTGCAATTGGTTTGGGCAGAGCTGTGCCGCTGGGACTGTGCAGCAATTGCTGTTGCTGCTGCTGTTGCTGCTGACTTTGGCTCTTGAGCGAGTCGGTTTTGGAGTGCAGCGAAGATTTGGAGGACATCTTCTCGGCGGAGCCGCGTGTTAAGGAACTCTTGCCAGCTCTTCCCATGGTGGAGCTGCGTGATTCGTTGCCCGACTGCTGCAGCAGTTCCTCCTTGTGCAGCGAGCGGGCAGGACTCTTCTCCTTCTTGGCAGCAGCAGCAGCTGCAGCCGCCTTGGATTGATCCTTCTTCTGCTGTGCAGCGAGCAGCTTGGACTGCTTGGTATTGTGCTTCTGTTGGCTCTTCTGCTGGGCACTGACACTAATGCTGGGCGGCTTCAGCTGCGAGTTGTGGCCATCATTCAGACTCAGGCTGGAGTCGGACCGCTCGGAGCGCGCCGAACTGAAGCCCGAGGAGGATGAAGTGCGCTTCGATTGGATTTGCGTTTTATTCGAGGCGACTGCGGCTGCATTTGCCGCATTCTGTTGCTTCTCCTTGTTGAAGAGCTTCAGCTTGTCCAGCATTGAGTGCTTCTGCGGTGCCGAAATCGTGGGCGCATTCAAACTGCTCGGCGAGGGAATGCCGCTCTGATGGCTACTCTTCACACTAGGCGGACGCAGACTGCACCAAAGAAATTAAACAAGAATCAGTCCCCAGTTAGTCACAGTTTGGAGTTGGAGTTACTCTCATGATTACCTGTTGTTGTTGCCGCTCTTCAGACTCTGTATGGTGTGATTGCTGGTGGGCGGACTGTTTGGACGGCTCGTATTGAAATCACTGCCGCTCTTGCCCAGACCAGGTATCGCTGCAGAGAAAACAGAGAGAGAGAGATAGAGAGTGAGAGGAGTTCAATGATTTTGTGCCCACTTGAAGATGTCCGCTGGCTGTCAGCTGATGCTGAGAGACATACATATGTCGAATGGGGCAAGGGAGGCGCTACCAATAAATCATTGCTTTAGGCCAAGCGGACACTAAACTTAATTAATTGCTGTTCGACTGTGAGAGGGGGAGGAGTATATAGTATGTTAGGGGCGTAGGCTGGCAGTTTTATATATGAAGGTCTCACGCACTGTCACATAAATCTTCACAAAAATTCAGTTGAAATATTATTGAGGGTCTATTTTAGCTGCACATGTGATTAAATTAAAAATTGTGTAATTTGTTAGCACTCAAATAGCACATTGTCATTATTTGTTGTCATCATTTGTTGTTATTTCTCTAATCCGATTCTTCTGCAGATTCATTACAACCGAAAACCAATAAAATCTCCATTGAAAGTGTTTACATAGTAAATTACAGCATAAAGTGAAATCTAATTTAAAGTGAGTTATTTTTAAATAATGAATACGTTTATATTATAATTTATTTCATTTGATTTGGATGATCCGAATTCCCACTCTTTTACTCTTAAATAATGTCATATTTATCTACGTTAGAATTATGTTCCCATTTACATTTACTTCAACAGCTATTCCCAACTGGCGTTCAACTAGGGGTCCATTTGAGACCTCAAATCACCGCCGCAGGCAGTAATTACAAATTCTTCCAGCCTCAGCAAATCAAGTGCAACGGAAAAATATGAGCAATGAGGCGTTTTTTGAATAGCACGCGCCCCATTCACCGTACTCGGGGGCGCCACAAAGGGATTCCCAGGAGTGCTTTGATGATGTGGCGGCACACGAGCCATGTCTAGATTGTTACCCCTTTTAACGACAAATCTCGGACCTGGCTAAGTGCATTGGCATCCCCCGCTGGGGGTTGTTTGTTTGACGTTGGACTGAAATTTGTTTGTTCCGAGTGTACAGTAAACAAAAACGGGGCCTGCAGCCGTGCCCCAAAAAAAGCCACCACTAAAACGGGGTGGCTTTAAAGCACATTTTTTAATAATACTTCTCCACAAACCCTTTGATAACAAAATATTCACTTACATGGCGTATGATTCGGCGTCGGGGGCAGGGGACGCACCTTGTCCGGGGGGCAGCGACGCTGGACCATAACAGTTGCGGGCTGCGGAATGGCAGTTCCGCCATTGACCTTTCCATAAGCGGGCGCTATTTGCCTGTAATAAGAAGCAAGAAAATATGTTTGTCTTTAACTAAAATTGGTATATTAAAAATAACAATAACAATATGCTATGCAGCCAGAGAGACTAATAAATGTATATTTTTACATCGCTTTATGGATTTTTTTTATGACAGCCGCCCACGCGGCAGGCCAAGCGAATTTACAGTTTGTCTGAGGCGTGATTTGCATGAGTTGCTGTAACAGTATCTGTCAGATACATTTTTTATGCTGCTCTTGGCATTTACTTATCTCTGCGATTTATACAAACTGCGACATAAAAATAATTCAACATTGCAACGTTGATAAATTAATGAAGCTGCCGCCAAACCCTTTTTTTTTTTTAATTTTTGTCTGCAACTAAAAACATAGCAACTGCAGTAAATATTTTTACAGCATTTTTAACGATGCGATTGCGCGAAATGAAATGAAAGACAAGTGGGCTCATAAATATGCATATCATTGCGAAAGATACTTTTGTATCTCGCAAGTCGTAGGCCATAAACAGCGTACCTAAGTAGCTTCAGCTACAAGTCTTGATTAGCTCTGGTCGTCACTAAATTACAAAACTGTCTCTTTTTAATGAACATTTTATTTTGATTGAGTCAATTAAATTAGATAAGCCATTTTAATTGGCCTTCAAACCTCAACTAATTGAATTACATTTTCATGACGTCGAGAAGCTGCTCAAATAATTTTTGTTAAATATGCGTATAGCTATTTGAATTTATCTTTAATCAAGTCCTGGCTAATTTTTTTTTAAATTTGAATAAATTTTATATATAATTGCATTATATAAAGTTTTGAAAAATTGTAAATATTAAGGATAAGCAAATTAAATAGTCGATATACATCGGCAAAGCAAATCTCTCTCAATTGTAATTAAAAATGATTATGCAATTAAGCTTTTCATTTAAATATGCAAATAATTTAAATCCAAATAAGCTGCTTACCAACCGCTAAGAGGAAAATGGCTTTTCCATTTCCCGGCTACTTTAGCAATTTGGTGTTTTATTTTTTCCTCTCGTTTTGCAATTACTCAAAACGCTGATTAAAAACGCAAATAAAGTAATAAAAGAGAGACTGGCGCAAACTTTTAATAAGTCGCGCTCATAAACCTTAGCGGGGGTGCTTGCCACCAGCGTGCAGACAAAGCCATGAGATACATTTGTATCTTTGCATTGTTGTTGGCCCATTAATAAGGCAGTCAACAACAAAAAAGTAAAGGAAGTGCGCAACAATTGTATTAAATGAAGAAAAAACAGCTCATAAAAAACAGAAGACATCCCATGCAGACAAGACAGACAAATGAACTTGGCAGCTACGTTGGCGTTGGCTTTGACTTTGCTCCTTTTTGGTCCTTTTGCTCGGCTCCTGCTAAATTAAATGCGGCTGGCATACCCCTAACTTTAATGGCAGAATCCCCTGCTGCTTTTAGCGGCTGTCATCAAGCGTCTGTCGCGCCATTTTTCATTGCCAGAAAACAACAGCAAATTACAAAAAACCAAACGATACACAAAAAAAAAAACCCAAATTACTTTTCATATAATTTTATTTGCATTTTATTGTTCGCGAGTTGCGAGTTGCGAGTTTTCCGCCAACATCTTTGGCCATGTTAGGTGCTCTGCTCTCCGCTCGTCAAGTGAAAAGCCAAAGCTGTCTGCCGAGTTGTATTTGCTTCAGCAAGGATGTCGATTGTCTGCACATAGATACAAAGATACAAGCTCCAACAATGTATCTATGACAGCAGTCAACAGTCAGCACATGTGCGAGGGCTGCACACAGCATTCGCTCGTAAATAGTTCTTCACGAAAATTATTTTAAGCGTCATAAAATTTAAAATAATTTTTTAAATATTATATTTACTTATTTTTAAATGTTGTTGCAAATTTAATAAGGAATTACACATTCCAAATTATCTACAAAGTGTATTTGTTTAGATGATCCTGATAGAATTTTAAAATTCTTTGCAAGAGATTTTATTTAAGATTTAACAAGCTGTTTTAAAAAACATTTAAAATTTGTTAGTCTGCATTTTCATCTTCTAGAAAAGGAAACGAGCTTTGATAAATTATTCTTTTTTACAAGTTTAAATCTTAAGTAGAGAAAATTTGGCTGATTACTTTAAGAGGAACCCACGTTGCATGGACAGCTTGTTAACTGAGATATGTATTCCGAGTATCAGCAGCTTTGCATCTTTCAGCTGCAGGTGTCGCATGCCAGTTGCAAAAAGGTAGCGGAGGGGAGAGGAGGGGGGCGGCAACTTCTGTTTGCATTTCGCGCAAATTGAATTTTGCGTCTTTATTACGCATTTTTGATTTGTTGCATGGCGCGCACAGTGTCTTTGACCTTTGCTGTCTGTGTGTGTGTTTGTGTGTGTGTGGTGTGGTGTGTAGACTCATAATAGCTGACTGCCGTTCCTGGCTGCTGTTCTGAGTGGCATTCACCTGTGCCGCACAGCCCACGCAGTTGCATTTGCACTTCAAATTGCAGTTTCAGTTCCCGACCAGTCCCTGAACATTTCCGGGAGAGGAATGGGGCAGGGGCAAGGGCAGGGGCAGAGGCAGGCGCAGGCTGGTAGCCAACTATAATGCGCGACGTTGAAGGCATTTGTGCTTGTATAAATATGAAAAGTTCTTTTTGCCCCGCTGCCCATTAGTTGCATTTGCGTTGCATGCTTGTTGCTGCTTTTGTTGCCGCACAATGTGTCACTTGAGTTGCATTTGTCATGGCAAACGCAACAGCAACAGCAAATGCAGCAGCAGCAGCAGCAGGAGTAGCAGCAGCAGCTTCTCCAAAGAGCCAGACTCGAGTGTGCGTGGCAAGGTAGGATTAATCTGGAGGAACACACGACGACTCCAGCTCTGGCCTGACCATTTTGGGATATGGCCAGTTGCCTTATACGATCTTGTGGCGTTGCAAGTTGCAACAACTCTTTCGCTTTTATTATGGCCTACACATATACACGATTTGTTGCCGTCGCCGTTTATGGTTAGATGTGTCTTTTATTATTATTTTATTTTTTATTTTTTTGCCTTGTTTCTGGCCCTTTTGCTGCCTTTGGGATGCCTGAAATATCTTTGAGTTTGTTTCCTTACTTTGGTAAGATTGACAGGCGATTGGCATCGCCACAGAAAACACCGTGGAGAAAAATACTAAAATGTGAATTTCAAATGACTACAATTTTTATTACTTTCACAATTTTCATTTTCGAAAACTTGATGAAATTAATTTTGTAATTTTGTCGTTAAATTTTCTATTTTAAAATCCAATAGGTCAGTAGCGCTTTCAGTACTTAAGTTATAAAGATTCAAGAATCGTTTCTTCTTTACGATCAATCTTAGGCCATAAAATGTTGCCTGATTATTGGCTTATGACAGATCTTTTATTTTTTATGGAAAAGTTTATCGGCTGACTTTCACCCCGTGGAAAATTCATAGATTGTTGAGTGCATTAGATACTCAACTGGCTGGCACCTCCAGCTACTGGCCAAAGCAATTTCCACTTTATCTTTAACCCAAAAAACCTTTTGAACCTGGTCACAGTACCAGCCGTCGATGTACCAGTTGTTGTATGTTGTTGTTGCCGCCGTTGTTTTTCTTGCTCTTGAGTTGCAAGTTGAGTTTATGCCGTTAAGCGCTGGAAATTTTCATAAATTTGCCACAGCAATTTGGTGGGCTACCGCGAATTGCCCGTTCTACTGCCTGCCACAGCCAACAACAACAAGAGGCACACAATTTATGTGCGGCTGTCTGGCTAAGAAGCCACTCCAAAAAGAAGTTGTGCTGGACGCTCCTAGTTAGAGGTTTATTCAGCGCTTTGGGGTCGGAGTCTGTTTCGTGTTTGGTTGCAAGCACTTCGAGTAGGTGTTGAATGGCTGATAATAAACGTAATTATGTGCCATTGATATGGCCCGCAGGAGTGGCAAAGTTGTTAGAGATAACTCCGTGCCAGACAGAGGTCTTCTTTCGCCTCTCATCAGCAGACAGATGAAGATCACTCTTAGTCAAGGGGGCGAGAAGAAGAAGAAGAATGCATGAGTGCCACAAATAAGACATTTGTGTCAAACGGGCAGGAAGAATAGCGACTTGAAACCTGTTTGGGTGCATAGAACTGGATACTAAAAAAAAAAAAAGAGAAATCAGGATGAAGTTAAACGGAAGCTGAATTAGCTCCCAGACGCAGATTTGACACAGTTTGCAGGCCTAAATAAAATGAGATAACTACTCGTTCTGACTTTCATAATTGAGGTGTTCATCGGGAAAATGTCTTGTTGTCTCTCTGATTCAAGGTAGCTGCTCTTAGCTCACATTTTTTAGTAGAGTCTTTCAACAATGTAGATTTCTTACTGGCAATTCCCACAGTGTTTGATAGTTAAGCACGATTTGCAGACACACAAAGTAATCTTTAAGCTGCAAGTTTGACAGCTTTGTTTCTAACAACCAGCCATGTCAAATGGCTAACATTAGAAATTGAAATGCGACACGTCGAAAAACGTGTTCATCTTAAAAGTCGTGTACATCTTTAACCCTAACCCCCTCCCAGATTCCAACTAGCAACTCCGGCAGCGAAGTAAAGATACACAATATGAGTTGAGATACTTTACTACTACTAGCTTTGGGTATTGTATTCGTCCCGTACGAGTATTACTTACTCCTGGCTGGCTTTCAAGTGCGACATAAAGTCACGATTTTCAGTTATTAGATGGCGAAACTTGCGCCTCAACTGCAGGCTCCAAAACAGTTGTTTGTCTGACTTTAGGGACGCATTTTCTCAGCTGCTGCAAGAAACAATTAATAGCGTCTGCTAACACACAATCCCCGCCTCCCCGTACCCCTTGCAAACACAAATGGAACACACACGTGCGGTGGGCAGACGGCAAACTCAAAGATATTCCTTGGTGTTCTCTGCTAATGGTCGACGCCATCATCGTCGCCTTTCCTCACATTGCCACCTTTGTTGACTGAAACCGAGACCGGGAGTGGGACTGGAACTGGAACTGGGAGTGGGACTGGGACTGCGACTTCTATTGCGACTGAGTGGAACTGATGGAGGGAAGAGGGAGGGAAGGAAACAAGTCGACGACATCTTTAAATATGCAGCAGGTTGTTCTATGGCTGGCCAGAGTTGTAAACAACTCTGCAGCCGCAAGTGGAGAGTAGCCCAAAACAAACAAAGTAGCAAAACCAAACAACAACAAAATAAAGACAACAACAACAGCCACATATACTATGTGGCAGCAGCTTGCCTCTCGAGTGCAACATCCACTTTTCGCTTTTATCAAGCTTAAGCTGCATGCGCAACATTTGAGATGAACGCGTGGCATAGATTAGAAATGCCAAAATAATCGTTGATAATGAGAATTTATTTTTAAAATAAATAAATTAATTAAAGCATTTTCTTTCATAATCAGAGATAGGAAATTTTGACATTCTAAGATCTCATTAATATCTATTTTAAGTAATTATTCTCCATTTTTATAAGCCAGCATATCTCAAATATATCTTTCTTAAATCAGAGATTGAGTAAAAATAAATTATAATAATTCTCACGAGGTCATCTCTAAGTTACCCCAGATATGTCAGTATAGCTTAGCTTAGATCACAGGCACACACATCTAAATACACACACATCTAAACACACACATCTAAACACACACATCTAAGCACACATATCTAAACACTTATTCCTTTTTTCACACCCAGCAAATGCAGCTGACAACATTTTATGTGTGTGTTGTGTGTGTGTGTTTGTGGCACCCTGCGGGGGTTGGACAAATGCTCGTAAATAAGTAAACCAGGCTGCATATTTCGGTAGCCTTCCATTGAGTAAACAGGGGCGAGGGTTGACTGATAAGTAGCTGGCGTTTGGCCGGCCTGCCTGTTTCTGGATTTTCAATTATGCAACTTGGCAAATGTATTATTTATTGACTCTGTGCGTTCTTCAATCATAACTGAAAGGTTTTCAGACACGGTGGTTGATTTTTCCCGGGGGTTGCTGCCACATACATGTATGTATACAAGCATATCAAATATGCACTTTGAACACTTTGCCCCAGAGTTGAAGGCAGCTGTAAGTTGATCGCTGCGATTATGCAACGAAAGAGGGGGCAACAAACTTTCAGCTGGCAGTCAACTGTGCCGACGGCTACCGACGGCTCCAGTAAATTAAACTTGGCCCACAGTCTGGCTGGCAGCCAATTGTTGATCCGCAGAGAGACAGAACTCAACTCTCCCGTGCACCTTAGACGGAAGTTGATCACCAGTCGCCAGTTGCGTGTCTTTGGATGGTGTCGCATTCGGCGCCTCCGTTCCATTCGAATACATGGTCTAAAGTCGCTTTAATTATGAGTCTCTTGCCACCGTTAATCCAGTGAGAAAACCAGGAAATTCGCACTTGCTGGCATACATCTTTTTATATTTAAAAAAAAAAAGAAACTTAAGAAACGCTACCACAAATGTCATTTCCATTAGCCTCCAACTTGTTGGCGTGCACAAAAATAGCCAAAGGCCCACTGGAGAGAGCCCATACTGCCGAGATCTCTCCAACTCTGCTCGGCTATAAATAGATCTGAGAGTTCTTGGGAAAATATATATCGTACATTTAAAGCAATTTCAGATAGGCAACATTTTAGGAGCACTGATTTATTGTGCTGACATTTGGCTTGATACACGCATTAACTTTGTATAAAATATGTATAATGAGTTTCATTAGATGCTTTGAAATTTTCCCGAGGAAAACCGCTGAATTGTATCTATGGGTTTTACCTTCTGACATCCGGTGAGTTGGGCAGACTGCGACATTTCCGAGCGCTCTTCCCACCACCATTTCCATGTGATGAGGATGAGGAAGCGTTGCCCATTTTAGTAATTAGTGACTGATGTGATGATGATGATGATGATAATAATGATTACAAAACTAAGTTTAATTTGGCATTTAGATGCAACTTTGGCACTTTATAGCTGTGATTTTTGTTGGCTTTATTTAATTTACATTTATGCACAAAAACATTTTATTGATTAAAAACACAATTTTGGGACTTTGACTTTTATCATTTGTATGTGATAGTTTTATAACATTTGAATAATGAAATACATTTTGTAACTGTAATTAAAATTTTATTATGAAATGTAATTTTTCTTTTTATTTATGGACTTGTTAACGACATTTTTCTTATTTAATTATTAAATTTATATTTGATTAAATGAATAAGTTCACTTTAAATAAAACTGTTGCATTTTTGGGCGTTGTAGATGAAAATTTAATGTAAAATTCCTGTCAATTCATATTCTTAATAAATGTTGCTTATTCCAGCGACCCTGTAGAATTTTAAAAGAATTCATTGCCTCAATTTACAAATTGATCTCAATTATCCCAGATTTAATTACAGAAGCCCTGCTCTGTTCACACTCAGTTCGAGCTGAAAGCCTTATCCAATAGCTTATAATTTGCAACAAGCAGAATCCCCACAAAAAGTGCTGTTTGTTCTGTGTCATTATTTGGTAATTAAATGTGCTGGATTTGTGGGGACATTGCCGTGACACAAGTAAAAATAGCTGCTAATCAAACAAAATGTCTGGTTGTCCGCCAGGAAACGCCCACAGCAAAAAGGGAAAATCTATAGAAAAAGCCAGAAATGTGTCTGCTGGGGATGACCAAAATGTTTGCACAGCACTTTGATCAAAGATTGGGGGTTTGTTACAGAAAATCTAATGCAATTAACAGAACATATTTGCAGCTTCCGTGCTTCCGAAATAATACAGAACCAGAGACCAGTGGAAACAGACATTTTTGATGTATGACTCCTGATGCGGCTAATCCATAATGAAAAAAGGCAGAACAGGGCAGACCATGGCAGACCAGGATTCAGGCAATGAAAGACAACAAAAGGGGGGTCCCTTCTTTGCCAGAATGTTGAAGAATGCTTTTGAGTTGAAAATCAATAACTTCAATTACAAAGATGCAAAGTCCTCGAAAACAAGCAAGCCAAATCGGAAATGCACAGAGAGAAAAAAATGGCGTGTAAATAATACGCACGTGCGTGTGACACGTGAGTGGGACTGGGACTTGAAAAGGAGAAAACGAAGAGGCAGAGAAGGAGAAGGTAGATGAGGAGTAGAAGGAGTAGAAGGAGTGGTGTAGTATATATTTGAAGTGCCTGCTAAATGCTCTCAAAGTGGTCATATTTTAGAACACCCAACAACAAACTTGGCATTTTGGAGTTAAGGGTGCAAAAATTGAAGCTTAATCAATTTGTCGTAAAAATTAATGCCTTGTATTTGGTGCGTTTTTGGCAGTACACACTGTAAGGGTTGTTTACACAGTTTACGCCTGCTGTTGCAATTGCGATAAATGTTGCAATTGGACAAGGATTTTTCACCAAATTTGGCACGTGTCACGACACGGGTGGGCAAAAAAAAAGGAGAGGAAGTTGGCAACTGAAATGAAGTTTGATTTATGCGTGAGTTTGTCTGATTTATTGAATATTTGTGTGGCGTCTCCTCACGAGTCGAGTGTTTAATCAAAAGTGTCACAGCAGCAATTACCACAATCAGCCGAACTCCAATTCAAGTTTTGACTCGATTCTGACTCGTTTGTGACTCTGATTCTTTCCCGCCAGTCTGCATCATTTTCATAAATTGTTGCAAATTGTTGTGGAGTCGGCTGTCACAGATATGCAACTGAAGCCTGGCATAATAAACGCGACTTGAAGGCCTGCCAAGTACTCAACTTGAGTTGCCTGACAGCTTGTGGAGCTGCAAGCAATCAAAAAGCGTAAAGAAAACGCTTTTCCAACCCATGAAGGAAGCGTAACTAAATCGCACAAATTCATTGAATAATTGTGCTTAATGAATCAGGAAGCAACTGAAAATAATAGGTGCAAGGTGAGCTCAACAGAAATAGCTCTTAAAAGTTGATTGCATCAACATCAAAAAAATGTACTTTAAACGTTTTCTTTCAATAATTTATAAGAGTAAATTTACAGCTTTTATCAAGCTGAAAAATCTTTTGCGAGTGCTCAGTAAATTGTGATTCAGATAAAGATCAGTCCCAAAATGACATTGCACAATCAAATTTTGTAAAATGTATGTAAATTGTATGTAAATTGCTGCCAGAAATTACAGTAAATTGTCGTGGCATGAAGATACATTTATGCAGTACATATAAGAAATATATATAAACATATATTTTGCAGACCACACACAAGTGGTATAAAGTAATGCTCGTATTAATCATAAATATTGATAATCACGATGCGTTTGCCACTTCAAGAAAAAAAAGCCAGTCGATACTTGAAAGCTGTCAACCGATTATGAAATACTATATTTATGATATATGTTTGCGTGACTTGGGCGCACCTATCATAATATCAAATTGAAATTCTCATTATGCAGCGGCTTGGCGCACTTAATTGGCCGACTCAAAAAAGCCAAAAGAAACAAAAAAAAAAACAACAAAAAAAAAATGTAAATCTTGAAAGGGCACAACAAAATGTCAGCTTTGAGATATTGTATCTTTTACCGACTCCCTGCGCAGCGCTAAAACGGCGTGACAAATTGCTGATTTGCTTTGACATATAAATAAAAGACTTTTGTCTAAAGTTTGTCGCGCTGCTTATTTTCTGTATTTTCTTTTCTGTTTTCTGTTTTCCATTTTCCTTGCTTCCCTTGCCTTTAAGCGAAAGCTAAAAGAGTCTTTCAAGTTGATTTCTGCTCCATAAACTTGTCTATTTTCGTATTGCTCTGACTGCTCCGCCTGCTGCTGCTGTGCTCACTGGAGCGCAACGATGTCCGGACCCGCTAGAGAACCCAGCTCTACACCCCCCACCTTTTTTTAACTGCTCCCCATCCCCATGTGGCAGGTCTCATCTGCTCTGCTCTGCACTCAAATGCTCAAAATATGGAGCAGCACGTGCATTTGCACGTTTCAACAATGTTTTTGAGGAGAGGGTATTTTAAATTTGTGTCGAAATCATTGAGAAAGTTAGATCACATCAGCTATAATAGTATATATATATTTGTTCTCAAATAGCATTACAATTAGATTAAGTCTGTCTGCTCAGTTTTTCTTTTTCTTCCTGGAGCTTGCTTATAAGTTGAAGTAATCTTGATATAATAAAAGTATGTGCAACAAAAAAAAACACTAATAAAAACAGTTTATCTTCAAAGATAATTCTTTGAAAGATTTATTTTTTAACAGAATGCTATATCATACAGCAAAGATGATAATTTTATAAATCAGGCAAATGTCTACAAGGGTATTTCGTGTTCGTCAATTGCAAGGGTCCACTTTTGTTTCTTGGTTGTTTCTGTGTCTCTCGCTTTTGGCTGCATTGTTTTTTATGCCTGCCTCTCGTTTGTTTATATTTAGATGGAAGTATTTGCTTTATGTCAGTTTTACGGCACATTAAAAGGCAACTTGAAGCCGGGCTGGAAAGCAGGGCAAACACACAAAAGGGTTGTGGGGCGAGTCGCTGTTAGACAGTGAGTGGAACAGACCTGCAACATAAATCTCGTCAAAATTTATTTGTTGAGCTGCAAAGTCGAAGTTAAAAGGGATTGTTGGTGTCCGTTTGGATTTTGCCAAGCATTTCATATGCAATGCATGCGCCCCGGCGCCAAATGTGGGGGAGGGCAGCTCCAGGGAGGGGCTGATAGTTTTTGGGGCGTGTGTTTGGAAGTGGGGCGGGCGTTGTGATTGAACGGCTGCATTGTTAGATTTATGCACCACTCGACTCGACTCGACGTCAAGACAATGGAAATTGAGTACATGCTGCAAGCTGACCCTGCTTGAGGAGCCAACAATAAGCAAAGAATTTGTTTGGCAACAGGCCCATTAATTTTGTGTGAACTTCCTGTCAAAAATTGCATTTCCATATCCTCAACGTAAACGAAAAAAGAGCCTTCTTCTGTCTGCTGCCCGTCTGGATAAGTTACCAGCCACCACCGCAATACACAGATATGCCACCACCTCGCACCACGCACCACACACCACTTTGCGGCTTATGTCGTTACACAAAGCTGCCCCTTACTTTGTGGTGTGTCGTGTGCTCGGTTACTTCCTTCAGCTTTTATCAGCACATTCTACTCTCGTCTGTGGGTTTTAAACAACTTTTTGCCACTTTTGCGCCTCAGCGGCTGCATATTAAATAATTTTCCTTTTGGCCATCGTACGTGACTAAACGTCAATTTCTGGATGCCACTCTCCATTCGCCACTCTCTGCCTCTGCCTCTGCCTCTGCCTCTACCTCTATCGCTATCTATCTCCCTTTCTCTCTCCCGCCTATGCAAACTGCATTCTCGAAGCAATTTTAATAATTTTTCAAAAGTGCCTTTGGGCTCGTGCAAAGGCATAGATAAGAGTCGGCAAAAGTTTATTCATTCTTTGCATTGGCAAAAAGTGCAACGTTCTGATAAGCAGCCAACTCTTAACTGAACCGAACTGAACTCTGTGCCAAAGAGCCAGCGGCTGTTAACTGTGTCAAAAAGTTCTATTCAATCGACGTACGTGATATTCTCTGAATTGAACAATTAGTTATGGCCTGCAGAGGGGCTGCACTTTTAAAAATACTCTCAATAGCGGAAGTTGGTATTTTATGGGCACATACATAGATTACAAGCATTAATCAAATAAGAAAAAGCTATGAGGCTCTTAGGAATTAGCTCAAATGAACTCTTTGCTCTTGCTGTGCATTAGATTTATGTGAATAAGTGAAATGCCATTGAACTTGCTCATAAATTTCTAGCTCAGCAAACTGGAATTTTTAGCTTAGCGAACTGGTTCGCTCTTCTGTGACTTCAATGACAAAACAGCCCCCCCTTCTTCGAACTAGTTCCAATTGATATGCACATAACCCTCAAGTCTGCTCCATCAAATTGGATATATTTACATGAAAAACTCATAAACCTAGCCGAAACTAATCATTAACCCGAGTCACATTAGGCCAACTTCAACTTCAGATATGTAGTTGCATAGCCCTTTGGCTATTATCATTATCATAATTAAATCATTAGGGTGACGCTACTGTAATCATAATCCACTTCTGTCCCATTCACACGCTGGGAGAGGCGAGAAGAGGAGGCCCCTATGAATACATACATATGTCATATCATTAGTCAAAGTTCGTCTCGGCTGCTACCTACAGTAAGTACTCAATAATGTTTTCCACCCCCCCTTGTCTGATTCCCTCTTTCTGTGAACTGAGGCAACAATTGAATTTTCATTTTGGTATTTTGACAGTTCACTTTTTGATATCTCAAATTTCAGACGGCAGACTTTGATTTGCTGCCGGTGATTGTGGGGTTGGTGTTGTTGTTGTTGTTGCTGTCACGTAGTTCAATGCACCCTCAGTTGAAGAGGAAGAAGCTATAGTTGGAGTTGAACTGAAACTGGATGATTCTGACAGCTTGTCAGTTGTCAGTGGCAGGCTTTAAATTGAAACTGGAGCAGAGTGAGCAGTTCAACTCTACTTTTATCCGGATAATTAGCCCCGAACCCTCAAGGATGACGTTCTCAACTCTCAATCCTTTTGGGGGGCACAGCTGCCACTTGAATCAAATTAGGTTTCCAAAATCCAGCTGCAAATTTTTGGCACAAGTCACAATCACACAAGATTAATTGAAGACACACGCGCCAGTTTAATGCTCCACAGAAACCGGTTAGCTATCTGACAATCCAATCGACAGAGGTGGAAACACTGTCAGCCGATGATGTTCATGGTGATGATGACGATGATGATGATGAGCCGATGACACTGAAGATTAGCGCCTACAAATCAAATGGGTTGCGCCCGATGTGCGGAGAGTTCTAATTGCCGGTCTGTGTCCATTATTCTCTGACTCTGACTCTTCCTCCGACTCAACTTAATTAACTTCTCTGTAAATTGTGAACTTCAATTAACAATGGCAAAAGTTAGCAACTAGCCAAATGGAAAGTGTAAATGGGAAATGAAGCAAACATCTGCTATTAAAAGTTTAAATTACAAAATTGTATATGAAATGTCTTGGGTCATTAATGTTGTAAGTCACATATCTAAAAAGCGACGCAGAGAAAATATACTATTTAGCAGATACTTTTGACAATTCGCAACTAATTTTAACTCTGTGAAATACTACAAATTTAAAAACAATTCCAATTGAGCATTGTTTGCCTACAAAGTTCAAGTCCCACAGGACCTCGAATCCTGTGAAACTCTGCCGTATTTCAACATATAAATAAATAAAATACGCGCTTATCTAAAATGGAATTTGTCTGCTTGGTTGGTTTGTGGTCCATTGAGAACGTCTGCAAGCTTTTTGCCTGTTGTTTAAGCCTTTTAATTTGTATGCACTGCGATAGGGCGATAATTATGCTGCCAGCCAAAAAAGGACAGCTAAAAAGGGCAGTTAAATGAGAGCTACAACGCCATAAAATATGCAACAGTTATTGTAGAATAAACTTGATGAATTATATCTCATTAGATTTAGATTTATTTGTTATACATTCACTTTACGCTTTTGTTGACTATTTGGCACTTTTGATGAGTGATTCACAATGAGGCATTATAAATGTAGACTCCGATGCACACATTTGCGTATTTTGCCGCCTTTTCTCCGTGCATAAAAACATAAACAAAATCAACTCATAAATTTGCCGGCAATTAACGCGCGCACCCGTTTCACGTTCAGCACTCGACGAGATGCGGTCACAAACTAAACGAACGCTGAACGTGGAACCGCAACCAAACTGTTGGCTTGGCTTCGTTCGAACATGTTCGATGCGCACAGCTGGCCGTCCTATGACTGGATGGAGCATATGGGGGTGGTTGCAACTAGCAAGTTGCAAGCGTTTTGTCTGTTTGGTAAAACAACTGAAGTTCAATGCTCAGAAGGGGTCAAACGACAAGTGCAATTAAGTTGGCCAAAGTTATTGGCTAACAAATCGCTGCAATTTAACAAACTAAGCAATTATCGCAAATTATTTTCATTATTTGCTTCTTTGTCATTTTATTGCTTTTCTCGCATAAAAATGTCGCTCAGTTTGCGGCAACAACAACAACAACAACAAAGACAACAATATCGGCGAGAAAATTGTTTAATCATTGCAGCTTTAGCCTCAAATGGGACAACTTCACCTCACTTCGATTGCTTTAAAAACTCGTTTAATTTTAGCATTTTTAAGCCGCTTTTGCGGCTCGAGGCGAGCGCGCAATTTGTGTTTGTCCGATTTTCAAGTTTATGGCGTAGTTATTTTTTTTTTGGAGGTTTATTGGCCGTCTGTCTGAAATTCGAGTGCAATTTGCGTGATATGGCAATCGAAATTGGTCGAAACTACTCGCAGTTGCTGCCGAGTTATTAACTTGGCAGTGCGAGAGTATTAATTGAGAGTGTGGCGCTTTCGTGGGTGGTAATCAAAGTTGCGGTTAACTCTTAAGAAAATATTGACTATATTTCAAAAGCAAACTTCAACACTTAAGTGCTGCAGCTAAATATAGAAATAACAAATTGAGCACAAAATTTCCATTCAATAAATTTAATTGAGCATAAAAATACACTTGCAAAAATGTATATATTTTCATATATGCATAAAAAACTGTAATTGACAGTAAAATGTCAAGACATTAAAAATATTTTGACAGTTGCCAAAGGAACTTAAGATTTATGTTATATTCAATTATTTGTAAGCTAAGCGAAAAACTTTCCCCCACTTTTGGGAAAAAACTACTTTGAAACTGTGCAAAACTGTGCAACCCCAAATACTGAGCTAGAGCCAATAAATCATTGTTTATACAAATCCAAAAAGCATGAAAGGCTTTCCAGCTCCAGCTCCAGCAATTTACATGCCACAGACGCAAAAACAAAAAAGGCAACCAAAACCAAAGACAAGAAAGAAAACAAATGCGAGACGGACACACATGTAATTCCAGATGGGAGAGCGACTGGACCACATCGATTCAGCTGCCACCTACCAAACTACTATATACTACTAATGCCATTAAGTCCCCCCCTCATCCCCTCGCACTTTATTTCAGCACCCCCTCGCAAGCACTAAGCATGCATTTTATTGCCTTTTGTCGTACTGAGAGAGACGGCGCACTTTATCATTTCAATGGCAGCGAATGTTGCAATGTTTACTTTTCATTTTATACACTCCTCTCCTGCACCCCTCCCCCAAACACGTCCAATCTACACCCGGCTGTTCACTTGGTCGTTAGTCTCGTCCAATTGTCCAACGGCTTGTCTATGCAAATATTTTTATTTGCCTCTGTCGTTATGGTAGTAAAACTGAAAGCTATGTTTTCGTTAAGTACTTACGACTAGCAAATGCTCTATATTATTTTAGCTTATTTTGCCTTCGTTATTTTTGAAATGCTTTAGAAATTGTGAAACATTTAGCAGAGTTAGGAAATAGGCAAAATTACAATTTTATTTATATCAATCTTTTATATAACTAAAAAGATAGTTATTTTTGCATACCCTTCCTCAACATTCCTTGATAGTAGTGTATAAAAATAGAATCTAAAATGCTGACAGCAGCTGGGTTTTATTCGAGCGGAAATAAAATGCAGTCTGAGAGTTTGTGAATATTTTGCACATGTTGCCAATTTTGTCAAATAGTAAATTTAGTAGCCACCCTCTAAAATGATTAAGGAGCTTAAAATGAGATAAGATCCAGTCATCTAGGCATAATCAACTTCCAACTCTCAAGGGAGCTAATTACTAGAGTATTTAGCATATAATTATGAATTTGGTTCACCTGTTTTCGTGAGTTTCTTTATTTCTCATTCCCACTCTGGGCCTAAGCCAAATGCTCCCAATGGGCCAAAAATAAAGAAACTTCTGCTAACCACCCACTGGCAATTCAATTTTCCTTTACGACCATTTTCCAACAACAAACTGGGGAAAAAGTAATCATCGTTGCAATTGTTTCACATTTTTCACGTTGCCCGAGATGAATGGTCGCTTTGATGATGCTGATGGTGAGGTGTGTGTGTGTGTGTGGGTGTGTGTGTGTATGCGGTTAGCTGAGCTACCCCCTGGAATGCCTGTAGACGACATTTTCTTGTAGATCCTTTGCTCCCCCTCAATCAACAACCGCCAACTAAAACTCCATTTTCTTTGTTTGTCACTGGAAATATGACTAACTGAACTGAACTGAACTGAACTCAATTCAACTGCCTGAATCTGAAATCGAATTCTGAAACTGTGAGCGCTGATTATACCTACTTGTTCATTTTTCTGCATACTTAAAGAGTTGCGAAATCAACCCTTAATCCAGCCCCTTTGTAAATTTCATAATAATAGACAAAAAACGGCATCACTTCAAAATGCGGCACGCACCGCACTTGAAAACGGGCAGCAGCTAAATCAAAAATTGAAGAGAAACAGACTAAAATTTAAGGCCGCTTCGAGGCTTGAGGCTTTAGCAGGATAAAAGCCACGGAAACAAGCGACTGTCCACAAAAAAAAAAAAAACTCAAAAGCGAAAATGTCAAGCAACCAAAAAAACAAACAAAAAAGGGGGCGGAATGCTAAAAACCTTGCAACATTGCGTGGACTGTTGGACAATAACGATGAGACACTTCAACTGGGATGGGCGGATGAAGGATGAAGGTGGCGTAGTGTATTCAATGTGTTTTCCCATTGAGTCACAGAAATATGGTCAAAACAATACTCAACAGCAGAAGGCTTTGTAAATCCTTGAATAATACTGCACCTCAATTCTACTTAGGCAGAAACACAAAAATTAATATACATTAAAAGATACTCGATTATTGTCGGGATATCCCTTTTTACAAATGAAACTGAATTTCAAACTAAACAGCTAACTAAAAATTAATAGATAATTATTAATTACAATATAATATTTACTTTATTTAAGTTATAATTGAATTTATTTAAGTTACTTTTTGAGGTAAAAATATGCATAGCGATTCCTTAATTTATCTTTGATAATTTACAAAAACTTATGTCATCTAAAACTGATTTTTGATGACAGATTTGTTTAATAAAACGCTTTAACATTTAATCAAAGTAGTCTTAATCATCAAACAAACTAAGACAAGTCAATTCAATAAAATTCAATTAAAATTAAAATATTTAATATATTCAATATAAAAATAGACTAAGGGAAGCAACAATGAAGTTTGGCAAAACCTTTGAGAGTCATTTGACTACGGAGTGGCGTGAGCAATACATGGAATATTCGGTAATTGACTATATACACATATATCTAACATAAATCTGACCTGATCGTCGTTTAATATTCAGAAACTTAAAGAAATGATACGTCGAGCCGTTGAAAATGCGCCCGATGCCAATGTAACTAGACATTACCTATATATTCGAGAGAGGGAATACGCGCCGCGTAGCGAAGTAGTCTTGTACTATCAGAATTTCGAGAGCCGATTCTTTGAGGTCTGTTATCGGGAACTGAGCTGCGTCATGGACTTTTACGCCCAGAAACTGGCCGAGGCCCATCGCAAGCTGGAGCCCATAAGAGCTCAGTTGATCTTGATAGTGGGCCCAGCCAGAGGGAGGAGAGCTCGTCATTTGGGCCTGGCCTGCAGCGAGTTTTATCTGAGTCTAATAATGCTGCAGAACTTCTGGACTCTCAACTTTACGGCCTTTCGCAAGATTTGCAAGAAGTACGACAAGTACATTCGATCCGAAAGAGGTGCTTCGTGGTTCCGCAAAAATGTCGATGAGGCTGCTATCTCCGAAGATGAGCTGCAGAAGATGATTGCCGAGGTGGAGAGACTCTACACAACATATCTGACAAATGGTGATCGGGCCAAGGCCATGGCCAAGTTAAGAGTGCCACCTCTGCGTCAGTCATCCCCACCAGCTCAGGTCTTTCTGGCCGGCGTCCTGCTGGGTCTGTTTGTTGTCAGTGCCATTATGGTCATCATCTCATGTGAGTCACTTGATCAACTATATATATATATTTATATATTTATCTGAATATCATTGTATATCATTATTTTTTATTGTTAGTTTATTATTTGATAATATTCAAGAAAGTGGAGGCGCTTTCTCAATTTGTGCGACTTTATCGCGGACTCTTTTTCTGGGTGCTGTGCTCTTTCTATTTGGCCATCAATGTCTATGTGTGGCAGAATGTGGGGGTCAATCACGTCCTGATCTTCAACATCGATCTGCGCAAGCATATACCGGCCACCTCCTTTCTAGAGGTAGCCGCTGGAATGGGCTTCCTTTGTGCTTTGACCATGCTATTGTACCTACATCACAATGAGTTTGGCGTCAATGATCCCTATCCATTTCCACTGGTCGGTCTCCTGCTGCCACTGGCGATTCTCATCAATCCCATTAGGATTATAAACTATTCGGCCAGAATGTGGATGCTACGATGCTTGGGAAGGATTCTGGCTGCACCCTTTTTTCATGTGCGCTTCGCTGACTTTTGGCTGGCGGAACAATTGTACTCGCTGCCACTTTGCCTTGTGGACAGCTATCATCTGATTCGATTCTATATCCGTTACTATCTGAACAACGATAGTTCCTTTGACTTCGAACCGGACCATGCGGTTACAGTGTTACGTTGCCTGCCAGCTTGGTTCCGTTTGGCCCAGTGCATGAGACGCTATTGGGAGAGCAGCGACAGACCCATTTCCTATCCCCTGCATGCGCTTAAGTATGCAGCTAGCATTGCTGTCGTCATCAGCTCCACGATTGTCATGGAATCGAATGGTGCCTTCACATTAATCTATAGCTCTGCTTAACTATAAATTAATTATTTTTATTTGCAGATAACTATGCCAGCTTGTTTGATAATCCCTGGATATGGAGTTATCTTGTCATTTCATTGATATCAACCGTTTATTCCACAACTTGGGACTTGGTTTATGATTTTGGTTTACTTCAAGTGTGGAAAGGTGAAGATTTCTTACTTCGCGTGAATCTAATATATCCCCAGGTTATTATTGAGACTTGAAGGCAATTTTGACCTCTTGTTTTTTAACTTTAATATTTTTTCTTAGTGTTTTTATTATTTCGTTATGATTGCGAACATTTCCATTCGTTGCTTTTGGATGTTGGAGTTGTTTTTGATATACAATGAGATTTTGTTGCCTTACAATTGCAAGACGATTGGAATTTTGTTGGAAATTACGCGAAGGTTCCTCTGGAATTTCCTGCGCCTGGAAAATGAGCATTTGTACAATTGCGGCAAATTCAGGGCTACTCGGGATATATTCCTGACCCCACTGAACCTAGACGAGGATCAACATGGTGAAAGACGTGATAGTTTACCAATCAATGTGCGTAAGAAGGAGTTCTAGAATTGGGAGAAAATTCAGCAAAATTCACTTGAGTGTAATACAATTATATTTAATTTTACTTTGTATTTTCAATATCTTAAGAGAGTGGAAGACTTAAGCGGAATGGAGGCACAACACAAATAAATATCATTGAAGTAATATTATATAATGGCTTAGATAAGTCCAAATAAACTTCTAGTCGTATAGTTATTCAATTTATTTCAATTTCAATTCATTTTTATTCCACCTAGATTGCAATCCGTTTAATAATTTATTTTCAACTCTGAAATAAATTGGAAAATCGATGCTATTGATTTTTTACTCATTTGAATAATATAAATGAATAATCACTCGTATCGGCATTAAATTATCGAGATGAGTTGCTGGTCGAGACCATGCTGGATGACTCAAGTCGAAGTTCGTTGCGGCGCATGGGGAAAGTAATCCCACGCCGCAAAACTTTTACTTAAAAAAAGTTCTTTGGATCTGATGTCAGTTGAGTCAATCGCTTTGGCGCCCAATTACCCCTTTAGCACTTTGTCCTAAGCCAATTTGCGCTTAGTCCTCACAATTGAGTGTCAATGAAGCGTTAAACGCACCCAATCCAGTTAGCAAGCAGTCCTAAATTTCAGGACTCGCAACCCTCGGATGCGCACAAATTGAATAAAATTAATTTCACATTTACAAAATTAAAACCACAAATGGAATTATAAATTCAACACACAGGAAAACTCTCTCAGTTTGCTGGAAAAAAAAACAAATAGAAATTTGCCCGCAGCACAACAAAAGTTAAGCCAGACAACACAACAAGCAGGGCGGACAAGTTGTCAATTGTGGTCTCGGTTCTCTACAGAAATCCTGGTCGCCAGGACGACAGCATTGTCTCTCTGTCTCTCTTTCTCTGCTCCTCTTTGGCTGGGCTTTGTCCTGTGCCTGGTCACGCATAAATGCATTCGAATTAAGTGCGGACACACGTGAATGGTTTAGCTACCACCCACTCTAAGCAGCTCCCCTCTCAAAAGGATATTTGGATTTGGCTCAGCTACCGTTCGGCACGCATGCATTGGAATTTGTGACCCTCAGAGCGGCAGCTGTCAATTATGTGAACATCTTGGGGGTTACTCAGCAGTTACCATTAAACTGCCACTGAAACTCCCCTTCACCAGCTCCCCATCACTAGAAATGTACAACATATATTTGGGAGCACACATTGTGGCAATGTCTGCTGAGCAAATTGCAGTTATAAATGGCTCCAGCCGGAAGTCTCCCGCCTGTTGGGGTTGCAAATGTCATCAGCTGCTGTTAAAGTCTTAAAAAAGGACCTGCCTCCTTACAGTTTTTAATTATATGCAACATGTTGGCAGCAGCAAGTGGCAAGTGGCAAGCGGCAACAGCGGCTAAATCAGTGTCAGGTACTGAAAACTTGTGAATTGTCCCTGGCAGTCTGCCACGAGACAACTTTAACTTGAAATGTGCACCAGCTGCTGTCGTTAAAATGCTTTTGAATTTCAAATATACGAGTACAAACTCACACACCCTCCCCTTCCATCTTGCCCTGGCAACTCCCCATCACCCACTCCCGGAAAACGCGAATTTCGATAATAGCCAGCGTTGTATATTTTTGGGGGTTGCTTGCTTTGGCACAGCTGCTCTTCCCCCATAGTCCACAAGACAGCCAGGCTGGACAGCTCTCTGTTTCAGTGTCTAGGTCGCCAGACCGCAGACATTATAAACAACGCATAGTAGCATAACCCCCAGTAGAAATGCGTTCGCGTAGGATGCCTGACTAGCAGATACCCTCTTTCTACAACTGAGCGGAGAACTTACAAAAACTGAGACTTTACTTTACTATACTGTGAAAGTAAATACATAAACACTTTCTCAGTAGCTGCTGATATTTATAAATGAAAAAAAATTATAATCCTTAATATATACTAAAAATATGTTTAAAGAATCAAATAGAGTTGTATAATAAAATTGTATAAACTTAATCAAAGTTTAAAATTCGAGCTCAGGGGAGTTGACAGACAGGGGAGTTGTAAATTAATACTGATCGCAATTTCTATGATATTCTCTTATCCATTCCCATCGAATGCAGGGTATTAAACATTCATAGGGGGCGCTTTAGTCTGTTTGCAGTGAAAGTTTTATGACGTTGCAACTTTAAATGAACTTGCCGCATTGTTATCGTCATGCTGCTGGTCGTCTGTCTCTGTCCGCTGTCCTTTGTCCCCTGTTCCCAGTTGCCTACCACAAACTAGGCGCAAGGACGACCATAAAAATCCAATGTAATTTATTTGTCTGCTAGTCAACACAGAACGCCTCTTGCCACAAAACGGCACCAAGGCACACAAAAAATATGCAAACATTTCCGTTACGCATTTAAATTTCATAGTCAGTGAAAGTCATCAACACATTGCCAACAGTCGCTGGAGAGGAGGGGCTGAGGGGTGCGGCAAGTGAAACGAGAGTTAAACGGTGACTGGCGTGCATCCCCTTCATTCTTCTCTCTCTCTCGCTCCCTTGCCCCTCGTTGTTTGGTTGGGTAAGCGCAACAGAAAAGCTTCCGTTTCCTGTCTACTGCTGGGATTTCCCCGAGGGTTGCAAACACACAAGAAAACCCCAAACTGGCTGCAGACGCCAAACGTTTTTGGCTTTCGACATTTCGGCAAATAAAGTTTTCTAATTTTCCATTCTCATGTTTTGAATTTTTCAGCTGCATTTCAAGAGCTCTCCAGCAAAAGCAGATTTTGCCTCCTCGTAGTATGCCAATTGTGTTTGCTTAGCGTCTTGGCTTCATCTTTGGGCTTGGCGTTGTCGGCTCGCATTTTTTACGACTTGGGGAGCAACAACAGATGTCCTGGGGGAGGAGGATGGAAGCCCCCCGACGAGTGAATCGCCTGTAATTTCCGGCAAACAAACCAATAAATCATATTAAACTTGCTAGGAATTTCGTAGCGCAAACAGTAAAAAGCAGGAAAAAAAACCGAAATGCGAATAAAAGCTGCGTTCCGGAAGTCTTATGACGGTGTAAGCGCAAAGCAAAGGAAATCAAAGACAGACACATTGATATGAGCTTGTTCAGGCACATTGGGGAGGGAAGCAGTGGTTGCTTCAATCTTGGAGCTAAGGTTTTGAAATATTGATAGAATGCGTGGCAAAACTCAAAGTGGAGTTGCTTGGAATTTATAATGATGCTTACCCAACTGAATTAACTTTGAAAGAGCAGTTAGAACATGATGAGATAAAGTTCTAAGTTGCTCAGATTATTTTTGTCAATTTTTTAGGTGAATAATAACACTAATATTAGCTGAGCTTAATTAAGATTTATGAGAATCCAAAAAATAGGCAAATATAAAAATGATCAAGAAAACATTTGTTTTCTCTTGAGAATATTTTACTTTATTTTTCAAAAGTTTCTAATGTAGAATTTCTTAGATATATATAATGTAGCATTTAGAATCGACTCCAAGGTTCTCTACATTTGCAGCTTTCAAATAAATTAATACAATTATTTTCAAGCTTATAAGTAGGCTAACGAATATTTGTTTAACTTGAATAATTAATCGAAATGCTAACAACTGTTAGCTAACTTCACATATAACATTCCGACTCAACTCCCAGCACTGTTAACGTAACGGAGGAGTAAAGCTCGTTAAGTTTGCCGCTCGGAGCCGAGACACACACCATACAGTATTTAGTAGATACATCAACCTAGTTGAGTGCACACATTTCGTCAAGTTATGTAGCATTGCCACAAACCGTAGCAAAGACCAAAATCAAGTGCAGCTAGACAAAAGCTCACTGCTCTGGCACTGGCAATATGTCCGTTAATTTTGAAAGGTCAGCCATTTTATAATTATATATTTGTATTTGAAATAAGCAATATTTGTAGTTGAAATATGTAGAATAAATGTTGACTTACCGATTCACCATCTCATTGCCGTTTTCCAGTGACTGAGCCAACTGTTGTGGCGTTTGTTGTTGTTGTTGCTGCTGTTGTTGTTGTTGCTTTTCCTGTTGATGCTTGTCTAGCAAATTGCTTGCAACAGACGCTCTGAGACTGCCGCCAAGTCCAATGCCCAAAACGGAGCCACCGCCGCCACCAGAAGCAGCAGTTGCGCCAACGTTACTCGCCACACCACCGCAACCGACGCCAATGGACTTAGTTTGCTTCGCCTGCTGCTTGTAGCGGCTGAGGGCGAAGAAGAGGGCGAGGACAGCCTTCAGGCGACCCGCGCAGATGTCATTCGTTGTGATGTTGTCCAAGCCGCCAACTGATTGACTCCGCAGCACGTGCAGACAGGAATTCACGTTGTCGTACTGCAAGAAGCGGCAAGAAATCAAATAAGTCAAACGAAGGACGCATCAAGTGTAAATAAAACAGTTAGTAAACATCAAGTTGGCAATATAAATTACTGATATGAAACTATTTGGTCAACAGCAATTTTTAAATGGTCTATAAAATCAAAAGTAATTGGCCAGTGCTTTAAAGTATTTTTCGATTTAAAATGACTCAGCAACAAAATAAATATTTATAGAAATTTTATTTCTATCATTTCTACAATAGATTTATTTTATTTATAGTAAATTTTTTTAAGCCTTTCAAGTAATCATTTTAAATTGTTTAAAATCTAAACAAAAAAGAAAACTGATATACTTACTTAAATTAAGTATAGTTTTAAGAACAAACAATAAACAGTTACTTGGGTATTTGCATTCACAGACTTGTTTTTTAATTTTTAGTAGAAATGAAATTAATCACTTGTATAAAAAAAAAATGAAATAAAAAGCCAATGCAGTTGCACGTTCTAGTGCCAGATACGATTACAGTTAGATGAGTCACGGTTAAAAGCCTAAAAGCCGCCTAATATAAATGTAAATGTAAATGTAAACGTTAATCTAAATCCTAGCGCCAGTTTATCTAGAGGCTAAACTCTGGGCGCCATTAACGACGTCGACTTCGTGATTTTGACAACTGCAAATGAGCAAGAAATGTGGCCCAAACTCCGACATACAAATGGCTTTTTTATTGTTCATTTGCTTGAACGTTTTTAACTGCTTCACGCACACAAACCGAGAAAAACAAAACCAAAAAACGAACCCTCCCCGAACTGAAGTCAAGGCATTGGCTACAAAATAGAGAATTGACATTAAGATAAAGTGCTCAGACGTCAACTGCTGTAAAATGGAGCACAGCTCGTATGTCAAGCACAAAATATACGAAACCAATCATAATGCTTGAAAACTATTCAGTTTCGAGTTACCCTTCATGAATACAAATGATATTTTTGGAAAAGCATATAAATATTATCACTTATATATAATAAGTGTAGTTTCAGACTAAAATATTGCTTACTTTATCCATTGTGGCTAGTAACGATTTGGAAACACTAAGACCTACTTATGCTATGCACAACTTGCTTAAAAAATATTTTAAAAAAGTATTAAGCATGATAGAAAAAATATAATTTAATATAAGAGTTAGTAGCAAAACCATTTGCGATAACTCGAACTCTGCAGAGACAGTAGATCTAAGACAGAACACGAGAAAAAATATACTTAGATGATTAGATTAATATAATGGCAGGACACAGTGTCGGAATCTGTTTGTGATAATTAGGAAAAATCATCAAATCAGAACATAGCAGATTATCCAGAAGAATATGTTGAATCCTAGGTAAACAGGTCTCGAAAGCCGTAGAAGCCCTAAACCCGGAAAAATTGCTAAAATTCGTACAAGAATCCGGATTGATGCAGGAGCTATAGGCTCAGTGTTGGCTATCTAACTAGGTCTCGCATCATGAAGCTTTATAATAATAAAAATAATATTATATATGTATAATAATAATAACCTAATCACATAGTTGATATGCCCCGCTCCCAAATTGCACATGTTGTGCAGAGCAAAATCTATAAAAAATTGTCAACACGCGCACAATTTGTCTTTTGTTTTGTCGTATGGCATTTTATATTACACATATAAACATATATGAGTATGTATATATGTATGTATATGTATGTATGTATATAAATATGTATTGCCGCAGTCCAGCGTCAAGCGTCATCGCCATTGTCGTCGTCATAGCAGTTGTTACAATTTAAAAAAACAAAAAACAAAAAAACAAAAAATACAAAATAGAAAAACAAAAACAAAAAGAAAAGGATAGAGAAAAAGTCAAAATCAAACTGACAACTGACATGACAGCAGACAAATGACAAACGTCTGCCGGGCCAAACTGTGTGCACTCAATTTGCCGGCTACGAATCCAAAGTTCGAGTTGCGAGTCCGAATCTAACGAGTTAAGAGGCACAACTAAACAACAACAACTACAACAATAACAACAACAACAACTATAATAGCAAAAGCAGAGTTAGAAACAAACTTTAAACTTATATGACGGCTAAGTTAGTAATAACTATTGCATAAGTTAGTTGAAAGCCGGGCCATATAAAAACTTTGACTTTGGCAAACAATTGGGCAACGACTTCAAGTTCAAGTTCAATGAGTATCCGACTGGGTATGGAAATGGAAATTGAAATTGAATTGGAACTGGGAGTATCTGAGAGATACATTGAACTCTGCTCAGCGTTTATTTTTGGCCAAACGCTCAATTTGCAGCATTATAAATTGAGACAATAAATTTCAATTAATTTCTTCTTGTGGCGCATGTCTCGGCAAATTTTCTATGCCGCGATTGAGGTCAGAATGCCAGATTGTTAAGTGACTTAAAAGTTGGCTCACAACTTGGCTCTTGACTATCACAATTGTTAGATAAATGCCGTCGAATGCATTGTTATTACATTGTAGCTTCCATTTGCGGCAGATAAGGAATTGGTTGCAACACTTTTTACATTGATAATAATAACAAAAAAACAGTTGCTATTTAGCCTTTTATTTGGTTAGATTTAAGAGAGCCGATCATCAATCAGCCTAAACAAAATGGAAGTGTCGCCAGTTGACCTGTCTGCTGCTCGGAATTGAGGCAAGTGTCACTTGTTATCTATAAATAATATTAAGATAGTTTTGGAGTGGGAAGCAACATATGTTATACTCCCAAGTTAAAGTTCATAGATTCCATGTAATAAATATATATAGTAAATATTCCTAAAGAAATAAGTTTATTATTTTAGTGGCAGGAACAAAATAATTGATGTTTATTTATTTTTCGTTCACATTTAAATGCAGTCGCAAATTTAAAAAAAAAAAGTATTACAAAAATTTTTAATTACATATTAAACATGTTTTGGATTATAAAACTCATTCTTTCATACTATAATAATATAATAATAATAAATAGTGAAATTTCAGTAGCCTTTATTTTTAGATGCTTACACTTTATCTGCTGTGAATTGGATTTCTCCAACTCATTTAACAGCTAATTTATTGCGCAGTATTTTGTGGCTAATCACATCGTAAACAGCTGAAATCATACACTCTACTTTATGGGTTTTTAAAATGTTTGTTTTGGCCCAGTTAATCATTGTGGCTACCTCTTCCACCCACACACGCATTCACAAACACAAATTCCATCGATCAATCAGAGCCGCGCTGACAGCTGCAAGTGTCAAATAGAGCGATGCACTTGATTCCCATTTCAGACACACACACACACACACACACACACACACGCACACACACACACAGACACACACAGCCTGCAATCATTCAAACAGCGCGTGTGTGGCACAGTTGCACAGTTGAGAGTCACGCTTACGTAATGCACAAAAGTCAAACAGGCCACAATAGATGACTTTGCTTGCTGGCTGGCTGTCTGGCTGTCTGACTGGCTGGTTGCAAGGCGAGAGTTGCCACATATGCCAAAGATGCAAAAGATACACAAAAGCGAGCTCAGCCACATACATTTGCCCAGCACTAGTGGCGACTCCAATCGCAGCTGTTGCATCCAGCAACCGCAAGTCGTAAAGCGATATCAAGCAACAACAACAACAACAACAACAACAGCAACAACAACAAAAAAACAAGAAGCTGCCAACAACTACTACAAATGCGAGTCTATGTAAATAATTGTATATTGCAAAGAGCATCTGTGAAGCTGCCTCCTCTTATGTAAGGAAAAATAAAGACTCCTCCTCCGTCCCAAAAAATAAATACGTATTGTAAATAAATGCAAATATATATAATCTTGTTCACTTTAAAGATGTCAATTGCAAGACGAGCGCTTCTTATCAATGTGAACCAAGCATAGTTTGCACAGTGGTTTAAATTGCACAGCTCCTTAGACTTTTTATCTGCCTGATTCCTTGAATCTGAATTAAAACTACAACGAATCTTTAGATTTATTCTGCATTTCAAAGTTTAATTTAATTTAATTTTAAGTTTACATTTATTTATTGTTCAGCGACTTTTTTTCTATAATTAAAATTGGTTTTTGCTGGATTCAGATCAATATTATTAGAATATTAATATTAATTTAAACTTCCATAGCTGGACAAGAATTTAATAGTTCGTCGAGACTTGCCGATTTGAAAAGCCAGAAAATCGCTTTTTAAAATTATAATTAAAGAAACAAAAAACGCATTATCCCCACACAATAATAATAAATCTCAAAATTAGCAACTTTTAAAATAAATACAGAAGTCTAATTAAGAACACTTAATTTTAATATAATTTTTATATAATTTGCAATTTTATTTTAACTTTAATTTCATTCAATGCTTTACTATTTGCAGTTTTTGTATGGACTGACTTTAGTTGACATTAAATGAATAAATAAATAATTTGTCAATATTTACTGTTAAGTTTGTAAAGGCGTTTCAGTACCACTGTGCAGCGGCAGCAGCGTTATGACAGCGACCACAGGCGATTCCCAAGCTTTCGCGACCAAAATGAAGACAACAGAACAGCAAGTGCCGTTATATTGTCAGGACACACAACGTCATTAAAGACAAACGAATACCAGAGGAGAGGAGAGGAGAGCAGAGAAGAGCAGAGCAAAGCCTTTGGCTGCACAGTTAACGTCGCTGCTGACGTCGCTGCTGACGTCGCTGCTGTCGGCGCTGCCTCACTTATTGACATTCTTGAGCGAGCGATTTTTGCAGCGTTTCGATTTCGATTTTCTATCATTGTGCTTGTGTGTGTGTGTGGCAAGCGCACAGCATTTCCGAATGCTCGCCGCGCATTGTTGGTGGTCAGTCAGTCAGTGCCCCAATCCCTCTCCTCGTCATTCCACTTACTGATTCCCATACACGGTCTTCGACGATTCCGTTTAATGCGCTGTGAATTTATCGCAAAATGCAATGCGCTTCGTTCTTTGGCTTTTGTGCCACCCCCCACCCCCCACCCACCGCTGCAGACAACCTCACGCGGCAGGATTAAGTGCGCCCGAACAAAGGCAGAGGCAACGAAGGACAAACCTTTTGTTAATGGTGCTAAAGAGTTGACCGAGCGATCTCCACGCAACACAACTCGTATGACATTTTATTTATACATCCTTATAGAATATCTCTTTATATATAAATTTCATTTCATTTGATTTATATGCACTTTAAAGCACCGACCATTAATCAACGTAGGCGTCGCCTCCAAATATATATACATATATATATAGGTGCACATATGTCTATATCTATATATATATTTATTTATTCGCATTTGTTTTTCTGTCTGCCTGTCTGCCTGAGTCTGGGGCTGGGGCTGGGGCCAAGCCTCTTTTTAATTAACCCCTGCCACAAAAAATAAAAGTATGGAAAGAATTAAATATTTTTCGTTATAAAAAAAATCTGCTGCTTTAATTAGTGACAAAAACCAGGTATTATTTATCAGTCTCTTTATTTCGCATAAAAATTTAAATTGAGATGTCTGGTTTTAAATGGATCTCTTTCACTTATTTATTAAGGATTTATATAAGAAGTTCGTTTCCTTACGATTGACTTTTAACCAAAAATTCCAATTCCAATTCCATATCTTAAAGATATTGCCAGTCCCATTACCTACAACACCTGTCCTGTTCACTTTGAGCTGTAGCCATGGGTAACTTCTGCTCTGCAGTGTGTGCTTAATTAAAGGCACTCCTCTGCTGCATTTTCCATCAAATTAGCAACTAATTAAAAGCTCAAAAGCCGCACACACACTTGGAAACAGATGGACGGAGTGTGGGGGTGTGGGAGAAGGGAAAGTGCGATAGCATCGCGTTAGACTGGCTCTTTATCTTTGTGGCTATTGGCACTTGACGTGCCATTTTCAAAATCAATAACCAAAATCCACAAATTCTTCAAATCACTCAAAATGAGAAAATTCCAGGGCGATAATCACAGACGAATCCAGCAAATGCGCACAAAGGACGCAATAGACGCAGGGGCTGGGCGGAGTGTGGCAGGAAGAGGGGTGGTGGGATTTGGAACAACTGCCAACGAAATGGCAAAACAATTTCAATAATTTCAAGTGTTCTTTGGTCAGTCAAGCGCTAGACAATTGTCGTCGTCGTCGAGTCACGACATCTCCCAAAATGCGATAAGAAATTGAAAATACAATTGCCAAAGTCCGATTCCAAGTGCAAGTCCAACTCCAAGGCAATCATTATCAGATTGAAGCGTTGGGGGGGGGGGGGGAAGGTATGGGTTTTGAAGTTGGCCAGTAAATTCAATTTACGAATGGTTGCAAGTGCAACGCGTGCGCTCAATGTACAATTTGGACAGGCGAGTGAATAAAGTTGGCCCAAAAGACGTATTGCGATTTGATTGAAGTGAGCAAATGTAATTGAAAACTCTGGACATATGTGTCGAAGTGTTTACTCATGTGGAAAATAGCATTTAGAATACGAGACTTTCTCAAAGCGAAAACTATTCATTTAAATATAAAAGATAGATATATAAATAATATATAAATTACTAAAAACTTAACTTAATTTTTTTCTTTTTCAAATTTACAATTTAATTATGACATTTAATACTTTAAGACTTACAAGAGAGCAGCTGACTTTTCTCATGTTTTCCATTTTTATACAATTTTCTGTCTATAATGCCAATCAATATGAAGATTGTCTGGCTTTTCTATAGCTTCGCTATCTGCCCAGTCCCTCCCACTTTTCCTCCCTTTCGCTCTGCTCCACTTTTATTCAATTTTCGTTTCTCAGCTCGAGTTTACCTTTGTGATTCGCCGTGTTGAAATATTTAGTAAGATTCCCGAGTACTTGTGTAATTGTTGCAACTTTTGCCGGAGCCACCCACACCACACCACCACCGCCTCCTGCCCTGTTGCGCTGGCAACGTCCGTTTGCCAAAGTGCGTGTTCCGCGACGCATTAAATTGATTGCTGTGATATTTTATTGAACGTCTCCGGCAGCAAAAAACAGGCCCAAAGCCCATGTACAATATGAAGACTTAGTTGTGCCCCTGCAAGTGGAGAGAAGTTTCCCAATCCACCCACCGCTCCTCTGCAACGCATACAGTCTTTCTCTCTCTTTGGATATTTAGGGGCAACTGTGGCAACGGAAGGACTTATAAATATAAATATAAATATAGCCAATGAAGTGCTACACACAGCGAAATATATTGATAAGGCATCCAGGGAGTAAGCAGGGGAGGAGCGTTGTCAAGTTGAATGGCAAGTGGAAGCTGGGGAAGCATCGGAGTCCTAATAGAAAGTGCAGGCGACGCCAGCAACAGGAGATGGCTATCAGTGGCACAGGAAATGCAGCGCAGCCAAGAGGTAAGCAGGAAAGGGGACGGAAACAAGCGAAATGGAACGGCGGACAGGCAACATCAACTACACACACACACACAAATACACCCACACACACACACACACATTCACACTGGGGCAATTTAAATATGTAGGTATTATTATTATTATTATTTACTGCCAAGTCGAACAGCGAGAAATATAAAAGAAATACCCAATATGCGTTCGCATAGGAAAAGGCATTCAATTCGCGTTAAAGGCGTGGGCGGGGCGGGCGGTGGCAGGTGGGGCAGGTGGTGGGATGGAGGTATGGGGTGGGCTCATAAGCCAGCAAATTGCACGCAGCGCCAAGCATGCTGTAAGTTTATGCTGCAACTCCACTCCGCACCACATCTTGCAGCACCCCGCCGAGTCCTTACTTAGATTAGCTTGGGAGATAGGCGATGGTGCCGCCAATGTGTTTGTTGTTGCTGTTGTTGTTGCTATTGTTATTGTTGCCCCTTCAACGGCGGAGGCTGCGGCAACTGCACCTCCTGCACCTACTCTTATTACTACTAGGCGTGGCGAATGTGAAGAAAGTGCCAAGGCAACAGCATGCAAGCGTGCCACAACAATACACTTTGAGAAATTGCAGAGTGATTTGTGAAAGGTTTTTATATGTTTTACATGTTGTAAAATATTTTACATTCTAAAAAAAAAATAATTTATGAAATGAAGCTTAAACAAATCCGCTTTTCAATTCTTTGGCAAGCTATTTATTTGTGTTATGTGTTGTGGAGAATATAGTAACTATCACATATTAAATAAACTAAAATCAAGAATTATATAGATATATATATACACTTGATTAGCATTAATATCCGAATCGAAATAGCAATATGCAACCGTCCGTCAGAAATTTTAGAATTATATACTCAGAACTCTCTCAGCTGAAGGCATCCGTACTTTTACTGATTTCACTCCAATTTGCAACGGTATATAATCCTTGACGTACCTAAGATAACCGTTCCTTCTTGCTAACTTTAAAGAAATGCAATTCTCTAACGAGCCTAATTCCATATTTCAAATCTTTATTGCCAATCTCAATCCTAACGAACCTCATGTGATTCCTCTCAGAATCCACTTCAACAGTCAACATCATTAGTTCGTCTGCAATCAGGTTAAAGCGCAAATTAATGAGCTTAAGCTGCACCCAACGATTTCTTGCAGTGTATGAGCCGCATTTTGCTGCCATAGGCACACAATTGGGTTTTCTGGGTTGCCAGCATCGTTGTCGTCGTCGTCGTCGCCTTAAGTTATGCAGCGCCCACTTTCTTTTACCACCTCCCCCCACACTCCGCTCTTCCTAAGGAGTGTGTGTGTATGGGGGAGGTGGGTGGTTGGGGATTTGCCCTAAGCTATTTTCATTTTTATCCTTTGCGCCGCGATGCGCGTGTTTAGATTGGGAGAAATTGCATGTTGCATCAAAATATTTGCGAGCTAGCTAATATAATGGGGAGTCTGAATACAGACAGACAGACAGAGAGAGAGAGAGAGAGAGAGAGAGAGAGAGAGAGAGTGAGAGAGAGAGGACAAATAAAATGGCAAAAATGATTGCAATGGGGAACCTGATGCCAAACTTCGTTAGCCATTAGCCAAATGAATTGAATACGAAAGCAAACAGAAATTAATTATAAATATACGCGTGGGCTGATTGGCCTATTGGACTATTGGCCTTTGCCATCTATTTTGGCCGGGTCGAATGCAGCAGTTTAGCTCACTAATTGCCGATTGTAATCGCCGCTGTGCATAAATATTTTGCAAACTGCATATAATTAATAAGTGCATCATTTATTTTGCTGCAACACTGTTGTTGCCAGCGCTGCGCTCATTAATTTTAATCAGCAGCAAGTTCGAAAAATCAGTTGCAAATAAAATTTGCATCGCATTGGGAGTTGCGCTTTATTGTGGACTTTAAGTTGAAAACAAATATTGGATTTATAAATCAAAATTAAAATTGATTCGATATATCATTTCACATCATACCCATTGTGCAACCCATCAAGCACTCACCTGCAATCAAAGAGAGGGAGAGAGAGAGAGGGAGAATAAATATGAGCATTTGTTTCATGTCATAAATATGCAAATATATTTTTAAAAAATATTTATAGTCAATTATGCAGCACAATGCATTTTTTCCAACTTTAATGCCAAATAATTGCAAACTGATGGCCGAAAAAAAACGGTGCTTTAACAATATACAAAAATGTAACCAGCTGACAATGAAATGAAATATGGTAACGAGCACAGCACTCATATCGATGACAATCGTGACTATCAATGAGCTACACTTGGCGAAAATTTGTATACAAGCATTTGGCTCAAATATAAACAGGTGCACACAGAAAAAATTTGGAAATTTTTCAAAGTTAAAAATGTGTATCGAAATCAAATGAAATATGTTACTCTAACAACTCCCAAATTAATCATCTGCTTTCTTTTGCATTTCTATCTGAACACTTTTCTTTTTTATATATATGTATATATACATATATCGAATTGCCGTTAAATTCATATTCCCCACTTTCCCTATACAAATTGCACGAAATTTATCAATCTATCGTATTTTGCTTCATTTTTACTGCAATGCATTTTTCAATTATTTCGTTTTGCGTTCTTTTCTGCACATATTTATATATATATCAATATACATATGTATATAGTATATATATATATATATATCTATGAAGCTTCACGCTTTTTCATTTGCATTGCTGCACCTCCAGCTACACAGTGAGTCTCAATAGTTTACGTTCGTTTTTGGCGTTTGCTGTAACACGAAATTGATATTTTATGACTCTGCTCATCTGCAGCAGCAGCAACAGCACCCAGTGGCGTGAGAGAGAGGGAGACAGCAAATATTCAGTATTTATGCATTGGGCATTGTTTAAGCTACACTTACAAACACACACATTTATACATATGTATATGTATACATGTGTATATGGTGTTATCATCTTTTTTTTATATTGTTGCTACTTTTCTGATTGTGGCCATTTCAATTTTGTTGCTCTATTTTAGATATCTGTTAAAACAGCAAAAGCGACCACAAAAAATTCAATAAGCAGAAAACAGCAACACACCGAAGTTTTAATACGCTTGTCGAATGCAGTCAAATTGCTCTCATTTAAATATCACTAAAAAACCATCAACTGCTCCTATGAAAGCTATATGCTATAGTAGTCCGATTCTAATAGTTTTTTTGCCAAAATATGAGGAGCATATTGACACGCATCCAGAATGCTAATATCCTCCAAAAGGGTATTCAAACTCTGTTTGTTGCAATTACTCAGGCTTGAAATACAAATAATAAATACATATTTCAATGTACATATGTATGTATGTATGTATCTATGTATGCATTCAAGTATTAATACATATGGAGTCTGCTGTAGGCATATAAAAAATCATGAATTGTTATTTGGTTAGTTGCTACATTTTATGCACTCAGATTGAATGCAATAATTGAATATTCAATTTTTATTTAATTGATATCGAAACAAACTTGATTTAATTAACTGATTATTTAAAGCGAGTTTTTTAATACTAGATGGTTATTTTTTTTGCAAACTACTATTTGAATAGTTTGTTCTAATTTGTTTATATCTTGAATATTGACTAATAATAAATTAAAAATCGAATGATTCATGAAAGTATATGATGGCATATGTACATGAATTTCAGATATGCGAAACGAACTCAAATAATAAGCAAACAATAATTTGCATTATTTGAAAATGAACTCAAATAATAAGCAAACATTTATTGAAACCCTAATTTAAGTTTAGTTTTAAATTGGTTTTAGTTTGAAAATACACATTTCTTTTTAATTGAGTCCATTCAGTAAAAAGTGTAAAATTATAGAATTACTTCAAGCTATTTCAAGCTTTTCTTAATTTATTCTTATTTACTTTTATTGGCTATTCTTGAGAAAAAGCAAAACATGTGTTATTCAAGTCTGATATTTGCAAGCTTAGAATTATCGCAAAAGTAATTACAAGTTTAAGATGAACTTTTGGCTACCAACACTTGACTTTCAAAATGAATACCTGCTATTTAGATTTTGACTGATTTTTGGCAATGGACAAAGGTTGATGTACCTCATTTGTCTGGCGAGAAGTCAAGACGAGGAACACGTGCCATTTGTCAGCAGTTTTCAGCATTCAGCATTCGGCATTCAGCTCATTTCGCGCTTATTGTCCCAGTGTTTGTTTGATGGGATTTTGTCAAATGCGTATAAGATAATCATAAGCAGATCCGCGCCGAACCATGCCGTACTTAAAATGTACTCAAGTAAGAAATATATTTATGATGCTCATAAATAAAATGGCAAACAGAGACCACAAAAATGCCTCCGAGTGGTGGTAGACACCGAAACGTGTGAGGCATAAAATTTGAAAACCCAAAAAAAAAAGAAAATAAAAAAAAATAAAAAAAAATGCTGCCGGCATTTCGCTCACGTAGCGTTAGTTGACGGATAAATATTGGATAGAAAAAAGTATATTTCACAAGCTGCATTTATGAATATGATATTTCTATTAATTTATATTTGGTCTGGTGACTGCGAATTTCAAATGCACATCCGGTTTCCCAGGGATTTTTCAAGGTGCCCACTTCTGAAAATGCAACGATGCGTGAATCGAGAATTGTTGATTTTCGCGTATGCCGCAAATAAACCAAACAACAACAAAAACAACAACAACAACAACAAAGGTAAATAATCAAATGGTCTGTGCAAGCAAATGAAATATTGAAACTAAACAAGCTGGAACAGGTGTCAAGCGATGCTGGGGTTTCAGGTGACAAACTGAAGCGTCGTGCAACATTTTATTTGCATTTCATTTGGCTCTGCTCTGCTCCGTTGTTGTTTCTGTTTGCTTTTGATTTTTTTACTGCTGTTTTTTTTTTGGGGTATCGGTTTGGTAGAGTAGACGTTAGCTGGGCAGGCGTTTTTCTGGTCGGATACTCTTGACCATCAATTAAAATGCGACAGCAATCAACGATTCGAAATGCGCAACTATTTTCAATTGTTTTCATCGGTTTGACGCTTGAACTTGACACTCGCTGCTGCCCTCTCTCCCCCCCAACTCCCCCTCTCCGGTGTTACCAAATTTGTATGTGGCTAGAAGCGAAACGTTTGCTTTGAACAGCTGCGCTCGTTTCTCATTGATGTGCATTTAAGCCAAGCTAATGGGCTGTTAATGGTTCGATGTGGCGACAACGGAAGTCGTTATATGGTTAAAGAAATGAAAGCCACAAATTGAGGAAGCTAATATTTGATAACAAGATGGGCACAAAGATTAATTAATGACTGCTTAGCAACCTAATTAGGTAGCTGCCCCAGTTAGGCAGGTAAGTACTTTCAAAATTAGAATTTGTTTCGTGGGAAATATTAAATTGAAAATACTTGAGTTATACATTCTTTAAAACTTGATTGGACTAAATAATAGACAGTAATATAATGTAATCATCGCTTATTCTTCATTATAATCAGTCATAAAGACAAGAGTTAACACATTTATTTGGCAGTTTCCAAATTTTAAAAAATAATTTATATTATTATTTATTATCTAGTTGTAAGAACTCCACAGATTTGTAGAAAGATAAGAAGAAACATGTATGAGACAATAATAAGTGTAGATATTTTTTTGCAAAATAAATTGGGAAATATTAATTCTTTCCTTTATCCCAGTTATCTTATAAATATCTTCAAATATTTATAAACTTTTCATTTAAAGGTTAAATTGTGCATGGAAGATTCTAATTTTCAAATGATGTCAACTAAATGCTGCTGTTTAGCTTTGAGCCAAGTTTTACGAAGTTCGCTTAAACTGGGTCAACTGGTATTATTGACTAATCAAAGGTTTTTATCGATTGCTGCTGGGTTGAGCAATCGCAATTGCAATTTTTATCATTTTGTTTTTGAAAATAGTTTAGCAAATCGCGTTGCATTTGCATTTTTGGGGCGCCGCAAGCGTTTGATTTAATTTTGACACGCCAACATTGCTCAGCTGAGCGAGAGAGCTTCAGCTGTTAGAGAAGGTGTGTCAAAGCCCAATACCCGGTCTTAGCCATTTTTTATTTGAGATACAGATACAGATACAGCCAAGGCGGCAAATGCATAATGGGCTATGACATTTAAGCCATTCGTCGGCGTTCAAAATAATTGCGCTGTCAGAATTCGTTAGGCGTTGCTATTGGGTCTCAAAACTCAAAATGCCCCAAAAATGCCACGCCCACCCCCAAAGCGCCCCACGCGGCAAACATTTAATTATAAGCTACATTAAGCATTGGCTTTGTTGTTATTATTGTTTGTTATGCATAATAAAGTTACGCATGCAAAATTAATAATATTTTCCACGCATCGCGCGGCGCACACAATTTTCATTTTCTTGATAGAATATGAAAAATTGCCATAAATGCAATTTGCATAATTTAAAAATGTTTATACCAATTACGTAATATATATACACATATATATATTTGGTTTGACATGATATTAATTTAATGTTGCAATTACGTTAGCGAATGAACTTGATTAAGTTTTGATTAACCACAGTGTTTGCGGCAAAGAACCAAAACTCATTTAAAATCGCATCAAGGGATGTGCAAATTGGATCATTAATTAAAGCAGGGCATCCAAATTACATATACCAAAAATTATCTCATCTAATTATAACAAAGATAAAAAGGGAAAAAATCTATTCCAGAGAGAGTCATGGTTAGGTATCAGCCATTACTCGTTTCAGAAATCATAGAAATAAAAAAGAAAATATATTTTTTAATTTATTTAAAGTTTTAATTTTATTTTTAATTTTAATTTAATTCAAATTTTTAATTTTTGTATTTTTGGTGTCGACTGAATTTAGTTGACTAATAAATAAATAAAAAATAAAATAAAAAAAAAAAAAAATAATAACAATCCAACAATTTCTGTCCAGTTTAAATGTTAAATTCTTATAAATATCAGTGCAAATCAGCAAATTGAGCTCTTTTTTCAAAAATACCATCGATTGTTTTTCCCACCCTCTGCAAATTGCATTAACTCGATGCATTCAGCAAGGCATGGTCCGGAATATTCTGAAGCCATATGTCATGGCCTCACGCACGCACGCACGCACGCACTCACGCACGCACGAACGGATGCACGCACGAAGCTGAACGCATCCTTGAAGCTTACATTTCTCAACTGTCAACATTTAACTTGGCTCTCTACCTTTTTGCATATTGACTTTGACACTTGGCAGTCGACTGTTGTTCGTTGTTGCTGTTGTTGTTGTTGTTGCTGTTGTTTTCGTTGTTCTTGTTCGTTGTTCGTTGCAGTTTTGTTGTCACTGCTGTTAACATATCCAACTGTCCAACTGTCCAGCTGTTCGTCTGTCGTCTGTCGTATGTCATCCGTCTCACTCCCAACCCGGACCCTGGACAATGTGTTGGGTTTTCCTCTTGAACACGCAAGGCGCAACGTGCAATTGTCAGTATCAAGAGTGCGGCAACTGCAACCGAGCTGCACTGCAACACAAATATATATACATATATATACATATGTATGCTTATATATACAACTGTTTTTTTTTTTCCTTTAATTTTTGGCTTGTTCTTTAAGGCTGCAGTCGCGTAGGCGTTGCAATTTAGTAGAACTGCCAGGAAGCAACCACACTTTGTGTTCAAGCTTGCAACGCTTGCGTAGAGAGCGAAAGAGGAGCCAATTAATTTTAAATATATAATTAATATTAATAATAAATAATAAGAAATTTTGGAAATATTACAATTAATTGTAAATTTGATATTTGTTCACATATTCGATCCCAAAAAATATTCCAATTATTTTATTGTCTTTTCACAGAGTGTATCAAGGATAAAAAATAAACCATAAATATATATTTCAACATCAAAAATAAAAAATTTAAATAAATAAACAACAGCAATGAATCCACTAAAAGTGAGAAGAGCATTTAAACGTCATTTAAAAGTTTGTTAACGTCAGTTGCAGCTTGTTGAGGCAACGATTTGACATTTTTTTGCTACCAGATTGGAGAGACAAGCCTACAAATTGAGTGATGCACCCAGTTGTTGCCGGGATGAAGTGCTTGACAATCTGATCTGCACTGACTGAAGGACGAATTGGAAATAACAACAACAACAACAACAACAACAGCAACAGCAGCTGTCACAAACAAGTTTGCACAAATTGAGAAGTTTCTGTCAAGTGCAAATATCAAAAAAGAATTTAAACAAAAATTGTGCACAGTTCTGACTTAAAATATTTGTACAAACTTTGCAAATACATTTGTATGTTTCTCTGTTAACAAGCTTGCACATGGCTAATTTGCCAGCTCTCTCTCTCTCTCTCCATCTCCATCTCCCTCTCTCCCTGTCTCTTTCTAATAAGCCATAGAACTCTCGTGATGGCCCCTGGGGTTATAAAAAATGTTCTACACGTTTCTCTGGCCATGTTGACAACTAGCAAATGCAATTAACAATTGTCCCAGGTTGTTGTCGACTCAGCAAACACAAACACATACACACACACACACATACATATATATACATATATATATATATCGAATGTGCCGTTAGATGCGCTCTGCAATGGATGATGCCCTTTGGCACCTGTCCTCGCTGTAATCGCTGACGTTCATGTGCAAATTTTGCCTAGTTTGCCGGCTCTGTACAAAATTAGCCTTTGTTGCCGTTGTTGGCCGGGTCAACAACAATTCAACTGCATTATTTGCACGTACAGTCATCTCCCTAAATTGCAAAATTGTATCTCCTAATTGAGCAGGCTTGTAATGTAAAATCATTTATCTAGAATCCAATGAAATGAGTAAACGGATATATAAATTAACACCATTTCAAAAATGCATATTTTGAAATGAAATGCATCTCTGAAATTCAAATGGATTTCAATTTGCGAGTGACTACTGTATCGACTAAAAGCCTCTCCCTTCGTCCTATCTACGCTCCACGCCATTAATGCATAATTTTGCCAAACTATTTTGAGGTTTATTTGCCTGGCAGGCAACCGCAGTAGCTTCCTAACCAACTGTCTGTCCCCTTGCCTCCGCTTCCCTGCCCTTCCATCGATTGGCCGCAACGAGTAGGCCAATTTATTTGTCATGTCAATATTAACAACGTATAGTCAGAAACGAGGAGTCCACAGTTCCTCAGTTCCTCAGCTCCTCAGCAGACATTGTCAGCCAAATCTCGAAAGACGCTCTCCGCAACCGACAAACCAGACTCGACTTCACCTCTTCCCAACCTATCCGAATCCCCATCAGAGAATGTTTTGTGGTTTTCGGTGCTGTCAGCTTGCCAACTGGCAAATATTTGTTAAACATATGAGAGTCGAAACGGGAAACTGGTGAAAATTGCATTGCAATTGCCATGTAAATTTAATTAGAATTTATTTTGCAGCAAATGCAGTCAACTAATTTCCAATAAAATAAATATACTTTAATGGGAGCAACATTTGCAAATTATGCCACAGTTGCAGAGCAAACAAACCTGTTTATTTTGGCCATCAGCAAATTTCCATACAATAATTTTGATTTTATGTGCCTTAAAGTTTGCTTTAAATGGAAATTTGATAAGCGGAAATGATCAATTTTATTTTATGTATTCAGCAGATTTAATTCTATAATAACAAATAAAATATAATATTTCTGGTATATATAAATGATATATATGGAAATATAATCTAAACTTGGTTGGGGATTTAATTCAATAATACAACAAATATTATTTTAGATACGAGTACACACACAAAGCTTAGGTGTTTTATATTTCAAGTAGCACATTTATTTCTGTAGAAACAAATACAATATGGTTTTAGATATATACAAAAATTGAAGGTATTTGATATTTTCAGACTCTCAAATGTCAGATTCTGTGCCCGCACACACCAAGTACAGTAGTTACTCAGAAGCGTGTCTCAATTAGCTAAGCACTGCGACTCAATCGGGCCTCAAATTATATTTTATGATTTCCTGTCAATCTCAATGAATGTCTCTAACTGCACTACATAAATGTGTGTATGTATATATATGAATATATATATAGGACTGTGAACAACTGATTTGGCGGCAATGAAGCGTGGCTAATTGCGTACACTCGAGAGGGCTTTAAACTTGTTGACTGTTGACTGGCTGCTAATGAAGTCATAAGCACAGCCCGAAAGAAGTGAACAAGAAGAGGGCTGGGGAGAAACTAAAGCACTGACTTAACAATGGCCAAGAAGGGCGCCTGTTTGGCTTTCGAAACCCAACCCACAAGACGCGGCAACGTCGTCGCAGTTGCCACAAAAAGGCGCAGTCGCAACTGTTGCCATTTCTTAGCCAATTTTTCAACGCCTCGCCAACAAGATTTATGAACGCCAAGTGCGTGACTGCCCACAGAGAATTGGGTATGCGACTGGGATTGGGATTGGTATTGGGATTGGTATTGGGTTTGGGATTGGGCTCGTAGAGACAGACGTCTTTCTTGGCAGTCGCACGCATGCGCAACAACGACTTTCTTCCTTGTTGTTGATTTTATGGGAATGTGGCAAATATGTTGCAATTCCCATGTTAAATGTGTTCAATCAGCAATTTGATTACGCGCCATTCATTTTAATGCAATCTCACGTGTTGCAACACCAAATGAGCCGCATTAATCAACGAGTTAAGGGGGAATGAGTGTGCAAAGGATTCTCTATGTTAAGTTGAATTGTGAATTGTGTTTTAAATACTTTTGTAAGAATATTGCAGACATCAGAAAAATGCTAAAATATTCTTTGAATTTCTTTGAATTGCGAATTGTATTTTAAATACTTTGTAAGACATCAAATAGATGCTAGAAGATTCTTTATGTTAAGTTGAATTGTGAATTGTTTGATGATTTAAGATAATAATAGTGCTACTCTTTATAAAATGACAAGATTATATTATATTATAATTTTATAGTCCGGCAGCACTGTTTTCTGATCAAAATCAAACAAAATCAAATCAAAACATTGCTAAAAAAATAATATGATGCCATTTATTGCCAAGGAAAGATTACAGAACTTTCAAATTGCCATTTACCATTAATTTAAATAAGGTTTTGATTGTTGCTTTGCAATTGTTGCTTTTTTAATGGACAAAAGACAATCCTAAGCTCTATCATTAAATATGAAGCAATTACAAAATATAGTAGTTTATTCTTAAACTATTAACAGAAATTTGACCTGAACAACTCTATCAAAAATGAAGTAATTTTTTAGTTAATTTGCAAAAATGCTAATGCATTTATTTAGCAATAAGTTTATTGTATAATTTTCTTTTTTTTTGCTTTCTTACGTGCAACTCTCTGAAGCACTCTTGTGCTACTCAAATTAATAGCAATTTGTAAGCAGTTAACTGAGTTTCGCTTTCGCTATTCGAGTTTGGTCCACATGAGAAAATCAAGATGAATGTTGAGGATTTGTGGCTGTGTCGAGTTCTCTTCTAAACGATTGCAAACAACTCTAACTTGATTCTCAACAACGCTGCTCAGTTGGCAGTCCACTCAATCAGCCACTCGAGTGATGTGCTCGCTATCTCTCTCTATTCTCACTCTCTCTCTCTGTCTCTCTACTCACTCTCTCTCTTTCTCTTTTCTCTGACGTGTACTTGAGAGTCAAAGTTAATGTTAATGCCATTTGTTGCCCTGCTGATTACTCAATGGTCATTCAGAGCGACTCTCATTCATTAAATGGCATTGACAGGGCACAGGGAGTCGTGGAGTCTCCTCCGTGTGGCAGGCAGAGAGAGGAGGGGGGTCGTGTCTTTGCTGTCTGCAATCTGTGCAACGTGCCTTATCTTTTATCGCTTTGGCTTGCATTTTTATTGTCCGCCACTTTGGGTCGCATTGTCCGTCTGCTCACTTTCTGCAAGCTTTTTAGCAGCTCTTTTTTATTATTTTATTTTTATTTTATTTTAATTTTTTTTTGTTTTTTTTTTTTGTTTTTTTTTTTGTTTTTTTTTTTTGGTACGTGATGCACATTTTTTCGCGCTTGTCTTTTGATTGAAGAGGCGCGCGCAGCGGAAATGTCAACCGGCAGCATAAACACATACAACATAAATCTCAATGATCATGATGATGATAATGATGATGATGATGAAGAGTTTCTGCTGTTTTGTTTCTTTTTTTGCACTTATGATAATCAAGACGATGACGCAGCCACCACCCACATGCGGCAGCTGTGCGTCTCAGCTTTCGCTTGTCAAGCAGAAAAACAGTTTTAGATTTGCAACATCAGCAGCAGCGGCAGCGGCAGCAGCAGCACATTTGACAAAATGCAACGCCCACCAATGCGAAAATGTAGATTTCTAGACAAAGATCTACCATGTGGGTTTTTCCGAGGCATTTTCGCAATTCCCTGAATAAGAAGGCAGCTGACTAATTACCAAGTTGTGTCTGCCTAAAATGCATTTTCTTTCTTTTTTTTTATTATTATTTGTGTCCCACATATGAGTAATCTACAGACGACTTAGATAAAAAGATAATGAAAAAACAAAGCAGCAATTATGTGTAAGTTTTATAACAAAGAATCTGGGTTGAGTAATTTATTGAGATTGTTGAGAGATTGACTAAAATGAGCTGCAAAGCAAATTGAAGCCAGAAAAATTTTTACAATTTCAGCAACTGAAAGCGTTCTTCATTTTTGCAATCAATTTTCCGAAAACTGGGTCAATTTATGCAATGCAATGAAAAATGGGAAAAGGCTGCAGTTGTGCAAAAATATGTAATTGGAAGATGGAAGATAATTCCTAGCTGATAATTTATGTATATATTCTGATCAATTATGTATATATTCTTAAACAGCATAAGCAGCAGATTCGGCTATATATTTATTGTATACCGTTAACAGCTCGAATTTATTGCAAGTATAATTTTAACTAGTTTTGTATCTGCATCGTATATCCTTGACAATGTCTGCTACTACAAACTTAACTGATTGTTATCCCTTCTTTTAAGAGGAGCCCATATTTCCAGTAATCACACTTTACCTACGATAAAAGCTACCTAAAGGCTACTATTCTCATTCCAGCGAACCCCTGCCAGGAACCGCCTTTAAAATTTTATAGATCGCAGAGCTACCGCATCGATTTATGTCTGCTCCGTTATTATTAAACGTATTTTGATTGCCGGTTAGATGTGCAACCCTAAAACAACAACAACAACATCGATAACAACAATAAGTTGCCCCATAATTAATATGAAAACTTCGCCCACAAATCTAGCGAAAATTCAGCAGAGAGCTTCACGAGTGAAGTTTGCCGCCAAATTCGTGCCCCAACGAGCCGCAAAAACCGCAGGCGGCATTCAAACAACTGAAAATCAAATAATTTGTTTACTTTGACAAGAAATGCTGGCCACACGCAGCAGACACATTTACAGTGAGTACAAATTGTTCACACACTCGACCCATTAACGGAGCTCGGTTTGCGAAGCGTCGCGCTAATTTGTAGCGCCCATTTCCGTTCTTTATGTGGTTTCTCTTCTTTTTTTTATGATTGTTTTTTTTGTTGTTTTTTGGCCCTTTTGCGGCTTTGTGCTGCGTGCGGTCCATTCCAGTACCGTCCAGACTTGTCCAGGCAGTTCCTTGGCGAGCTTTATTGATGCGCCACAATTAGCACCACAATGCCGTAAACAAAGCTTAAACCTGAACCGCTGACCAGGGACAGAGGGGGGGTCTGGACAAACAAATTTCGCAAAACCGCAAATAAACAGCGCCCGCGCTGACCTTGAATGCAACCCTGCAACTCCGAGCTGGCAATGGGCATTCAAAATGCAGTGAGACCAACTGACTCACGACCACTCGGATGGGCAGTCGGGTGTCGGAACCGGTTCAACATTTTGGCCGGCGAGTTCAAAAACCTTTTTTGCTGAATTTTGTGATGAATTTATTTGTATTTAATGCGGTCGCCAGACAGACAGACAGACAGACAGACGGACAGACGGATAGTCGGACAGATCGCAGATCTTTAGAGCGCGTGCCGTTGGCGATTACAATATTTGGATTATTTACAGTCGAGTCAGTGAGCAGGACAGTGGGATTTATGACACCCAGTGGGGACAAAGAGTTGCCGCAGTTTGTGGCCACTTAATTATGAGATATTTTCTAGACAGTTCCGGTGAAAACTGCCATTAGGTATGTGGGCCAACAGCGTTTGCTGAGGCAACTCAATTTACTGGCAACTAAATTCTCAGCTAGAATAAAAATTATTAAGCAACTTTTGCAGGCAACTGAAACTTAAATAAATATGCATTTGTCAATATTTATTTTATGGGTTGCCTGTAGCTTAAATCGTAAAAAAAAAATTAATAAAATACTTGAGAAAATAAAAACATTTCGAATGTCGTTTTGATTTAACTTGCAATTAATAAAAGACTCAATTAAAGGTGACAAAAATGGCTAAGAACAAAATTGTTTTGATTTTTAATATTATTATATAACCTTATCTACAGCAATCTAGTTAGATCTGTTGTGCCCTTTCTGAGCCTATATCTATAAATTTATCATAATCCTTTATTCTTCAACGAATTCAAGCATTTTTGTTGCCCCTCTCCTAGGATTCTGAGTCTGTTACACTCGATGAAAATTAATTTAATTTAATTTAAATTAAGCTTGTTTTAGACTTTGACAAGCTCGATTGCTGCAGATGGCTTTTCCCGTTTCTCAGTTGAGTATCTTTTTTTAATATCACAATTAAAATATTTTTATATTTTGTGGTACAACATTTTGTCAATATAAATGAGCTAAGCGCAAATTAAGTTCTAATTAATCTGTATTTGGTTCTGAGCGCATTGTTTTGCTTGGGCTTTCACTAGTAGTAATGCGACCTGCTAATTGAGTTGGGCGAGCGACAACCCTACTAATTGGCTAAACAATTTATGGCTGTGGCAACACTTTCCACACCTTTTGCGCACATGCCAAAAATAATTGGGCACAATTGAGCTTTGAAAATGTGTGCTTTGCAAATTGAACAAATGTGTTGCGGAAGTTGTTAGAGACACACACACACACAAACACACACACACTCATACACACACACACACACACATAAGCACAGGGGGAAGCCAAGAGACAAGAGACAAATACCGTTGCCATTTGTCGTCCGCAAATCGATTCGAAGTGCTTCGAATCGAAAGCCATGCGGAAAACTTGACCGACTTTTGCCTTTGGCATTAATGTGCCGACTTGGCCAACAAATGGGCCTGTCTGATTAGCTGCCATTTATTGCTGCCAGTATGCAGATTTTGACTGGACTTGTGGGATTTTCATGCATACATACATATATACATATATATTTTATTTTTTGTTGATTTGATTGCAACGGACACAAAACGAAAAGACTTTTTTGTCTGTGTATATTACTTAATATATTATTTCATTATTATTATTATTATGTATACTTTTGGAATTCAGATCATTCAGTGTATTAAGAACTTTAAGAATATCACAATCTATAACTCTAGTGCAGCTTCAGATCAAATAAATTCTTGTTGATTACTATAAATTTATTTCATTCTAATTATGGAATATATTTGTTATCATATATGCAACTAAGTACAGATAACAGATTAAGTTCTGTTGACAATAATTAAACTAAGTAATGCAAATCTTTCCATCTTTCTTTGTTTATTTAGTTATGTTAATAAAATAGTAGCAAAATTTCTTTTAAATTCTGAATAAAAAATAGTCAAAAACAGTTTGATAAAAAATTATGTAAATTTCCTATAAAAAGTACTCTGTAATATGAGTCGATAAATTACGATCAGTTACTTTTCAAAAAAATACTTCTTCACGTTTGTTTTCAATTTCATTTGAGGCATTAACCTTCCACTTTGCGCTCATGCCACACTTGGATGCAAACACACTCACTCACATGAACGCACTCGAAATCGTGACTCATCATCTACAGTGGCAGCTCAATGTGCAACAGCAGCGACACCAGCAGCAGCAGCAGCAGCAACAGCAGCAACAGCAGCAGCCACAAACGGCTCGAGGCCAAAGTCCAAAAACCGTTGCAACAGCCGTTTGCTGTTGCAGCCGTATCAACGTTTATCTGGCTAGACAAAAAGCCTAATTCTGTCTGGCCCCGCAGCTGACAGCTGCTGGTGGTGCCCCTCGAGACAGTCATGGTGCCAACTCCTGCTACTTCCCCTCCCAATGCTGGCTAAGCTTTTGTTTGAATTAGCCAGAAATTAAATTTAATGTGGCTTTGGCTGACTGCTGCCGCAAATCCTGCCAAGTTAATAAACAGCTAAGCTCTTTGACAATCAGCAAAGTCAGGCTCCATTTGACGCTCAATTTGGCCAAGCAGAGCTTAGCCAGGCTTGATGAATCGCCCATCGCAATCTACCAATTCGCTGTCATTGATAAATAAAAGCTCATTAGTCGCTTATTTTGCAGTTGGCCCAAACCGTGGCTGACTGATAGCCGGCATTGACTTTTGGGTTCCACGCTCAGCGGGTGGCGTCCCTAGAAACTCTCCGATTTAGTTGTAGCTGCCGGCTACTTGGCCAGTTGCGAATGCTGTGCTGTGGCTTAAAGCAACCACACAAGTGGTTTCTGGCCCTCGGGCAGTTTATTAAAATTTGACAAGGCGCTGATAACAATGCCTCAACAGGGGCTCCATAATAAGGCCATCAGCATAACAACAACAAAAACAACAACAACAACAACGACAACACCAATAATAATCACAATAATAATTATATAATTTAGTATTTAGAGTGAGCCATTTTATGGCCAACATCACGTGTAGGTCCATTCTTTAGGGCCAACAATAATAAAAGCGACAATAAACTAGGCCAAATGTTGTATACAAATGAAATGATACGGAACGATTGTTACAAAGACGAGGAACTTATGAAAGAAACACAGTGGCGTGGGTAAAAAAAATAAATGAAAAAGGGAGCGATGAAAATTATGTGTTTTCTATGTCACATTAAATCCCAAGTAATCGATCCCAAATCAACTAAGTCTCCCTTTAATGGAGTCTGTAGGGGGGGTAATGAGGAGCGATTAAAAATTGCTTTAATATTGGAAGGGTGTCACAATTAAAAGGTCAAATAAAGATTAATGATTTATGTTCAAATAATTCCGATAAAATATATCTAAGCCCTAAATAAATATATAAGCAGATAGGTAAGAAAATATATTTTAATAAAGTCAATTAATTTTAATTAGAATAGTAGATTAGTCTATAATTAAATTACAGTTCGTGAATTACACGCACCCCCCTTTGAAGTACGCCACTGTTGCAGCACAGCTGTGAGTCGTTTTAACTGGAATATGGGCACGTACTTTTCTTCAGTATTTATTTTTATTTTTTTTTTTGGCAGCACACGCATGCCACAAAAGGCCAGGCTATGCATGTAGGTGAATTGTGTTGCGTACAACAAAAGGCGAGCCGAAGTCGATGGCAAAAGGCAAAAGACACAAGGCGCGACCCAACAAGGGGCAGCAGCACCCCGAGTATCCCGAGTAGTCTCGAGTCCCGATTACGTATCTGAGTCTGTCCGGGAAGGGCCGCAGTGAAAGTCATTGCATGCCACAAGCAACAGGACATAAACACGAGACAAATATAAAAAAAAGAATGAGCTATCAAATATACACAGCTCATTGTGCGCGTAGGTTGGTAGGTAGGTAAATGAAGATGAGAGGGCGTGGCATGGATCACGCCCTAACGTTTTTGACAGTTGGTGTCACGATAATTAGCCACAGCTCGCGGCTCTTACATATTTCTGTGGCATGCGTGTTGACTGCTATTTTACGACTCTCGCATTGTTTATGTTGATTTGATGTTAATTTCGGGCATTTTATTTTACGGAAAACTGATAAACATCTCGAATCCAGTGAAGTTTGTGACCAGCAGTTGGCCACCAACATTTTCATTTACCTCTGTTTGTATTGTTGTTGTTGTTGTTGCTGCTGCTGCGGCTGTTTGTTTGTTTTGATGGCCAGTTTGGGGGCTACTTGACCTGCATGCGGAGCGGCTGAAGTGGCAACTGGCTACCAAAAAAACCCCAACAAAAATATAAAAACTGAACTCCAACAATAATTGGAGCAAGGCGACTTAAAACGCGAGCACTTTTTGTACAATTTCTTTAATTGATATAATGCCCGATGAAATCAGCAACATTTAAGGCAATCAACTCGCACAATTAAATATACTATTTTTTTATACTTTTGCTTGTTTGCTCCGCTAGAAATTAGCATGAAATCAGCCAGTCGCAATTTTCTACAGTTTTTTGCCTTTAATTGAGCAATTTACGCGAATAATTCGCGCAATTGTTAGTTATTTTTTTATCACACACTCGCCGCATTTATGTGCCATCAGCTGCTTTTAATTAGCCATCAATTTGTGGCCAAATGTTTTCAACTGGCTGCTCACACAAAAATACATTAGCAGCGTTGCGCAGACGCGTTAACAGAAAACGCACGCGAATCGCACACGAACACGCAACACACAACACGAAATGTTTAACAGACAACCGAAAGCAGCAACAGTTGGTTGCCGACTGAACAGATCGTGAACGATCGTAGCAGTCACAACGCTGATTGTCGATGGCCAACGATCATGTTCGATCGTGCCACAAACGTTTGTCTCTTCTTATTGTTCGACCAGCTGTTGGCGGGGGTGTGTTGCCATCAAACAGGTTTGCCTTGTTGCTGATGCGTCTCAAATACTTAGCAACATTTGGCATGTTGCTAAGCACTTGGCGTGCTTGCTGCTATGAAAATGTGTCATCAAAAAGTGTAATGACTGTTAAAAATTAAAGTTGCAATTGTATGCAACAATTTCATAGAATATATAGTTTATTCACTTGCTATTGCAGACTTGAGCCTTATACATCAGTTCTTTCAAGCATTTATTATACCTAAATAGTTTTCCATATCTTTTTGGCTATTTTTTGCTTTTAAAAAGCCAAAACATGTTAATGCTCAACACTAGATGTTGCCCAGATACATGCTGCCAAAAATATGTTGTCAAATTCATGTCTTGTGTGCGGCTGATCTGTTTTTGCCCTCTTCCATTGTTCGCTTTATTGCTTATTTTGTTTTGCTCTTTGTTTCTGCTGCTACTGCTGCTTTTGCTGCTGTCCCAGACATAAACACAATTTCGACTGTTTAATTTTGATTTTTATTTTTATTTTTATGACAGTTGATCGCACAATTGTGGGTGTGTGTGTGTGTGTGTGTGCGTTGCGTCTGCTTTATCGTTCTGGGAGCAATGAGTAAACAATTTTTAAATGGAATTTTCAATAAGTCATCAGGCATGCAGCGTCCGCAGCAGGAACAGCAACAACAAATTGGATCGTTTTTTTTTTTTTTCTCTTCTTCTTGATGGCCGTGAGAGAGTGAGTGAGATTGACGGCATGACAACTCGCTAGCAATCAATATGAGCATAAATATTCATTCATTAAAAATTGGCGAGTTCAATAGTTGCGTATAAATTTTAATTGCAAAAACGTGCGCCAATTACAAACTGCGGCTGAGACAAAGGCAGCGGCAGAAAAGAAAGAAGAAGAAAAACTCCCGAGAGTCACAGAAAGTAGGCCAAGTGTTTCACGTGTTGTTGTTGTTGTTTTGCACATGATGATTTACGGTGAGCACAAGGCGAGTTGGCAGATCAACCGAACAACAAACTGTAAAACCAAACAATTAAACATAAGCAAAACAGCAATAAATGATAATCATGTCTACGATCATTATCGAGCTCAGTTTGTTTTCGAATAAATATCGTTGACATGATGATCACGAACAACAACAACGAACGACAAATGTAAAACAACGGTGAATAATTGGTCTCTGCTTATGAGTTATGCTTCTATTTTGATCACATTGGTTGATTTATAGTCGGTTTACGCGTTAATATGTAAAATATTTATAATTTATGAAAATAAAGTAACAACTAAATAAAGAACAAAACTGTCAAAAATATTATATACTGTGAATATAATTTCAACAGTTTTTTTCATAATTTTATAGCACATCTGCTTAATAATTCATAATACACTGTGCACAAGATGTGCATGTATAAATTTAATATGAGCTACGGGGATTGGGAAAGATCTGAAAACTGTGCAGGGTGGATGACAAAGGCTGGCATTAATCCCTGCCAAGTGATAAATTGCAATGAACTCTCTTTTGGTTTGGCCTTCAGGCGTTGTGGCCTGAATGATGATCATCATCAACGCCTCATAAATCTGAAAACAAAATGTCGGCCGGGTCAACCTGTGCCAGCGATCTGGCAAGTGAAATTATAAATATATATACACACACACACTACACATACACACATAAATACACGCAGTCATATGCATAATGTGTATGCTGTAAAAGACTTGGCTCCTGTCTAAAATTAGCGAAAGATCTTTGCGGCGAACCAAAATGAGGTCGAATGCGCAACGTGGAGCGTTTGAAGTCTACACCAGCTCCAACTAGTCGAGACAGTCAGTCAGATTCGTCAGTCAGTCGATTCGTCAGTTCGTCAGGCAGCTGCAATTAGAGGTGAAGCGGCAAGCGATCTTTCTATGAAAGATGCTGCCCCGTGTCTAATTAAGTGCGTGAATCTTGGCAAGAGTTTTGCCAACCAAAATAGAATTCAATTTCAACACATTCAACTGAGTTTTGTGCTGTGTTTCACTTCCGCTAAGAACAACAAACAACAAAACACACACACACACACACACACAAACGACAAGTTCTCAGCCTCAATTCTGGCTAGTTATGTATCTGCAACTAATGCTCCTGTTTTGGGACTGCCAACATTGATAATTGTTGCGCGAAAACCAAAAACAAACTTTTACTTCTCTCGACTGACCAATACAACCTCACACACACACACACTCACTCACACACACACACACACACACACACACACACAAACACACACAGTTAGAGGATTTACATTTGTAATTAGAAAGCTTTGCGAAACTATGACGAAAACAAAACAACATCAAAAACAACAATAACAACAACTACGAAAATAAACGAGAAATGTTTTATTTTTATTTCAAGCAAAATAGCAGTGTAATCAATAAATAATATTAATCTCAGTGACAAAACAAGCTAATGTTTATACTGTTGAAAGTAGCATAAAATAAATGTTGAATGCTTTTAATGAAACATATAATAAATATTTAATCCTTAATGCATTATAAATACGACAACAAAACTAACAGAAAGACTTAGATTTCCAACAGTGATTAGAAATATATATCTTTAATGGTGTTGTTTTTTCTGCTGTTGGTAATTAATTTCTATCGATCATAACGAAACGGAAGAAGTTATCGATAAATATAGATAAACTTACTCCGTAAAGACTACAGTGAATAAATTTACAAATAATTAGATAGATGATATCTATAATGTTTTTTTTTTACTATCGGTAATCGATCTTTAGACATACAGACTAAATCGATTCGTCTACTGCTGCTGATTAAAAATAGACAAGGATTATGGGGATAAGCTTCCATCTGGCTTTTATATACTTTTGCACAACTTTTTTTTATTGATTCCACTTAACTTTTTGTATACTTATTTCAAATGATGCACGTTACACAAATGCTTGCAACAGAAATGAAAGAAACATGGTGCAAATGTTAGTTTGTTGCTTGTTTCGTTGTGCATTTCAGGCAAACATTGCGTATAATTAACAAACTTTTGCGATTGCACATTTGAGCTGCCCCAACTCAACAGCAACAAGAGGAAGAACAATAAATATGTTGGCAACTTTTTGACACAGCTGCTTAAGGGTTAACAGCGGGAAATTGTTTAATTGAAAAATTACAATCAAACGGAAACTGTAACGGAAACGGAAACTAAACTTTAATATGGCAACTGTACTTGAAAGTTTTCAGGGATTTTCCCAGCCTGCTGTTGCGACTGCTGCTGCCGCTGCTGCTGCTGCTGCTGCTACTCACGTGCAACTGTTAATTTATGCAACTTGTGGCACGGCCATTGATTGGCTGCCCACCATCCCTTTCCGCACCTACAGCTAACTTAATTTGTGTGCGGAATTTATGGGCGCAGCACGTGCAAAAGGCCGCTACAAAAGTTTTTACCGCCTGATTTGTGGTTACAAAACTTTTGCTTCCCTCACACAATTGCAAAATACCGAAATTTTTTTGTTTTTTTTAATGTTTTTTTTCTTCTTTGTGGCCGCTTGTGCAAGTCGCAGTCGGCAGCAGAAATCGACTAAATTTAGAAAAAATTGAAATGTAAACAGGCCAAAAGCTTCAACTTCCACTTGTAGCAATGCCTGCCTGGCTGCCTGCTCTGTAAACGCTTTAATGATGCCATAAAAAAATCTCGATGCATTGTTTGCACAATTAAAAAAGGCAAGAGATAAAAAGTCGAGTAAAAACAGTCGAGGGAACGGTTACATTAATGAACTTCAATGTGTGCCACATGCTGAACTGCCCAGCTGGACCTGTTTTACACCAGCGGCGCGAAGGGGTCGGTAGTTGTGGGGCTGATGCAGGGTTGGTGTGGTGGAGGAGCGGGGAGGGGGCTGTTAGTTCTAACATGTAAAGCATATGCTGACTGTCTGCAGTCTTTGCTACCTAAGCAGATTTCATTTTAGATAAAGCTAACGTCAGCTTCTGCAGCACAAATCTACTGCTACTTTGCCAAGGGGGGAGTGGAGAGGCGATGTGGGATATGTGGATGTTGTGCGATATTTTATGCATGCCCCAAAGACTGCGACTCGCACCAATCGCAATCAACTAAAGCTACACTGCAATTGACTGCTTAAAGAACAGTAAAATAAACATTCGTTAAATTAGACTTTAGGTATTATAAACAAAAATATATAAATAATTTAAAAATAAACAAAATTCAATTCGTGAAACAAATCAATGTTTAATAAACAATATTTAAGATATATATATAATTGATTGCAATGTTATTTATTGTTAGATAAATCACAAGTTGAGCAATAACTATTAAAGTGTTCACAGCTGCAAACATTTAAATTTGTAATCAGTCATTCAAGTTGAGGGAAATGTTGAATAGAATTCAAAGCACTCATATCCTGTCCATGGACAGCGGATTATTCAGCCATGATGGAGCAACAAAGCGAAGCAGGATTTGCTCTCGTGTGCAAAGCACTTGAGCGCATTTAATCGAGATATTGTTTTACTTTAATTACATAATAATTGACTTGTTGTTGTTTCTGCATTGCTAATAACTGCAAAAGGGCTTATGGAAAAGGCAATGCACAGCAACAACAATAGCAACAACAACAAACAACAAACAACAAACAATAGCAATTGTGTACAACAAAAGGCACTGCCTGCAATCGACGCAACCAACCAAATGAAACAAACGAGGCAGCAGCAAGAGGCAACGGAAACCGTCAAGAGAGCCCAAGTTGGCCAATTATATAAGATGTAGCCGGAGATTATTTTGATTTCATTTCTCTTTTAAGATTTTACCTTTACTTGTGTACTATTTACATATTTGATTGGAAAAATCTAAGAATCGTGTGTGTATGTGCCACAAAGGAGAGAGAGAGAGATAGGAAGTTGCATAAGCAAAATCAAATTAGTGCTGTAATAAAATTCGTTTTGAAATTGCCTTTTGTTAAAAACTACTCCACCAATTTCTGAAATTGTAATTTCGTTTTTGAAGGAAAACAAAATGTTGAAAAAAAATACTGTTACTTAAATATTGCTTGTAATAAAATTTTTGATTTTCCTGTGGAAATCTGTAAAAATACTTTCAATTGTAATCCATTTAAAAAAAAAATATTAACAAAGTGTTAAAAATAAATGCTGTTGTTCAAAAATAGCATTTAATAATATTATTTATTTTCCAAGGGAAAGTTGAAAATATGTTTTGAACTCCATTCAAAATGTCAAAAGAAAAGCACTTTAAAAAGCTTGTTTTAAAGTTCGTGTCGCTTGGGCTCTCGACTTTTTGCCGGGCACTTTTAAAAGTCGGTCTGTAAAAGTTGACTTTGAACACTTTAACGGATCGCTGATTTTTCAAGAGTTGCACTTTTTTCCATTCAGCATCGGAGCAACTGGCATCTCAAGTGCTCTGTGCATGATTCTGGCCACATTTGGGTACAACTACGCCAGCAAAGCGAACCATCGCCATCGTCGCCGTCACTCATTAGAAAAACGTTAGCAAAGTGGTAAAAAAAAATATTGCAGTACGTGTGTTGCAGGGTGTATATGCAACAAAAAAAATGAAAAAAAAAGCGCATGTAAAGTTTGCATGCACGCCGAAGTAGCAGCAAAAAGTGGTAAAGGAAGAAAATAAAAAGGCAAACTGGGGAAAAGTTGATTACAAACTTTGGAGTAAAACACGCTCCAAAGAAACCGAAAAGGAAAAACTAAGTAAAAGTTTAATATTTGATTTAAAAGTTGATAAAATTTACTTTAGTCCACACTCAACTTGACGCGGCGAGTTATTTGTTTTTTATTGAATCCATTTAAATGTGTGTCTTGCACTGAGTTTATGCCCCAACCAGTGGGGGGGGTTGGGAACTGTGCTCGCCACTTGGTTTGTGTCTCAGCTAGCGCGTTGATTTTTCATTTCGCTGTGCAAATATGAAAAACAAACTGAAACGCAACAATGGTCCGTCCAGCAGCAGAGATGAATGCAACGCAATGCAAAAAGAAATGAAGAAAACTATACAATGAAAATGGAAAAATGTACCAAATGCCTTTGTTTGTTTGCACTGAAATGGAAAACGCGGCCAGCAGCAGGAGTGCTACACATTGTTATGAGCCAGGCTAAAAGCCATGGCAAAGAGCATACTAATTTGAAGATGAAGCCTGCAAGTGCAAAAGAAATTGCATACAAAAAGCCACAGCCATAAATGTAAAGTGGAAATGGAGATTGTTCTATGCAAAGATGCTTAACAGGTCTCGGAAAAGTAGATAATTGAAAAATGAATGATTTGTGACAAAGAAAACTTCCAAAACTAATCATCTTAGAATTTTATTTACAAAATCTTTAAATGTTTTTGAAAGTCAATTATAAGGCAACTTGGTACCTGCAGTCATTTTAAAGTATAAAAAAAGAAAGATAGCAGATCTTTTAAATTCAGTAAGTCCTAAAAAATAGATACACGAAAAGCATTTAAACTTCTTTAAAAATATCTTTTGCATATTTTCACACCAAATTTTTAACTGTTGTTCTGTTTGCACTGAATTCCCGCGAACATTTTGTAAATATTCATTGAGCCTTGGGAATTGTATTTGCCACATACACACACACACACACACATACCAAAACACGCTGGGATATCACGATGAAATTTGAACAAAAACATTTTTTCATGGTATCGACTAATTTTGGCTGCAAAATTCCTTTAGGAGCCATTGCCAAATTGAGTTTGCGCTTGAAGTGGTTTTGGCTGTACCCCTCCCCCTTTTGGCATCGCCCCGTTTGCCACTGGCTAAAATGCAGCGCAGTGCAACTAACTCAATTTGGCGCCCATGTCACATACGTCAACGCGCGGCAGCCACGCCCATATTCGAGGCGCATTGCCAATTTGTTAGGTTCTGCAGCAGCACGTGCCACATCGCACGTTTAGCTGAGCTTATCATTTTCTCAAAGACTCTCGCTCATTCGTTGTGTCTCTCTGTTTAATATGCAAAACGTTAGCTGCCGAAAAACTGACAAAGTTGAAATAAATTTTTATTTCATGGACTGACTTTCTGACTGACTCTCTGTTTGCACTCCTAAATCGGCAATGAACTTGCCGCAGACCGAAAACGAAAAGCTTAAACCAAAACAAGTCGACAAAAATATGCCAAGGCAGCAGCCGGCTTTGTTTGTGCCCCTAACTAGGCTCGAGGCGGAAAAAATAAGTAAAGTCTACTTCTGAGCATCGTTTAAACGCCGCTCACGTACCAGACGAGTAAGAAACCAACCAACGCAAAAAAAAAAGAAAATTAAAAAAGAAAAAGCAGGAAAATTGCAGACGTACCCAAAACCAAGATCTCTCGACATTTCGTTGCTGAGCATTAATTTAAAAATGCTGCACAAACAGCTGCCAAAGTTTTTAATTTTAATTTCATAAATGCAATGAAGTGCAACTTAGCACAGTAAATGCAAATTCAAATCCAAATCCGAATCCGAATCTGAATCCAAATCGAATCAGAGACGCAGGTGGCAAATGCTTAGCGTGGCGGAAATCATTTACAGACGCAGCGCGCCTAACTGAATTTTCCAGGCGCACTGCACAAAGTTTTTCATACGCCCCGTTATACGCCCAGCCAAAAGCCAAAACGGACCCCCAAATCAAGTGTAAAAAAGAAAAGCCAAAAAAAAAGGGGGCGTGTGCTTGCCAGTCAGTCAATCAGTCAGTCAGTTAGTCAGTTGGGCCGTTAGTCAGCACCAGTTGACGAATGTACGGAAAACCACGTAATGACAAAAAGATCCCAAAACACACACACACACACAAACACACACACATAAATGGTAAAATATTTTCACGTTTCGCTTTTCGCATTTACATGAAGACCCCCTTGCCATGTGTGTGTGTGTGTGTATGTGTGTGTGTGTAAAAAACAATTAACGCATTTGCAGCCAAAAAGGAGTGACTCATGCGGCAATAGCGGAAAATTCAAGAGTTAGATTTTTCCACGTGCGATTCTGGTGGAAAATGTTGGCCGGCTCTGCGGTGAAGTCAACAAAAAGCAATGAGGTTTAAGGTGTGCTCGTTGCACAGTGCAGGGGCAGAGTTGCGGGCTCTTTCGGCCATAGGTTATGGTTGGGGCAAGTGACAAGCAGACAGCGAATGAGGTAAGACCAAATAATATGCGTCATATAGAAATAAACTTATATACATATATATTTATATCTTTATGTTATCTTTAAAATATTTAAGGTTTATATTTAAACAGGACATTTACATTTCTTCAGTTTCCTTTTCTCATTAATTCACATTTGATAAAGCAGACAAACAGGAAATTTAAATAGACTGATTAAATAATAAACATTATTTTTTTTTTAACTTTTGCACCTTATTTACTTAATTTTAATTTCTTTATTTATTAATTTTTGTCAAAGAAAACTAAAACAATATAATTATTCAGATTAAATATCAAACTTTAAGTATTTTGTATTTATTTCTTTCCCTACATATTTTTTAAATAAAATTACCAGATTTTTTCAGAATGCTGACATTTTAAATATGTAAGTTTAAAGCTGATTTCGCACTCACCATTTGCTGTTGATTTTTGGGCTTCTTGACTAGATCGGGCACCTTGAAATTGGTAACGGCCTCAATGACCTCAGCCAGCAGCAGACCATCGCGACAGTCGGCCGAAAGATCTGTGACCTTTCGCTTCGATTTGGAACGCTCCAGATAATAGTTGGCCCAGTCCGTGTAGATCTGCAAGCACAATAAAGAAAAAAAAAAAGTAGTTAAAGCTTAACAAACAAAAAATACAGTTTGTTCTGCAAACTAAATGGCCATTAGATGCAGTAATTAGGCATTTTTGGACACTTTCCGACAGCTGCTCATGTTGCACAAGTTGCAACAGCCACTGGCTGGGCTGCTGGGCTATCAGGAAATCATTAGCAAACAAAAATCTCCTGCCCCATGCTGTCGCATATGCACAAAATATTTGCAACCCGGCAGTTTCAACTCGACGCAAACAAATTATGCTCCAGCCATTTTGGTGGCCAAAAATCCTCTGGAGAGTCGTTAAGAAAATCTGTGCGACAGTTTGTTGCCATCGAGTTTTTGTCTGTCTGTGTGTCAGTTGTTGCATGCGTATTTCCCATTCAATTTTAGTAAATATAATTATTGCAGCACAGGACTTTTGTGGTGTTATCTGAAAAACTAGAAAATCCTGAGAGCATTTGTTGCATGCAGCACTGAAAATGAATTGTTTATATACGCATAGCAAAAAGTATTTTTCTCTCAATTATTAAATATTTTGTGTGTTTTTTTTTTGCTAAAACTTCAATTTACGTGTTTGATTAAATTTTAAATCTGTTACAAAATATCTTCTATATATGTATATAGTTTTTATGAGATGAATCCAGTTGACATTGCCAAGTCGAGTTTTGCTGGGCTAAGCAAATATTAAAGTTGCATAACATTCCCAACAAAACATATTTTCTTTGGGTCTATTCATTTTACTAGATATAATATAGAATCTAATTTTATGAAATTATGATTGTCGCATTTTCTTGGTCTATTACCAAGTGAGTAGAAAAGTTATGTAATGTTTTCCAGACTGGCTGCTGCTGCTGCTGCTGAGAGCTGCTTTGTCTTTTGTGCACATCGTTAGCCACATCCTTGCGTAGTTTTTATTATAGCTCATCCGGCTAATTCCCATTTTCTATTTTCTTTCCCATATGCATGCGACAGATTTTATGTTCGCCCTGCTTGGCAATAAAAATAGCTGGCATTGTGCTTTTAGCCCGTCTGTTTGTCTATCTTTTTGCCAAGTTACGACTGAGCTTTGCAGCACTTAGGAAGCGAGGGAGAGGGGGGAGGAAACGAGTTTCTCACAATGGTCTGGCCTAGACTTTGAGTTAGCTTATGCAATTTTTTGCAGTTCTCCCTCTGCTGGGGGTATTAGGCTCAGGCTTGGACTTTGGATTTGGCTTTGGCTTTGACTTGGGCAAAAATAGAGTGAAACTTGCCCCTGGCAAAATAGCTAAGCAAATGCAATGTCATGAGGCAACTGTAACTGTAACTGTAACTGTAACTGCAACTGCAACTGCAACTGTCACTGTCAGTGTCAGGAGCATTGGCATTGGCAATGGCAATGGATATGGCCATGGCCATAACGAGTAGCAAAAACTGGCTAAGCCAATGCCGCAAATATGCTGCCTGGGGTCTAACCGAATGTGGCATCCACAAACAACAAACAGGCAAACAGGCAAAGGAATCGACTTTGTTTCGTGTCCTGTTTTGGTGCTGTCCTGCTGCGAGTCCAGCTTTGTTGTTGCCTTTGGCCGAGTCTCGACTCTAACCAAATAGCCATAAACTGTGCAGTTGTCTTGCTTTATAAAGAGGCAGCTGCCCTGGCATGTGTTTGTGGCAAATATGCCAGCACTTCGCACTCTTCACTCTCCTATTCCTTCTTTTGTTTCTCTTGCTGTAGCTGCAATCAGCTTGGCAACCCTACGAGCACTTCAAATGACAAAATGTGTAAGTAAAATTCAGTTAGTGCTGTGTAAAGTGCAGGGTGTGTAATAGTGTTAAGCAATTTTCATTGACTAATCAACTTCATAGTCAATTGGCCCTCTTCTTCTTCTTCTCTTCATCTTCTTCTTCTCATCTTCTTCTTCTTCTTGTTATGCTTTACAAACCTTTGCATAGTCGCGCGTCAATATGCCATTGATATTATCGCAGGAGCCCTGGTAACTAACACAGCGCCCCAGCATCCTGGTATCAAGTAATTTCACTTATTTTCCTTGTTATAGATTTTAGTTATAATTATTATTATTAATTATGATTAATTATAAAGAAAATTTAGGAATATTTTCTTTGATTTATTTTTATGGATAGTATCCAAGCTTTTAACACTTTGGTCATTGTTTACTGTTTGGTTCTTTTTTTTATAATTAAAATATGTTTTACACAAATAGCTGTTGTATTTAAAAAAAAAAACCACACATTTTTTATTAATTGCCATTTTTGTATATCAGATATTTTATTTTTATATATAATCGGTTCTAGCACGTTGTAAACAATTTTAAGAATTACTTTAAAGTCCTTTTATGTTTCCTTAAAAATGTTGATTGCTGCACTCGACACTTTCCGAGGCTCCACCTCAATAACCCTAACCGATGTAAGAATGTTCTTGCCACACACACATTATCACGCATTATACACCTTTTTTGTCATATTTATGAGACCCTCGGCACTTTTTAAGTTCGTGTATCTACAGCTTCATAAATATAAAATTACCGCTTTAAGCACCAGGCGAGTAAGCAAAGTGGTTTTTTATTTTTTGTTCCTTACTTACTGCCAGCACCATTAAAATGTCAATTATGATAAAGTTTTATTCAAAAAACACCGCAACACATTACGGCTTATCAGCGGGGCCAGGCGGGGCAAGCCGCCCCAAAAAGTATGCAATAATAATAATAAACATTAAGCTACACTTTTTTACCCTTTTCAACGGCAGACATCTCTGGACCAAAACGGAAAAGAACCAAACCGAACCGCATCGTACAGAACGGAACGGAACGAAATGGCGCGGACGCGAACCGGTCCGTCCCATTTCGTGTTGTTGCTGTTTGGTTCAGGCGTTGAAAGTCACACGCCCACTTGGGCAAACTAATTGAAAATGAAAGTGCCCTTCAGGAGTGGGCCAGAAACAACAACAGGTTGCCTGGCCAGATCCCGTTGTTTGTTAGTCCCGGCTCATGCATAATTGGAGCTGACACCCTTGTCAACGGCAGTTCTCCACAGATTTCGAACGTAAACAATTTTGTTGGACTGATAAATTTTTAGTTTTGTTGTTGCTGTTGTTGTTGTTGTTGTTGCAGTTGTCCGGAAAGCAAAAGGGGTTGACAAATCGTCCTGGAAATCAATTTGGTCTAGGCAAAAAAGGTCAACAGCCATTTGGTAAATGAAAAAGCGCTTACCAAACAAAACTTGCGTCCTGTAAATGCCACGCCCATTTTAACAGGAAGCTGCCCGCCCATCGTTTTGCTCTTATCTACGTATGAGTCTTGTCCTGTCTTGTCTTCTGTCTGTCTGTCTGTCTGGGGCTGGAACTCTCTGCAGGCGCTTGGCGCCAAGTACTTTTGTGAAATGTCAGTGAAATGTCAAAATAAAAGTAATGCTGATAAAAATTTTATAGCCTGACAGAAATGCTAACGAAAAATGCCACTTGGGGGTTGTTTCTCATCTTTTTTTGTTCCTCGCTTTTCTTCTTTTATTTATATTCATTTATTTTTATTTTTTGTTTCTGTTCGCTTCGTTATCAAATGTTTCGAGTTGGGTACTTTAGTTTATTGGAATTTGCATGTAGCATCTATACATAAATATATGTATATAAATACATATGTATATACAACGTGGCAGGTGGCAAAGTAATGCGAATTGTGAACACAACAAAATTTATGTGAAATCGAACGACAGCCAGCAGTTAAAAAAGCAGTCGATATATGTTTTATCTTTTGGTTTCCAGTTGCTTAAGACAGCTTTACAGCTTTAGATACATTGAGCCCTGAAGCGCATTCAGGTGTGTTTATTAACACACAGCAACAAAGTACCTCAACCAACAAAAAAAAAAAAGATAGCTAAGCTATCGATTTTCTTTGCATTTATAAATTAAGATTTCCTTTGAATTGTATCAATTAACATGCCATTAAAAGTGTTTTTTCTTTTTCTTTTTATGAAAATTTTTGTAGCCTGGTGTAATCGATAAGATTACTGAAAGCCATTGACAACCTGTTGGGCCTAAGCCCAAAATTGCTTTGATAAGTAACACAACAAGTGAAGAGCCACCCTCTCTTGATTCGTGATGGAGCTCAGTCTGCCGGCAAAGCTCATTAAATTTGATTGTATTATTGACTTTTATCGCATTTGACCAAAACTGCACAGCAGCTGAGCAGCTCTCAATTCGATTTGAGATGAAGTCAACTCAAAGAAAATCTCTGCCAATTGACACTTGAAAGTAATGTCAAAACAATCTAAGGCACCTTTTGCTCCATGACTTTGATTTCATTACCAGACCAATCGGCAGCTGGGCGAAATGGCTTCTTTGATGATGAACGCCGCCTGATTGGCGACGTGCTGATGTCCCCAATCAGCCAAGTTGTCATGTGTGTTGAGTAGCAGCTCCAGATTGAGTCAGTTCAGTTCAAGGTGGCAACAGTCAATGCTTTGTGCCCCAACAACAACAACATTTTACGAGGCATGTGACATAATTTGAGCGAAATCATTGATGTAAACATGCTATAAAAAAGTTGAATGAATTTGATGTAAATAGTCGCCCCACATTTTGGACACTGCAACTATTTAGTTAATACAACTTGATAGCTTAACGAAATTTGTGTGTATGGATTAATTTGGTGTTTATTTATAAAATGTAGTTATCTAAAAAAGCTATAAAAATATTTTTATAAACTTCTTAGGCTGCTTTCATAATAAAATAAGTAAGATGCTGTAGTCGAGTTGGCTCGACTACGATATACCCTTAACCTAGTTGTTAAGTACACACAAATATTTTGACGCTAGCGTCGATTATCATGCCATCTCTATCTCACACATGCGCTCACCTATTTATATGCATACAGAAAATGATTGCGGCTGCTGATAGAAATGAGATCAATATGAGAATATATTTTCGACTATAACTTTGGTGTTTCTTGTTTGATCTTAATGATAATTTCGGCAATTGATCAATAATATGTATATGTATGTTATGTATAAATTAGAAGCCTCTGCCTCTTAAATTGTGGAATTTATTGCTATCGGAAATCGAAATGTATCGATAATTCAGAAACTGAGGCAGTTAGCGATAAAATAAAGCAAAATTGATCTGCGCCTGGTACACGAGAACTTATACTCCAAATTTGAAGTCGCTAGCTCTTATAGTCTCTGAGATCCGCGTGTTCATACAGACGGACGGACAGACGGACAGACAGACGGCTGTTGATCCTGATCAAGAATATATATACTTTATGGGGTCGGAGATGCTTCCTTCTGCCTGTTACATACATTTGCACAAAACCATTATACCCTTTTTTACCCATTTTTAATAGGTTCAGGGTATAAAAATGTTTTTCTGAGAATGTGAAAAGTTTTTTTTTTTAAATGAGCTATTAAATGTAGTTTTTAGCTCATTTTTAAAAGTTTCTTTTATTTTTTTATCTCTTAAAATTCCTTTAAAAAGTTGTATACTCGTATATTGTCGTCCATCTTTATGTAACTATACTTGAAGATTTTATGGACTCTCCTCCTGTTTAATGATAGCTCTTAGAACTTAAAGACAGAACACACACCCCTCTTAGATATAAAAGCCAATAAACTTGGGGACCGATTGCCGCTATAACCCCCTATTTCAACAGCTAACTAGCGTCTGTTCCACTAGCCTCACGTAGGTGTGTCAAGTGGACAAAATAGACATATTTATTGTAGCAATTCTGACGCCCACATGGGCCTACAAAAAGTGTTGAAAGTCGGAGCGAAACGGACAACAGACGACCACATGCGACGCTTATTTTGCTATGTTTTTGTTCTGTGTCCATTCCATTAATTGGTAACAATTTTTGTCACAATTAATGGCAACTCAACTGAATGTGTTTCGCCTCATTTCATTTATTGTGCCATAAAAACTAGACAGAAGTTGTGGCAACTCCCGCCAAGCGACAACAACAAAAACAACGAATAAAAAATTCCTCATATATAATAAATAAATATTTGGGGCATCATTCAAATAGCGCAACATTATATATATATAAACTCATATATATATATAAATAATTTTTGCTGATAAGAAAAAGCAAAAGAAAACTGAAAGCAACGCTGTCTGTCAACTGTCACATAAATAAATGATAAACATGTATTTTTAGTAGGCAAAAACTTTTGGCAGTCAGTGTTTCCTGTTTGCCCCGCCCTTAAGATTGCCATGACAGCGATGTGGGGTGGGGGGATGGGGGGACTGGCAGTTTGTCGCATTTAATAATGACAACTCATCAAAAATGTATATGACCTACTTGCGGCGCCCGGCTCATCAAAGATGCCAAAACACAGGGAAAAAAAAAATGAAAGTTTTTTGGGTGAAAAAAAATCCCAAAAACAAAAAAAAGCAGAAAACCGAAACCCAAAATGATCCCGAGCCAAACAAAAGTTGGGCCAAAAGTTTTTCATCCGGCTCTTTTGGTGTGTATGTGTCTGTGTGGAAGTGCCGCTGGCATTTTATGTCAATTGGATTGTCCTCCTTGGTGAGATGGGAGATGTTAAAACGCTGGCCCCAGCTGAGGCTAAGTGCTCGAATTAGTGGCGGGGCAAAGGACAAAACTCAAGATAATTGAATTCAGTAAGCCAAGCAAAACCGGAAACTGCCTACATATGTGTAATCCTACGTCGAGATATTCAACTTGAAGACTTGACCGATTTCAATGATGGATACCCTATTTTGCTTGGCTCAGTATAGCGGATTAAAGTTGGCTCAAAAAAATTAAGATATTTATAGTTGCTGTAAACTTGAAGTGACTCTTAATTGCCACAAGAATGAAGTGATTTGACCGAGATATTCATCGCTTGCTCTCTCTACTCTCCCTCTCTATTTCCCTCCCTCTCGCTCTCTCTCTTTCTATCTGCATTAAACTAATTGTCCTACGCCTGAGTAGCTTGACTAATTTTGCATAAAATCTGCAGTGGAAAAACCCAATTGACCAGTTGACCGGTTGACCGTTTGACCAGAGCGCAGTGCCAACAAATGTCCATCGAGGCTGACCGCAGAGCAGCCACAGTGAATAACAGACAGATGGACAGGATCTGTGTGTGGGGTCAAGTCAATGGGCACACGGGCAATTGAGCACAGCTGTTGCTATCAGTACGTGAGTGTAAGTGGGTGTATGTGTGTTCACGTGTGTGTATGTGGGTGTGTTGACAGCCCTTAGTAGCAGCCTACACACACTGAATAATATTGAACAATTACCGGGCATGAAAGCAAACGACTTTGCTCTGGCTAAATCAATAAGTTGGCCAAAAATAGCCGAGAAGGCGACAAAATTCAATTTTAACGGCTCATGTGTTAAACTGAAAATGGGAAAATTTACACTGAAATGCGGACAAGAAGCAGCCAGGCATTAAATTTCCAATAAACTGACCCACAAAATAAAAAACAACATCATTGAAAGGTGAGCATCAAACGCTTTTTGGAATTTTTCTTCTCTTGGGTTGTTGTTTTTATTTAATTATGTTTTCAATTAATTATGCGGCAACACATTTTTGGCAAGAAAAGTTTTTTTTGACGGGCCGCGCGTTTATTTAATTACCGCTAAAAGGCGCCAACAAATCAGGGCAAAAAAGTGGGTGGTAGCGGCAACTTTTCGCTTGGCTTTTCCTTATTATTATGCCGCACGAAGGGCATGTTGTTAACAGCTGTTAACGCTATTGCGTGCCGGGGCCAAGTTAACTGCCATGAGTCACCTGCAATTGACGTTGCTGCCATCCTCCCCAAAATATGTAACAAAGACTCGAAATGGGCGAGGTGCTACAATTGCCAAATGCAACCCTTCTTCTTACAGACATTACGCATACGCAACGTGTGGCGCCTTCTGCCTTTGAAAATGAAAGCAGGAGCAGCAGGAAACAATCAAAGTTTGCCCCAGGCTGTGCATGCGTTAAGAATAGCCGAGAAAGCCAAGGCAAATAAACTGCCAACTTTGGCGCCCTTTGAAGCAGCTTGTTGGTTCCTTTTTATTCCTATAGCTCCTCCTTCGATTTTAAAGAATCAAAATCAACGCACAAAATGTGCTAAAAGCTGTAATGGCCGCAGGGGAGGAGAGAGGGAGCGAGCAGAGGGGAAGGTGAAGAAAAGAAACCACGCGAAGCTAATGGCTTCATTTGTAGTGCGTCACAAACAACAGGGAGTTTGGTGGTGCTATAAAAAAAAGGGTTCCGTTTTGGGGTCCTGTTGCTCGTAAATTGCCACATTATGCGGGTAGTATGAAAAAATCATAAATAATTAGAGCTTCGGGCCTAAGTGAGATTTGTTGTAAATGCAATAATAAATGCGAAAGTTCAATGATGACCTTGTGCCGAAAACTGGAGGGAAAATCCTGTTAAAGGCAAAAAAGTATTACCAAGCAATAAAATATATCTTAAAATTTTACATATCTGTAAAAAAAAAACTTTGAAGTAAGAAAACAGCAGCTGGACTAGAAAATACCCTGAAGCCATAGAATGCTTGCTTATCGTAATTTGAATATACAATTTAGTAAAGAAAATAAATATTTGCTAAAAGAAATCAAATCCTCCCAGAACCATAACTTTGTAAAAAGTGACCCTATTTTAATAAATCACGGCTTTTCATACTATGATACCGAAATTAGAATAGAATATTGGGTTTGTGAAATGTCCGTCCGTCTGTCCGTCTGTATGAACGTGTTTTTCTGACACTGACACATTTTATGAATACTGTCACCAATTTTGATTGGTAGGTTGTTGACGAAGTCCTTCAAAGATCGGAATATGCCCGTATGCCGATTTTCGGACTATAATTTTGACTTATGTTCCGATCCAAAATCACGTTTTCAACTTTAAATGTACAATTAATCTAGAGGCCAAACTATTATTAAAATGCCCTTGCTTTTGAAAATCCGTTGAGTTTTGACAAAGTTATGGCATTTTGAAAGTTCGACCTATGCCCATATGCCGATTTCGGACTATAATTTTGACTTATGTTCCGACTCGAAATCACGTTTTTTTGACTTATGTTCCAATCCAAAATCACGTTTTCAACTTTGAATTTACGATTGATCTAGAGGCCAAACTATTATTAAAATGAGCTTGCTTTTGAAAATCCGTTGAGTTTTGACAAAGTTATGCCATTTTGAAGGTTCGACCTATGCCCATATGCCGATTTTCGGACTATTATTTTGACTTATGTTCCGATCCAAAATCACGTTTTCAACTTTAAATGTACAATTAATCTAGAGGCCAAACTATTATTAAAATGCCCTTGCTTTTGAAAATCCGTTGAGTTTTGACAAAGTTATGGCATTTTGAAGGTTCGACCTATGCCCTATGCCGATTTTCGGACTATAATTTTGACTTATGTTCCGACTCGAAATCACGTTTTTTTGACTTATGCTCCGATCCAAAATCACGTTTTCAACTTTAAATGTACAATTAATCTAGAGGCCAAACAATTATTAAAACGCCCTTGCTTTTGAAAATCCGTTAAGTTTTGACAAAGTTATGGCACTTTGAAGGTTCGACCTATGCCCATATGCCGATTTTAGGACTATAATTTTGACTTATGTTCCGATCCAAAATCACGTTTTCAACTTTAAATGTACAATTAATCTAGAGGCCAAACTATTATTAAAATGCCCTTGCTTTTGAAAATCCGTTGAGTTTTGACAAAGTTATGGCATTTTGAAGGTTCGACCTATGCCCTATGCCGATTTTCGGACTATAATTTTGACTTATGTTCGAAATCACGTTTTTTTGACTTATGCTCCGATCCAAAATCACGTTTTCAACTTTGAATGTACGATTGATATAGAGGCCATACTATTATTAAAATGCCCTTGCTTTTGAAATTCCGTTGAGTTTTGACAAAGTTATGGCATTTTGAAGGTTCGACCTATGCCCATATGCCGATTTTCGGACTATAATTTTGACTTATGTTCCGATCCAAAATCACGTTTTCAACTTTGAATGTACGATTGATATAGAGGCCATACTATTATTAAAATGCCCTTGCTTTTGAAAATCCGTTGAGTTTTGACAAAGTTATGGCATTTTGAAAGTTCGACCTATGCCCATATGCCGATTTTCGGACTATAATTTTGACTTATGTTCCGATCCAAAATCACGTTTTCAATAAGTGCTCATACGGAACCTACTGTTATTTCCAATTTTTTTTTTGTAAATCTAATTTAAAATTAATATACGCTATTGATTTCAATGTATTTGCGTTAGATAATTTACATATTTATTCACTTTTTCGAATGCCACAGCGAATAACATTATTTACACACACTAAAAAATCGAAAAATGAATATTTTAAATTATGTGCAGCTATCGACAGTAATTAACATTTGCCACTGCCGTTTATTTGCCGGACTTAATCAACAAACATTCTGGCCTTGTCTATTGGCCACTCCACTGGATTTAACCGGCTTTTTCAACTACCGCATGAAAATTGAATTTAATGAACGCCCGATTCGATTATAGCACGAGTCGTGGTGTTTAAAGTGATTTATTAATGACCACAATGCCATTTATCTCATCATAAATCTCATTTCATAATTTTTTCGTCATGCTTTATTTAATTTTATTGTGCTGACAAGAACTTGAGCGATAGGCTTGGTTGAAATAAAATAAGGGGGGGAATCAACCCAAAACATTTCTTATATTTTTTTTGGTTTGGTATTTACACTTAATTAACTGCACTTTTTAAGGCACATAAATTCCACTTGATTAAACCATTTGCAGCACTACATTTTTCCTCATAGATAAGAGCCACAAAACCGAGCAGACACAAGAAAACAACCCGGCAATTAATTCATTAAAAAGCAATGGAAACGGACCACGCGCATTTCAATGAACCGAAAACGCACACGCGATGCTGCCAAAAGATGTGACGGGGGAAAGTGGGGGGGCAGGCGAAAATGCAGGGCACGCTTTTCAATTTAGTATTACTATTTTCCGTTTTCACTTGGCGCAAAGACTCGACGTGCGTGCGATCGGCGAAAGACTGAGAAAATTGAACAGAGCACACAGAACTTTTCTCGATTCTCTCCTCCAGTTGGGGAATCTATTTTTGGTAAAATGTTCAGCAACATTTTCTAAATGGGGAGCAACATTTTCGAGACAACAGCCGCCAAAAACCAAAAAGAAAAAAAAAATACCCAAATTTTGTTTCGAATTCTCGTAAAAACGGAAATGGATTAAGTTAGCTTAGTGAAAATGTCTGAAAATATTTGAATAAAGTTCCACACCTCATTTTCGGCGAGCAGAGAGCAATACGAGATTTTCAATTACTCAACCCTATGTGGAGTGTACAAGTTTATATGTATTAAATCTGGCAGTGGTACACAAAAAATATTTAAATTACAAAATAAACAATTACAATGTGAAAGGGGAGCTCAGCTCTGTCGGCTGCCAGATGCCAGATGCTTGATGCTAGATGCTAGATGCCAACGGCAGCAAGTATCCCCCAAAAACAATAAAAGGAAAGTCATGAAGAAAGCATTAACATTTACAACAAACAACTAAATGGAAAGCCCAAGAAGAAGCAGAAGCAGAACAATGCATAGTTGTAAAAAGAAAACGCTCTTCATATGGTTGGGTGGTTGAGTGGTGGGTGGTGCTGCGTTTGTTGTGTGTGTGTGTGCGTCTGCGAGGGGCAACACAATGGCCAGGCCAACAGCTAACTGTGAAATACAATACAATACAATTTGAGGCGCAATGCAAAAACGTCTCCCAAAATTAATTTACAATTCAAGAAAATACCAAACTATGGACTGGGCTAAATGGAAGAAGAAAAAAAATACTCAATCGAAATGCAGATAATAAGGGGTTGGCACTGAAAACTTCCCCAAGCCAGTTAATCAACACTTGGATACACTTACTGCATTTTCAGCTACATTCTTTAGCCAAGTCAACGAACACTTTAAGCCATATTAAAGCAACCCACTGGACAGCAACCCGCCTGTCCTCCAGTTGTGCAGTCAACTGTCAAGCCAGTGTAAAATTAGCTTTGTAGCCATTAAAAGTAAATATATGGTAACAAATTCAAACTAAAACCCAGCAGCAACCACGTGCAACAATTTGCTGGCAACATGCAAACTCATAGAAACAGTGCTGGCACAAATATTGGGCATGCTTCTTCCACGCAAATTGCAAAGTCATCGAATTGCCACTGGCTTAGCAGCTAAAGGGGTGAAATAAAATTTTAAAATATAACAGTTCTTAGATATAATAATTTAAAAATATGAATGCAACATAAATAGAATAAAACAAATGTATAAAATATTATATGCAACAATAATTATTTTTTTCCTCTTCGAATTTGGATTGAATACAATATTTCAATAGTTCACAATAATCTTAATAAATGTTTAATTGGTTCAGTTATTGAACAGTTGCTTTTCAAGATGATACCAGAATTCAGTAAAAAAAATGTAGTTAAAATACTTCAGTAATGGAATAGTATAATGTGGAACACTTAGCAATATTATCATCTTCTCAAGAGAATAAAACACTTTCGCCACTTAATAGTTTTTTCCCTGGAGTTTTGTTTAACCCGATTGCCTTTTGGACAGGATATTTTGGGCTGCTTTCAAGAACTACCCGCTTCTCTGTCAGATAGTCAACATTGACAAGAAATGTCCATCTAAACTAGAGAAAACTCACACATCCCCCTTTTTGGGGTGTGCCACTGGAACTAGACGATGAATGGAATATATCTAAATATATGCAGCATGTTTCACAGCTTTGGAACTACAACTGCAACTAGGGTATTGCTACCCACAGCGCCTGCCACGGTTGCTGGTGCTGGTTTATGCTATTGCCACACGCTATTTTTACAAACAATTTTGCCAGTTGACAAGCGACGGCGTCAAGCAGCTAACCCCAACTCCCCTCCCCTCCAACCAAGCCACGACATTGAACCACAGAAGCAGGTAGAACACCGAACGGACGACATGGCAACTAAGTGGCCTGGATGTCAATGTGAATGTTGACTGAAGTTCACTTTGGAGTGGTTCTGGGCTATGAGCTTGTTACTTGTTTGTTGCTGTTATTCTTGGCCAATTTAGTTTTTTAGCCAATGCAAGAGGCAAATTGCACATTGCTGTTTAACTTGCTGCTGATGTTGTCATGTTGAACTGATGAAGACTAATTGCAGTTAATGTTGCGTGAAAGCGGCGCCATCTATTGCACTAATCGCGCACTATGCTTATGATATATAATTGCTTATTACGCCAGATGCACAACTAATAATCGTCGAAACTCCTTCCGCACTTCGTCCCTCGGAAACTACCCCAAATGTGACACTTTAGTCGCAAGGGGCCAGACATAAACAAAATTGTGACTGAACTGCCACAGTTTACGCTTAATTAAGTAAACTACTCATGTTAATTAACAACAACAACAAAAGACAAACAAAATAATTTCAAAACGAGTAAAATGCGCCCCAAAAAAATCGAAAGGGGGGCATAACACTATTTATAGAGGACACCCGAAGAGGCACTTGAGAAATGAAAATTTAAATAAACATCCAGCGTCGGAATTAGAAGTCAACAAACTTCAGTCTGGACGCAAAACGCTGAATATTAAAATGCCAAACCAATAAACATTTGAAAATAGCCTGAGAATTCTATTTAATAATTTCGTGAGAGAGTCGCTATTGAGAAATGGGAAAATTAAAATTCTCAAATAAATAATGAGTGATAATAAACGATGTATTTAACAATGGTAAAGTTTGGTATTTAACTTATAATTGGAAAAAGAGAATATTTTTAGAAATAAAATATTAATAACGAAAATTTAAAATTAATTTTTAAACTGTTAGTAGTAAAAATTTAGTATATTCTTTACAATTGGGTGTTAACTTTCTTCCAGATTAATTTCAGCAATATGTTATCTCAACTTGAAGAGCATAAAGTATTTTTGTGCTGGGGACCAATTAAAACCTTGAACTTTTCGAGGCAATGCCAGAGTTATTGGGTATTCCCCGGCGGCATATTAAGGAGATGAGTGTTCGAGCGATGTTTGCTTTGCTATTTTTATATTTATAAACAAAATGTCAAACGGCACATGTGCGACAACATTCAACTAGGCGTGTCTGCTGCCTGCTGCCTGCCTCCTGCCTCTTTTGACAAAATAAATTGCGTCAAGTTCAACGCCGCCAAGTGTCGAAGACAAAATAGGGAACATGCAACTTGCGCCAGCACTAAAAATAAATTATAAAATAGCAGCAAGTAACGTGGTTCGTGTCGCGGCAGGAAAATGTCAACGTGCCTCATAATTAATTGCAAACAAAAAATGAGTGGGTGGGGCACAAATAAAAAAGGAAAATCTTTTGACTGATCACATGCGGAAGGAAACCGGAAAAATGCCACGACACATACGAGTAATTTACAGTCCCTCGTTAGGACTTGATAATATATTAATTTATTTTAAAGTTACTCCACATTTAAAATGGGGAATATAAATTGTCAAGTCTTTGTCCATATTAAAGTGCTGATTTGGCAGTTCTGAGTTGCAACCACAAATCACACGTACTTTTATTAAACTGTTCCCCGAACAACAATAAAACCAAACACTCGACAAGCAGCCAAACAGTGCTGAGAAATTGCACAATTTTTATCATGTCGTTAGCAACATTGTTGCAGGGCGCAACGTTGCGGTATCGACGAACTGAAGCGTGTTGACAGTTTGCTTGCCCCACCACACCACACCACACCACACCACACCACACCACACCACCCACTCCTTGAGCTGCTTCGCTCTTCTTTGCATGTATTTTAAAATATTTTTTATGCATTCCATTTTATACACAAACCGCGTGCGCTTCCATGTCACATAATTATGAGCCTCATCATGCAGCAAGCCACCAGGCAGCAGCCACCAGGCAGCAGCCACCAGCCACCGTCTGCAGCATTATTAAAGCCATTTTATGCGTGAGCATGTTGCAAGTATTTCTTTTGTAGTTGTTATTGCGTTCTTATGGTTTCATGATCCGCTAACTAGGGTAAAATGTTGCCTCATGGCGCCTGTTGGCCACTCCGCTGCTCTCGTCACTCACTGAGTTTCGGTGTCTGCACCCGGGTCATAAAGTCAATTAAATATGTATAAAATTAATGACTGCCACAGTCGAGCTTAATGAGACGGTAATGCACTGGGTTGGAGCACGGTCTGCTCAGGTGTGCTTCCAAAATAACAGGAAGCATATCCTTAAGCCGTAATACTTCAACTGAACATGCAACGTGTAGCTTATGCTAACTAAATATTTATGAAAGTTAATAAGCTGTCGCAGATTAACACTATTGCATCCAAAGTCACTGTGCATATAAGTTTGGCTGCCATATTTATAAATTATCCATGCCCCAAGCTTAACTAGAATTTATTTGTAGTCTTTAGCTCCTCAAAACTTCCTGTACGTATTGCATTTTAATTCAAATTATTATTATTGTTATAATTATTTTCCAGGATATATTCAGGATGCACTCAATGTCTAACCAAACCTAACCCTTATATATGTATCTTTTAATCTCCAAATTGATGTCCACTATTTTCATACGTGTTTTTCCTTCTTAATTAAGAATTTACTTCCACCATTTTGTATCCACATGCAACAATCCCAGCTAATCAAACAATTTCAATTATTAGTATAAATAATTTTTAATTTCAAGTGTTAATTTCTATTAGCATATTAAGCATTAAATATTCCATTTGCAGCAATCGCTGAACGTATATTAAATTTCAAGTGGTACTTTGTTGGCTGTCGTTGCACTACTTACGACCTTATTATTGCCAACAAGGACAGCTCTCAATGGTTCAATGGGCAACGTCTCGAAATCGGCTTACCTGCAACGGGAGATAAGTAAAACAAATTAATAAACCAACATGTAGATACCAAGGCTAATTAGAGCTCATTTAAATATGAAAAATACCAGGCTAATTGGGAGCTGGGGGCAGAGGCTTTAATACGATGCGAGTGGGATTACAGCCAACTTGGGTTACCAACAACAACAACAAGCAAATGAGGCTACAGGCAAATATAAATAGCAATTAGGCACAAGTTCATTATGATGGCCGCCTAATTGACTTGGCCAAAAGATGATTTCGAAGAGCCAAAAAAAAGACAACAACATTAAGGCAATTTCAAGCATTTGCAGTGAAAATCTGGTTAGATAACTTGAGCGCCTCAAATTTCGTTTCGCATAGGACAAAAAAAAATAGGTTAAACTGGTATGTGGCATGTGGCAGGGGAGCATAGAGAGCATGTCAGAGCACAGCATCCTGTCTAATACTCTAATATCCGTTCTGCTCGTTATCCCTTTGCGTTTGACATGTGTAAGTGGCTGTCAACCGTTTTAGAATGATATTTTTCCTGTCCTGTTGTTGTCGCTCGGCACCTTCTGCTTTCTTCTATTATATATTATTTATTTATTTTTTTTTTTTGTTTGCTATTTTGTCCTTTTCTTCCGTTGTTGATTTTATTTACATTTCTAGCATTTTTAACCTGACCCGTTTGGAACTTTTCGGGCTTAGCTGCCCGGCTCCACTTATGCAAATACTTTTGGGGCCATGTGTGTGACCATAAAAAAAAAGAAAAAAAAAAAAACTGAAATACAAGTCACATATTTGTTTGCATAAGCCCCTTCCAACAAAAAAGAATTTGTTGCTAAAGGCCGAACAAATTGCTAAAGCTGCCAACAAATTGTAGAAATCCTTGAGCTACCTGCAAATGCAGATGCTTCGCCTACTTTCTGGCTTTCTTTTGTTAAATGCAGACAGTCAACTGATTGCCAGGACTAAACCTAAATTCGTAGACTCTTTAAGACGACTGGCAACAAATTGCTTAAAAGTCTGGGCAATAAACGTGTCTATGTATGCAAATAAATATGCCAGAGAGAAAATGTAAATTGCTGGCCAAGCAGATATTAAGAGTGTGAAGTGTATTTTAAACTGCTTAACAACACTGGCTCGGTTAGCCAGACAGAGCAGACTAATCCGCAAAATACCTAAGTAAGCATAATGATTAGAAGCAAAAGTTGCATTTAGCTCAATTCGTGCACTGAAAGAAAGAACATGGCTTAAAGCAACTGCCAGTTGCATATATCTTTAAGTTTTTTGGTTGCCCAAAAGCTGGCTTAACAGAAAGTCCATTGTTTTTGGGGCGAGCTTTGCATGTGGTTTGGGTGGCAACACTGAATGCCCTCAACAGGGTTGCATAAACAAAAGTTTCTCATTAAAATGAAACTTTGTTGCATTAGAAACTTCTTTGGCTGCTGTTGTTGTAGTAATCGTTGTTGTTTGTATGGTCGCACACACACACACACACACCCACACACACACACACCCGCAACACACACACAGACATGTCTGGCTGGTCCCCAGCGATGCGTCGAGTGGCCTTAAACTGATAATTGGATTTAATTTTTGAGTAGCCCCAGCAACGAGGCCCCGGGAAAACCACTTCAAATTGCATTTCCTTTCTGATAGTCACACCTAACCCACACAGGACACCAACTAGCTAAATATAAATACCCTTTTTGGCAGCTCTCCTTTTGATCAGTCGTCCCAAAAACAACAGGGAGGTTTGTGTGCTGTGAAATGATTTTGACATGTGCTTGTTATAACAATGCTGCCAACACTGCCACAAGCTTCAGAGCCGCAGCAGTCGTAACTGGGTGCTGTAAATCCATGTCCGGGGGGACTCTTACCCCAAATGTCGCATAAATATTCATTTTCTTGACTTTTACGGAAAGGGGTTGGCGCCCGACCGGCTACATCAAATGCGTGTTACATAATCCCTCTTATAGCTGGGGCTGCTGCTGCTGCTGCTGGGGCTAATTTTTAATTTTTATGGCTCACATGCTCGGGCCTCAGACCAAGCTCATAAAATGAATAATTGCCACTTTTTGGCTCCAGTAGCTTTTGGACGCTAATAAAGAGACGGCAACGACGGCTGCGACTGCGACGGCGACGGCGACGGCGACGTTAACAGCGACTGCGACCCTTCAACAAATGGACATTAATTTTATTATAATGTTCGCTGGCAACGAGGCTTGTGGGCGTGGCACCCAGCCCAGTCACATGAGTGCAGTGCTGAAGTGGATTTTGGGGCAGCTGCCTTACCCCCCTTGTGCGTTAAATTAATTTGGGGACATGGCTGCGGCATAAAGGGGCAGCGCAATTTTGTTTGACCAGCGCTTTGCGCAAGTGGATACTTGATTACATTCAATGGGGTTACGGATATTATGACTACACACACACACACACACACTCACATACCCAAGAGTGCGAGAATAAATGAAACGCTTTACATACTTGATTTTCGAGTAGGTTTTTATGAGCGGAGCTAATCAAAGGACTCAACATTAAACGGATTAAGATCCTGATGTGTATGTTTATTGAGTTGACTAATTAATTATCAGAAAGAGTTGAAAAAAATCAGATATATTTAAATGAGCTTGGTAAATGGCATGACGTTAAAAAAATTTGGTAAGAACACAAAGTAAGAAGATTAACTTTGTGATTTATACAATTGGCTAAAGTTCAGATATTAAATTTACTATTTTGACAATTTTTATTTGGGAATTTTAATTACTTTTTTGTATTAATAAGTATTTGATTTATTTTAAATATTTTCAGTTGTCACAGAAGGAATTTCATCTCAATCTGTATTTTTTTATTTATTTATACAAATTTGTAATGACGAACTACCCAACATAAAAATTATAAACGATTTTAAATTTTCAGGTATAGAAAAAATCCACTCGAATTTTATATATCAATTTTGGATTGTTTATTTAATTCAGCACACAGGCAGAGGACTTTTTTGATATGTACATGGAAATCTATATCAATATGCCTAGCAAGAGACATAAATCCAGGCACTCCAAAACAATCATACGCCTGAGTCAACAGCTACACGAAGGCCCAGGAAGGCAGGGTCTGTGTCTCTGTGACAGGTCGGTGGTGCGACCGGGACTGGGTTTTATGCATAAATCACTTTCACTTGTTTACACAAATAGGCGCTGGCAGAGAAGAGTGGCTCGAAAATACCCAAAAACACTCCAATCTGCCGCTAGAGCTTAACGTAATTTTCAATTTTTTCTCTTTTCACCAGAGCAGCAAAAAGCAAACCGAAAACACAAAACACAAATGGGCGAGACAGAGACAGATGGAGAGAGAGATAGAGATGTGATACGCTGCAGTAACGGGTCAGCAGCTCAAACACACAACACACACACATAGACAAGTAGAGCCGGGTTGGGGGGGGAGGGGGAGTTCGATGCGAGCCCAGCATTGCAGGCAGTTCCCAATTTACCCGACACCCACACAAATATTGAAAGGGAATAATAACAACAGTTAAACAAACAATGTACCGCCTGTCCGGGTCACGTACCGGGGCTTAAGCCTAACGAACAACCGTACAAAGAGAGAGAGAGACAGAGAGTGTGAGCGAGAGAGAGAGAGAGTGTGTCGAAATAAGTTTGGGAAAATATATATTCGCAGCACATTGTGCAGATTGTATAAACAATTTAAGCGATACTTTTATTTATTATTATTTTTATGCCTTCGCCGCAAAATGTAAAATTAATATGAAAAGCGCCCACTGTCCTGCCAAAGCCACCCCCTCCCCAACCCCTGCGCTATTTTCCCGTTTGCTCACGTAGTCAATTGGCAGGCTACAAATATTTTACTGCATACTTCGAGGGGCGGGGCGAGTTTATAAGCTGCTTTATGTGACACACACGAGCTCTGAGCAAATAATTAACTTCGATCGTCGCCTCCCTGCTTACCAATCTGGCCAGAAACTTAGTCGTGCGGCCAATTATGCTGATGGCCCAATAACACATTTGGCTCAATTAAATCAACACACGACCGTTTGCATTAAAATAAATAAACAATGAGCCAAAGAACCAAACAACAACAAAACTTTTTCGGCCTACTGTCGAAACCCATGAAAAAAACCCATGAAAAAAACCCATGAAAAAAAAAACCAAAAACAAAAAAAAAAAGAAACTTTGTCTAAAAGTTTTGCCAACTCAAACTTTGCCTACTTTAAGCAGGACATGGCGGGGGGGAGAGGAAGGTCTCAGATCCCATGCGTGATGCCAAATTATCTGGGGAAATTATTTTTTAACACGCACCAAACACAAAGCGACAAATAGGCAAATTGTTGGCATGCCCAATGGGCGTATCTGTGGGCGTGGAATGGGAAACTAAATAAGATTTTTTTTTTTTTTGTTTGGCTATGAGAAGTCGTCAATTAGAGCTATTGAAGTAATTCTTATTTACTTTACATATTCCTTTATTTCAGACGCTTTAAGTGGTGCTGCGGGTCTAATTTTCTACATTTAAAAAATATACTTATTTAAGAAATAGAATAGAATAGAACAAATTGCTTTAATAGTCTATAACAAGAAAGAACAATCGGATAACAGATATAATGTAATATTAAACAAGTAAGATGCTGTAGTCGAGTTGGCTCGACTACGATATACCCTAAACCCAGTTGTTAAATATATTTTAGTTTTATTGGCAAATTTCCCTTTAAAAGGATTTGCACTCAAATATTCAGTTCTGCAAGTGCATTTCTTACAAAGTATATTTGCTCACAAGCATATACATACATACATTCAGACATACATACGTACACGAAACAGTACTTATCGGGGCTCTGCAGAATACACACAAATATATTGACGCTAGCGTCGATTATCATGCCATCTCTTTCTCACACATGCGCTCACCTATTTATATGAAAATGCTTGCGGCTGCTGATAGAAATGAGATCAATATGCGAATATATATATATATTATATAACTTTGGTGTTTTTTGTCCGATCTTAATCAAATTTCGGCAATTGATCAATAAAATGTATTTGTATGTTATGTATAAATTAGAAGCCTCTGCCTCTCAAATTGTGGAATTTTTGATATTCTTAGAAATTATTTGTATATTTTTCAGCTTTATTTGTATATTTCAGCTCTTGTTGCTATCTTAGAATACAAGCAAATCAAAACTGACAGTAAAACAAGTTTTATATACTTTTGAAACTTATTAGATTTCAAGTTCGATTTACCAAATTAAATAAAAATTATATATGGCAACAAGTTCTCCTTATTTATGGTCCCAATTTGAGGCAATGAAAATGTATTTTGTTACATAGTATCTTAAGCACAAGAAAATGGTCATCGATAGACTAAGGAAACTTAAGCTGAAACCATTTCTTTCTTTCTCTCCCTCCTCCTTTCGTAAACATTCCAACAGGCGTTAGGCTAATGTTTATTTGGATTTGCATTGCCTGCTTTTCGGGGAGCGATGGTTGCTGAAATTCCAAAAATTGTTGACTATTTGTGCCAGGGAAAACCAAATAGAATGCCGGTAATTAACCCGGCCAACAGTTTTAAGTGGTCTGTGAGGGCAAAACAACCAAAAATATTTGCACTACAATTTGCCAAGACTAACTAACTGGGCGAAGAAGTTGAGTTAAAGTTTCAGTTTGGTTTCAGTTGTTGCTTCTGAGCGGAAAGGAATGAAACGCGTGTTTGCGTTTCACTTGGCCACAAATCAGGGCAAGCTAAATACAAATGGCCAAGTTAGCTTGAATTTTCACGAGCTTTTCATAAGTTTCGTACTATTTTTAGTTGGCACGCAAAGTAATTTTTCAATTTTATGCCATGCTGATAGGCATTGCACGATTTCCGCTGACTTGACAAATCGTGCCAAAATGAAATATAAGCCTATATGACGAAAGTTTTTTTTTTTTGTGGTTTTAGTTAGTCCTCCGGCATAAAATACGTGAGCATGCTACCAACAAGAAGCCGCAGGACTACAGCCAGCGACTGTGATGGGAACTGGGAGAAACTGGTAACTGAGCCTCCGAATTGGACGATGATGATGCGGCATAAGCGGCGAACAGTCGCCGCCTTTGGGAGCTGCACACGCCTAATGTGTTTAGGGTTTGCGGCTTACACTTAAGTGAAATCAACGTAAATGTAGCTGTATATCAGGAGGCAGGACAACGAACCAGGAAAAGTGCCTAGCCGACCAGCAATCGCTCTGCGAATGTGAATCAAACAACAGTTTATCTATCCATCTTTATATATTTATTTATATCTTTTAATACAAAAGTTCAATGATCGAAATATAATAATAATAATAATTTATTCATAACAAAGTTTGGATTTCCGCAAAAATGTTTTCTCAATTTTTAATTAAATACCATATAAGAAGTTTTGATTCGACTTGTTTCTTCTCCATAATAAAAAGTTTAATCTTCTCATAACAAAAATTTTTTTTATCGCATTATTGCCCTGTATCAAATTTGTTTCCCATATAAGACTTATATATTTAAATTTAAGGGGTGACCAACACACGTGTCTTAAAGATTTTTCCGCTTCAAATGAAAGCAACTCTAATTTGACAATCCTTGAAGCTTAATACGCAACAACCCTTATAGCAAAAGTCTTGGAAAAGTCTACACAAAGTGGTTTGTTGTTTCTTATCAATCCCTGACATCGAATGGAAAATTTCTTAAGAAATACAATTTTTGGGGTTGGCAATCGATTATCAAAATATTAGAAATATGAAATAGAACTGTAGAGAGAGAAATCTATTGCAAAAAATATATATACTTATTTTATTGCTAAAGTTAATAGCTTATGGACCCATGTCTGGAGTTACTCTAAAAAGCGTAATCTAAAATAATGCGGCGTAGCAAGAAATCACTGCAAAAGGGCTGCCGCCGTTCACCAATCCATTCATCACGAAAGAAAACCGGGCGCCCAACCACCCAACCACCCATCCACATGAAGGGAAACCACCCGCAGTCTTGGCTGGGTCTGAAAAAGATGAATGACTTGACAAATGCGCTGGTCATGAATCAAATATCAATTTGACAAGCGCCGAACGAAGTTTTAGTAGGATCCACGTCCTTTGTCCAGGAGTCCAGGAGTGCTCAGGTGCTGCGTAATTCGCTTGGCTTTGTTATTTCAGTGCTGCCAACTTAATTCAATTTAATTGTGGCCAGCGTGTAAATGACGCCAGCCAAGCAGCCGGGGTTGGAGTTGTGGCAACCATTTTGATAAGCTCAAAGTTGAAGTTTCGCCGGGACAAAGATTAATGAAAACTTTTTTACAACGACGCGACGTTGCAGCTAGCAATTTTGGCTGACTGGTGGGTGGGTGTTTATTAAGTTTAGCTGCAACTTAGATTGCCTCTCAACGAGTCTGCAATTTTGGTGTTGTCAAAACTTGACGACATTTCATTAGCACACAGAGCACAAGTGTGGCAAGTGGCAGTAGAGGTAGAAGTAGTTGTTCGTTGTAGTATCAAGCCAGGCACAGAGATCAAGTCGCGTCTGGGGGATTTGCATTGTAGAGATACTAGAACAAGCACAAGCCCACACACACACACACACTCACACACACTCTCACACGGGCATAGTCTAGAGCGCCCCCAAAGCGTGTTGCACATTAATTATAAACAAGACAGCAGTCGAGGCTGTTTCTCCCCTGGGCTAAGTAAACTCAATCAAGTTGATTAATAGTGTGCGACTGCTCGGAAATCTTCGCGTCACTTGCCTGTCCCCAGCCTGTCCCCGGGCCCAGATGAATGCAAAACAAACAATTAACCAAACAAAAGCGTCACCTGTTCATTCATAGAACATTTCTTCTTTATCTGTGAACGAGCAGACCATGGCTTAACTCATGCAAATAGCCAACTTCCTGACTGCCATTGAATGGTGTCTTTCATTTTTATTGCCTCTGACCAAGAACGGAAGTTTCGAGCGGACGTTGCAACGGCAATATGTTGCCAGTCGATAGCAGCTGCTATGTAACTCGTCTATCTATCTCTTTCCCTCCTTCCTCCTTCCTCCTTCCTTATTGCCATGCAAATCTATGCCAAATGCAGCAACATTTATGCCACACACAAAAAACTGTAATACCTTTTGAACAGTTTTTCTACTCTCTCTTGGCAATGTGTGCACCCAGTGCCCAGATCCGGTCTTCTGTGCTAACAAAAAAAATACTTTAAATGGTGTCAGTGCTGCGAGAGTTGTTTGATAAGATTCACATATATTTTAAGTAATTGAATAGTACCAGAAAATTCCAAGCTATGATTATATCCGCAACAACTAACATCGAATATTGTATAACTTTTTGGATCAAGTAGTGCTAAATTGGAAACACTAGACTATAAATATACAGTGGCTCACATAGGGTTTTGCCCAGTGCCCAGCACAATTCTTAATTGCCTGCCATTCAGTAATTATGTAATATTTTTCAAAAATTCCAAATAAGACAAAAATTAATATATGACCCTAAAAACTGGGATTTTCCCACCCGCCAGGTCGGGTTATGTAAAAAAGTACCTAAGTTTATGGTCACAAACTTTTTGCCCAGGTACTGTATGTGCATTTATAATTAAAGATTTACTTATGTAATAATTATTTTTATTATTATTATTATTTTTTTATTATTATTATTATTATATTAATAAATATTAAATATTTTGTACACAACGCCACAAACAATTCAAGCAACCCAATCAACTGCAGCTGCAGCTGCATGGCTTAAAAGCTTTCAAGCTTTTTGGGGCATCATTTACACCGGCAACGTGTTCTTTTTTTTCCAATATTTAAATATGGACGCAAATGCCACAAAGAGCGAAACGAGTAAGCTACGAAGCGAAAACGCATATTTAAACTATGCGAAATGTTGCAAAGTGAAATGAAAATGTGGGGCGGGCTGACAGAGTGAATGAGTGCGTGTGCCACAACGAAGTTGCAGTTGCAGGTTAGTGTACGTGTAGTATGTCGCGCAGCTGAATTGTGACCAGCTTAGAAGTGGGCAACGAACCAAAACCAGTTTAAATGTGGCATGTATTATTTAAAATTCCCTGTGCTAATGCAACCGTAGGTGTTCCCAATCTACTCCCTACTACCCTTTGTGGCTCATTAGAGTGCTGCTAGACACATTTCTGGCTCTTATTTTTAATGGAATTCCACTTGCTATTTGTCAACACCCTCCCCCTTTCTTTGTTGTAACTATTTCAAGCATTTTATAGCAAAAAGAACACTCGCACCCGCAACAGCAGCCACACCCGCTCCGCTCGACGCAACCATCAATTTCTAATAATGTAATTTTGTAAACGTCATTTTGTAGCAGTCAGCGCAACCCCCGGAAAAAATAACGAATGTAAAGAAAGTCTGGTGGTTGAAACAGCTGCTCTGTGCTCAGTCCCCTTTGGCATTCCAACTTTCATCACGTGCCAAACGAAAATTTGCATTGTGGCAAGCACTTAAAAAATAGTCGAACAGACGGAGAAAGCCCTAACGAAGGCAGTTAAACAAATATTTGCAAGTTGCAAATGCAGCAAATGCCAAAATGATGAGACACAAGCGTAAACCATACTCAATTACTGGCCATGACACCTTGCAACACAAAGCCAAAGCAACTTACTTCACTCTATAAAAAGGGGCACAAATTTGCCACCCTCGCTCGATTGTAGGAAATACAAGCCAGAAACATTCGCACGCATTATGCAGACTCTAAAAGGAAGTGGGGTGGAGGAGGAGGAGGGAGTGGGTGTGGGGGGTGGTAAATGTAAATAGTACCTTAAGGGTGAACCATCATTTCCTCATTTCCATGGGTGCAAGAAATTAAAATCTAATAGCACAGCTCAAAGCATAAATATTTGTTATACTTTCGCACAGATCAGACCAGTAGCTCAAATGCTGATGAAGCTGCTTTCTTCTCTCTTCCACCCTCGGGTGGTGACTGCTGACTACAACCCTGCTGCATAGTTCGGGGCGGGGAGGCATTGGTGCGTGGGCACAAAAACAAATTATTACACACTCCAGGCACAGCACCCCTTGTAAAGGTGGGGGTGCGGGTGGGGGTGGGGGTGAAGTTGCTGTGCTGTTTGGTAACTGCAACGGACAGTGAGATTTTTCGTAGGCAATGGCAACCTGTGCAACATTTTCCCTTCAGATGCTCGCAAGCAAAGGCTTCTGTTTTCTGTTGTCTGTGCACCCAACAAAAACAGGAACAGCAACAACAACAGCAACAACAACAACAACTCAATTTGGTCTTTGTTGTTTAGCCTTTTGTTTGGTGGTTGCAAGCAGCAGCAGCCGTAGCAGTAGTGACGACGCACAGCGAGGGCTGCCTCAAAAGTCATCACTCAAATGATGGATTATCAGTTTTGAAACAATAACATCGATCAAGCATTGCATTTGCTATCGTTGTACTTATAAAAGTCACGACTGCAGTCAATTTTGATTGATTGGTTAACTTGGGATATCGATTTGAAGGAACTATTCTACGATTATCCGAATTTACTTGTTATTTAATTAGTTTTTTAAATTTCAAAATCTCTACTTTTCTACTGACTACAACTTTTAATCTCTGCATACATTTTCATGGTAAATTTTTTATTACATTTGTTATTATCCAAAGACTATTATTATTATTAGGTTGGAGGTGTGTGCACTTCGACCTGATAGGTCTATTGTGCCCCCTTCTGGGCTTAAAGATCCTCCATCAACCCAAGCTCTTGCACGAATGCTAGAATCTTTATTGGGTTGAGGGCTACTATGTCATTGCTCATCATAACATGCATCCCTAGGATGTTGCTTCTCTTCCTTGCTAAGGCGACACACTCTGCTAGGATGTGCATTGAGGATTCCTCCTCGCCTTCACAGAACCTGCAGAGTCCGCTACTACTTATACCTAGCTTGGCTAGGTGACACTAGTGTCCCGTCAGTAGACCGGTGAGTATTTTAAGATTGTTTTTGCTCATGGCTATAATCTGCTTAAATCGCTTCTGATTATAGCCACCCAGACCCAAAGACTAAATATCTATTGTATTTCACTAACAACTCGAGCAACTCTCTTTGCAGGGTTCATTTTTTGCATTTTTGTGCCTCGCACAGACAAAATGTTTGGGTTTCTCCGGTCTACGGCAGGTCTATCACAGGTAGAGAAGCACTCACCCTGGGGTAAGTTAATATTACGCTTGCCGTTGTTTGCTTTTATTGTTATCCTTTGAGAAATTTTAAATTTGATTTTAGTTTAAAGTCGATTATGAGCACGTCACATCTACACACACACACACACACACACATCAAGCTGCATTTGACAGTTGCTGGATTGTAATCGTAGATGAAAATTCATTTAGGCCAGGCCGAGATTGATGACAGCGTATATTTGCGCAAAAACTCTTTGAAATTCAATATACGGAAAATGCAGTTTGCCCACATGGAAAGGTCTGATTTGGTCTGGCCAGCAGCATCCCTTGCCGATGCCAATACAAAATCAATTATGGGAAACGACGCGGCTTGTGAAAACAACAACAACATGAATGTATATATATATATATATATATGTATATACATATATATAAATATATCATTGTGTGTGTGCGTGTAAAGCAAGTTCTAAGCCTGTGTAAAAACCCCTGTAAAACTATAAATGGCCGAGATGTCGCCCGACATAGGCTTAAGTGTGTTTGACTGCGGCTAATATTTATTTCCGGCAAATAAATCCCCGAGCATGTGCACAACAACAGTCCCAAGTTCAAACCCCCCACCCACACACACACACACACACAAACAAAAGGGATACGCACAACAACAAAAAAAAAAGATGGAAAAAGTAAACCAGGTTATTAATTTCACAGGACTCTCAGCTAAGTCCATGACATTTTGCTCCCCAGACTGTGGCATTAGTTTTATGGTTTTTATGCCACAACTCCCCTGCTAAGGTTATTGATAGTCTCCCCCTTTTTGAATCGGACCGGTGGATGGGGAGGGGTCGTCACATCATAAATTCTCATGTTTGTTGTGTTGTTATAACTTTTATCACCAGGTTACGCAAAACTCCAAAAAACTAAAGCCCATTTATTTAGGCAATTATTTGCTTTTGTTATATATGATGTTGTTGTTGTTTCTACTAATTAGTACATTTTCTGAAAATGCCAGTCATTTGTTGTTGTCCAGCTTAATAAGCCAAATATTTAATGTCAGTCATAACTATGCACACAACTGGAAAGCTTAATCGAAAGCAAAACCATTGCAAAATGCAAAACTTGATTTCCCTATTTATTTTGTGGTATTTTCATACAATTTTCTTTTTTGCCTTGTCAAAGTTATGCAAACAATATTTTCCGCACTAACCAAAAATGAAGCATGCGCAAATTGAAATCAAGTTTGGTGCTTTAAAAAAAATATATATATAAAATTTAAAGTTTCAACTATTCATTAAATTTTTAATTAAATTAAGCATATAAAAAATAAATAATAAATCTGAGGGTAAAATATATTAAATGGGTAACCCACAAAAAATCTATTAAATTGTAGCTTCTGCACTATACACGTTCTCCGTAAGAGTGTTTGGACGGAAACTCAACGCTGTCTTAGCTGTTTTTAGCTGACTTTTTTGCTTGTTCACATTTATAAGCTGTGCAAAGAAATCTTTGCCCGGGCAACTTTATCTCATTCTTGTGTCTCTCCGGCAATGGCTGATGGCATCTTTGTCTCTCTGTGAATGCTTTTTTGCTTGTTTTCTTTTTATACTATTATACCAAAAGGGTATAATAGTATATTGGTTTTGTGCAATGTCCGTCATGCTGTCCGTCCGTCTGTCCGTCCGTCCGTCCGTCAGTCCGTCTGTATGAACGCGCGTTTTTCCGACACCCTTAGAGATAGAGACTTGAAACTTGGAACGTGTACTGGAAAGTACCCTCAAAAGTTAAAGTGTTTTGGGTTTGGTCCTACGTCCACTAGGGAGCTGGAAAATCGATAAATTCGATTTTAGCAAATCGATAAATCCCCATATCTCTTAAAATTTAATGGATACAGTCACCAATTTTGGTTGGCAGGTTGTTGGCGAGGTCCTTGGAAGATCGACATGTGCCACACCCACCTGGTAGTCGCCTTTAAGAACCGATAACAAATTTGAGGTGCCACGCCCACACCTGCGCCTATAATCGACAATTCCGATTGTAAATCGATAACTCCGTATATCTCCGAAAATTTTAAAGATAGAGTAACCAAACTTGGAAGGTAATTTGCTGGTAACCTCCTCCAAGGATTGTCATATCAATTTTTGGACCACGCCCATTTAATTTAAAATGCGCATATATGCCGTAATTTGCAAGCTAGAGTCGCAAAATTTTGCAGGTATGTTACTGGTAACTCCCCCAAAAATCGATAAAAAAAAATTGGATGGCCACGCCCACTCCACCTACCTAAGCCGCTACACCTGTTAGTGTAAATCGCTAAGCCCATATATCTCACGCAATTTGAAAACTTAAGTCTCCAAATTTTAAAGGTATATTGCTAGTAACAACCTTCATAAATGTGGAAAAAAAATTAAGGTATAATAGTATTTCGCTGTCGGTTACGTCCGACTGCAACGTTCTATCTTGTTTTTTTCACTCTGCTCTGATTTATACGCCATGTTTTCTTACCTTTCAGCTGCACAAAGCGCTGGGCAAATCGCTATGCCCGAAAGCAATGCAAATAACTAGGCAGATTGTCAGCAGGGGGGGGGGAGGGGGGGAGGTAGGTTAAAAGAAAGTGCTGGTGGTGGTAAGATCGGATTTAAGAAATGTGAAATGCAACAATGCAATCATTTTGCGTGTTTGCGCATAGTTTTCAGCGTTGACTTTGTGCTTCAGCTGCTGCTTGACTATCAAAATTAATTGCATACTTTGAGGCTAACGGCAGCTCATAAATACGCCATGCACGAAAAAAAACAAAAAAAAAAACAAAAACTTTTTAATTAGTTAGTTTAGCAAACAAACAACAACAGCAGCAGCAACAACCATAACAAGAACATCCAAATGAAGTGCAGCCAAGCGGCAGCGTTGGCCATCAGCAAAATTTAATAAATAAATTTGCCAATAAGCCAAACATGCGCTTTTCCGGGCTGCAGACGGCTGCCAAAGCAGTTTTAAATATGCATTAAGCGCCCAAAAACTATGCAACAAACACAACACCAACAACAGCAAGAGCTGCAACAAAAAGCTGGCAACATCAACGGTGCCGCACTAAAAGTGCCCAGAGAATGTCCAGAGTTTACTGGCTTCTCTTCCTTGTTAGTGGCTAAAATTATGGCTATAATTTTTCACATAAACCGACAGCATGTTGAAGTACATAGTGAGAAAAGGAAAGCGGGCAACAAAGAGTGGCAAGGGAAGCGCTGTGGCAAATGGTTTAACTGTCGAGGAAATGAAAAATTTAACTAAGCGTTCCGATTATGCCACAAACACAAAGTTTTGCCTGCAGCTGCTAAATGTGTCATGATTATTGACAGCAACGCATAAAATATGATTTTACTTGCAGCTTAACTTGGATTTGGAGTAAGATTTATTAACAGAGATATTATAAATTAAAATTAGACTAATAAACAATAGGTTGTAACTGTGAAATGAAGAGCTTATAAAAATTAAAGAGGCTCGCGGAAGATTACAAATTAAATTATTAAATTAAATTAAATCAGCTGCCAGTAAAAACTGATTTATCGACCAATTTTTTTTAGGGCAGCTTATGACACAGTAATCATATCCGGTCATCTCTGACCTATTTATTGTCTTTAGTAAAAAGTCGGAAATCTCCCCAGATTCAACCAGATGGTCAACACGGATAGTAATGCCATTATCAGAGCGGAATAATGGTATTTATTTTTAGTATTTAGGTTTGTTAAACATCGACTTTGCAAAGCAATTCTACGCTGTAAAATATAAATATATACATATATATATATATATATATATATATATATAGTTTATTATTATTAGGTTAGGGGTGTGTGTGCACTGCGACCTGGTAAGTCTATTGTGCCCCCTTCTGGGCTTAAAGATCCTCCATCAACCCAAGCTCTTGCACGAATGCTAGAATCTTTATTGGGTTGAGGGCTACTATGTCATTGCTCATCATGACATGCATCCCTAGGATGTTGCTGCTCCTCCTTGCTAAGGCGACACACTCTGCTAGGATGTGCATTGAGGATTCCTCCTCGACCTCACAGAACCTGCAGAGTCCGCTACTACTTATACCCAGCTTGACTAGGTGACTTCTTAGTCTATAGTGTCCCGCCAGTAGACCGGTGAGTATTCTAAGATTGTTTTTACTCATGGCTCTAATCTGCTTAAATCGCTTCTGATTATAGCCACCCAAAAGACATTTGGCTTGTCGAAGTCCTGGTGCCTCTGGCCAGCTCCCTTGCCTTCTCTGTCTTTCTTCGTTTCTAAGCTCCTGCCGTATCGTGTGCCTTCCGATGCCATAATATGGTTCAAGTCCTACTAGGGGTCTCTCCGTCCCCAATCTTGCTTGCCTGTCGGCCAGTTCATTCCCTACTATGTCCATATATATAGTACAATTACAATATACCAAATTGAAATACACATGTATATTCTAAGCCTAAATTACTTATTCCGTAAATACCACTAACTAATGTGGAATAAAAGGCTTTACCGTGCCACATGCTTCATTAAGTGCCAGCATTAAACACCTAGAGCAAGAGAGAGAGAGAGAGGAATACAATGAGAGAGAGACAGAGAGAGCGCGCCAAAAATAATGTAGAATTTTTCAATTGCATTCGTAGCTTTGCCGTTCGCACTTCAGCAGTCTATTGCGGCCCGGAATGCGTCGTTCCGTCTGTCCGTCTGTCCATTTGTCCGTTTGTGTGCAACTCGGTTTGAGTGCTGTCTACGGCGTCTCTGACATGTTTTAAGCATAAGTGCAACGCATTTAGCTGTCAGTGCTGTACGTTCCTCTTGGGTTCTTACTGCTGGTCTGGTCTTGGCTGACTGCATTTCAGTCCTGGACAGAGCCTCAGTGGGGCACGGCACATTCAGTGCACCAAATCAGGCCTGTGGCAAGGGCGTTTCTGATAGTGCCAGCCAAATTGAAAACTTAAAGTGTAGCAACAAATGTTGTGTTGAGTTCCCCAGTTGGAGGACAATTTTCACGACGCTGTCGTCATCGTTGCATCGTTGCATGGTTGCTTCGTTGCATGGTTGCATCGTTGCATGTGCATTAATAACATCAGCGTCCATTAAACGGCTCAGTTCCTGTTCGCATTCCGTACTTCTTCTTCTTCTCCTCAATTCCGGCACAACAACAGAAGTTGGTGAGGCAGCACAGCTGGCCATCAAATTAACGCACATTTTTATACTTATGTGCATTATTTTTATGTAATGAAATTATTATTAAAACCAACGAACTGGCAAATATATAGCGAAAAGAGAGAAATACAATTTATATAACAGTAAAACACTGTTTGCAATTAAATTGCAGCTTTATTCAGCTCCAACTTTAATGTCCGGAGGGAGACATCTCCGGCATATTGACAGCTGCACTTCCAATTGCAGTCGCTTATCGGCTCAGATGGATAATTGCAATGTTGTTTTTTAAATTTTATATTTATTTTTTATATTATTTTTTATTTTATTTATTTTTTTTCTGTTGCACATGGCACTTAATTTAAATAGTTTCGCGCAGAGAAACAAAACGAATTAAAATAAATAAGTAACAAGAGTTTGTGTGAAATATCGAATATCGTATAAGCTATTAAAAGTTTTTTTTTAATATATATAATATAATTTATGTAAATATTTTCTGCATTTTGCTAATTACTTATTTATGGATTAAAGCTTAAGAAAATGTTTTTAACTGAATGAATAATATTTAAAGCTTTGTAGAGCAACTGCTTTTCGTATAAAAAAAAATGAAACATGCCAATTTTTTTTTTATTTTTTTTTTTTATAAATTACCCAACATAATTATGCACATATGGCATTGGCAATGGGCATTTTGCATGCTTTTGTGTGGCTGCAACATGCGGCGCCACATTATTATAAAGTGCACATTGAGCATTTATGGCCAGTCATAAATCAAAAAGTTATCGAAATAAAAGCCAGTGTAGATAATCCCCATGCCGGATGGGGCGACACTTTTAACAACTTATTGGACTAATCAGTAATCAGAGGCATGAGAAATGCGATGCAATATCAGTAAGGGGTTTGTCCGGCTAACATAAAGTAGCACGCGACACGCGACTTACAGCCGCACTCCTCCCTTATTCCGCTCTACTTTAGGAAATAATTTCGGGGGCGCATAAACAAAGTTGGGTGCATGGCAACCCCAGTTGAAGGCAACAGCAGCGGAAGCAGCAGCAGCAGCAGCAGTAGCAGCAGCAGTTGTGGTGGCAACCAGGACGACAACGTCCGACATTTGACAGCTTAGCGCCTTGCGCAACCGTTTCGTGGCAAGCGGTGTGTCTGTGTGGATGTGGGTGTGTGTGGGATGGGTGCAGGAGATGGTGGGGTAGGAGCAGCATGTCAACGTCTGTTTTGTTGTTTGGGAAATTGCATGCCTGAGTGCCGTTGCAATTTGCAATTGAGTTCTTTGGCTGCAAGGCACACACACACACACACACACACACATACACACCCACATTCACATCCACACTCTCTCACATAACAGTAAAGTACCAAAATACTCCATCTCTCGCGAGGATTACCCACATGTGGGTGTTCTGGCCACGGAGCATTCTGTTAGGCCCAAAACACACAGATACCAAGTGAGTGTCGTCGGAGCTGTGCAAATTTATGGGCAAGTGGAAGCCAGTCATGTGTCGCTTTGCATAAATTGCTCGACTTCTGTTTGGTTAGAATTAATGAGAGCGGGAAGTGGAAATCGGACCCGGGAAGCACTCTAGATAACATTTGAAAACGATAAAGAACCAGCCAAGAGCCCTAAATTTAAGCAAGAGTTAAGAAATGTTTTGCTGAAAGCAGTTGGAATTGTTTTTTGTTTAACTCGTTCGGAGCTTGAAGTCAAAGAGTATTATCCTTCAGGCATTATTATTCTTAGTCTAAAATGCATATAAAAATGTGTAAATAAGATTAAAAATTAACCTTGAAAGGAAAGCCTCTCAACATTGTCCTGGATATTTAACCTATCAATGCCAAAATAATGTAATAATGATAAGAGGATAAGATTTAAGAAGGGGACTCTTATCGAGAAGAGATATACTGACTTACGAGGAAACAAAGCGTAATAAAACTATAAGCGATAAGAGTTCTATGATTCAAATATAGTAATAGGAAAATGAGTCTAGAAGCATTTTCAACAGATAAGCACAGTTGTGGCAGTTTAAGATAATTAACAAGTTTTCAATAAACCTGAAGAAGCATTTACCTTTAACCCTGTCATCCTTCATAAAGTAGCTCTTCAGTTTAGTTAATAAGTTGTGAAGAGATTAATATTCGTAGTAATTATCTATTTTCCGAATTTGAATTTACCTCTAAGAGACAAGATTTGGCAAATAGTTTCAAATATCATTCAATGAACAGTGTCAAAAATGCTTTAGGGATCTGAGATCAAGCCAAACAACTATAAAACACAGAGGGATAGAGAATAGGGGGACTACAGAAATATATATTTATATTATATATATTTACATGCTTTTCTCCCTGCGAACCTTGAACTTTTCGCCATCCCCGCGGCGACATCGATTTACAACCCATTTGCTTTCGTCCCTCTCCCCACTTTCCTGACTTTCCCCACTGCGTTTATTACAAATATGAAAAGCACTGCACTTGACACTTCCCGCTCTCTTCTCTCTCCGCCCCCTTCTTTGAGGGCACCATATGGATTCGATGGCCTAAAGAGAAAACTGAGCTCAGCTGAGCTGTCCTGGCCTTTTATGGCTGGTGAAAATTTCAGTAAACAAATGACCCAAAATGCCTGTGGCAAGCAATTTCGGGGAAGTGCAGCTTGAGCAGAGCAGGGGTAGTGTTCGAGTAAAGAGTCTGTTGCAAAGTGGAGAGTGAACGAAACTCAATGCCATGACAACAGTTTTAATTCAATTCCATTAAGAGTCGGCAAGGACGATGCACACAGCTGTGCGAAAAGCATTTTCATTTCATTCCCCCCTCTCTCTCTCTCTCTCTTTCTCTTTTCTCTCTGTCTCACGCGCTTTCTCCTTTCTCAGTGTTATTTTTTTTAATGTTTGGCATCTAGCAAAGAACTAATGAAGCGCGCAGTGGCAACGCGAGGATTGATTGCTCCCCGGAGGCGCCGATGGCAGCAACAGAAGCAGCAGCAGCAGCAGCCACTTGACGCAAAGAAAACACTAGAATTGATGCAATCACCAGGGCCAAAAGCCAAAAAACCCAAACCCAACCCCAACCCAGCAACACCCTTAGCCATCAAGCAATCCCCCCAACCCCGCTTGAAGGACTACTGCTGCATGAGCTCAGGCTGAACTGCAGTTTCATGAACGGTTTGATAATTTCAGCTTGCAGGGTTGACATTGTGCGATTTGAAACGGTGGAGCGAGGGGAGCAGCGACAACTCCCCGGGGTGGGTTCAGCTGCATAATAAGACTTGTTAAGTTGCCCGCTCGTTAAGATAAGTGAGCCGGCAAATGGCGACAAGTGCGAAACTGAACATGCCACAATGATTACCAGCTTAAGATATGCGAATATGGGGTGTACAGCTGTGATAGGGCTGGGATACACACACCCACCCACACACACACACACACACACATTGCCTCGAGCAGGTTGGAAAACCTTACTTTATCTTTTTGGCAGCCAACACGTTTATAAAAACTGTGGAAGATGCTTTGAATATCTAAATGAATTGCAAATGGGTTGCAGTTCCAATTTAAAGAAGTAAAAGCAATTGTAAGAATTATAAAAAATATCGATAATAATATTACATCACTGATTTAGATAAAAGAATCAAGTGGCACATAACGGTTCCTTAAGTATTTGCCTACTGGTAATTTAAAAGTCAACAAAATTCGAATTCCTATTTAATTTAATTTAAAAAACACATTACTTGAGCTGTAAAGTTTACATTTGCCTTAAAGGATTTTGGTATCATTTGTAATTCAAATAATAAGTAATTAAATAATTATATAAATTTCTCACATCAACTTCTCAATAATTTAAATGTAATGATTACAAACTATTGTTGCCTAACCAATCGGCGAATATGAAACTTATAAGAAAGCTCACCTCAATATAACCCTGAACGCTGTCGCATTGCTGGAGCACCAGAATGCTAGGATTGGCCTTCAGTTCGTCGGGTGAGCAGGGCGACAGGAATCCGCTGTCCGCATCACTGTGCGTTGACAGCGGACGTGGCTTGCGTATCTTGTATTGGACATGGCGACTGGGCACCGGTCCCGGATTGAACAGTACATAGTTGGACTCGATGGGCACCGTGTGGGCGCGTTGATCCCTCCGTTGCTGCTGCAGCAGCTGCTGCAGATGGAGCATGTGATCGGAGGTAACCAGCTCCGAGATGGCTCGCTGATCAACACACGACTTCTGTTGCGATTTCTTGCCGGGACGAAAGGGCGATAGATTGAGAAAGGTGAGCTTCTTCTTTGGTTGGCTGCTGGAGCTGCCGCTCGAGCTTGCCGAGTTGGTGGAGGTGGATGATTCCACGAGGGCTGTGGAGGTGGTTTCTGTGTCCTTAGACTCCTGGCTGTTGGACATGCTGGGCATTGCATCGAATTCATTTTGCAGCTGTTGCTCCAGTTTGGCATTAACCAGCTGCTCATTGCTATAGGGATTGGGTATGCCAATGTCGAGAATGGATGGCTCCATCTCAAAGTCTGCCGGATCGATGACAAAGTAATTGTGATGATCAAAACTGGCCAGAGCACAGGCGCTGGTCTCCGTTTCCACCTCAGCCTCGCCGGACGTCTCAATAATTATGGTCTCCTCGAGCTCGTCCCCCTCCACATCGTAGATGACCTCTGGCACCAGTTCGTCCCCATCATCATCCTCGTCCTCGCACACCAAATGCTGCCGCGAACTGAACAGGGGATCACGCAGACCATGCTTAGCATTGCTTGGATAACGCAACGCCTTCTCATTGATGAAGTCCACGGGATCGAAAAGGCAGTAGTTATCCATGTGCGAGGTGGCCGCCTTGCGTTGACGCACAGGCAGATTCTTTAGCTTTTCGCTGTAGTCGGCGGCATCGTTGTCCTCATTATTGTTGGCCAGCTCCGGTGCAGGCGGCGGTGGGGAGAGCTCCTGACTTAGCTGCAGATCCTGGCTGCCAATCTCCGACTGCTGTTGATGCTGCTGCTGTTGCGATTTTTGTGAGCCGCGATGCAGCGTGGCAAACAGACCACGTGCTATGCAGTTCTTCAGCTCTGTGACACGCCCCTTATAGGGGCTAGATTGGGCGGATTGTGCGCTCACGCCCAACTCCTCCAAGCCGAGCTGCTTGCTCAGCTCCTTGCGCTCCTTTTTGCTCAGCACCACCTTGCCGCGACTCGGCGTATTCGGTGCCGAGTGCAGCAGTCGTGATGGCATCTGCGACAGCGGTGGTGGTGTCGGTGGAGCTGGCTCCCGTTGCACCACCGTGCTGATGGCATAGCTAACGGGCAGCTCACTGTAGCTGCGACCCACTGTCGCGCTCTCTTGGCTAAATTCCAACTCCATGTAGTTGGCACTCTCAGTCTTCGAGTGTTGCATTTTGTGTTGCATTTTGGGGCGGGCGCCCAATTGAAGCAGCTGCTGCTGTGGATGCTGTTGATGATGCTGCTGCTGCTGCTGGTGGTGCTGCTGGTGCTGCTGGTGCTCCTCGTTGGCATTGCGATCGGGTCGCAGTTTGCCACGGCTGCTGGACATGTTTTGCGGCTACTGTTTGTCCTGCTTATCCACTCATAATTACGACTCATTTCCAGCCGACGAAAGGCTTCATAAAAGTTCTTTAAGCTCGCATTTTTTCTCGTTGCGCACTTTTTTTGCACATTTTAATTTAAAATTTTTTTGTTTTACTCTATTTTCCTTTTTTGGCGTTTTTCACATCAAATTAATGGTTTCATAAATCTTCAGCCCAATGGCCAGTGTTTTTTCCGCTGCTAAAAATATCTACACGGGCGTTAATGGGGTTTTAGCTTAGGGCATCGTGCTGGGCACCAAACCAAAGCCAAAAAAAAAAAAAATACAACAAAAATACAACAAAAAAACAACAAAAAAACAACAAAAAACAACAACAGCAAAAAAAAGGGCGCACGCTTTGTACATTTGTTTTGTAATTGGATTTTTGAGCTGATGCATGTCAAAGTTAAATTAAAACTGACGAGAGTTTTGTTAGCTGTTTTTTGTCCAGTTCCAGTTCCGTTTCCGGCTCTGGTTTGGACTCGTTGTCGAGGGCTAACCCCAGAGCAAAGTCATGACTCCAAAACAGAGCCCGGGTGTGGTTTTGTCTGTTTTTGAGTGATGCACAAACGGTCCACTCGAGCGATTTATAATTTGTCTACAAAAGCAATTAACAGCGTAAGGAAGTGTCGAAGGAAATGTGGCCAAAGAAGCTGCCACCCCTTTTTCCCAACAACTATTTCACTTTAAAAAAGTTGAAAATGAAGCCTAAATTTAGGCAATGCAAAATTGTGAAAATTTAGTTCAACTTTAATGGAGGGTCGGAAAGTAGCAACCCAACTTGAACTAAAAATAAAACAAACATATTGAAATTAAAGTAAATAGTATTTTGTAACACTTTAATTTCAAGCGCTCACAAAACTGAAAAGGCAGTTAAATTCTCTGAAAATTGTACACACATTTTCAAAATAAATAGTTTTTGAAATTAAATTGAAACTCTGTGAGAAACCACAATGCTCAACATGTCAATAAATTCTCTCAAAAGCAGCAGGAATAACAAGTAAGATGCTGTAGTCGAGTTAACTCGACTACGATATACCCTTAACCCAGTTGTTAAATATATTCTAGTTTCCTTGGCAAATTTGCCTTTAAGATGATTTGCACTCAAATGCCCGAACTGAAAGGCTACAAACATGTGCATAGCCATACATAAATACACACATATCCACGTACACGAAAGAGTAGTTATCGGGGCTCTTTGGTGTTTATTGTCCGATTTTAATGAAATTTTGGCAATTGATCAATAATATGTATATGCATATTATGTATAAATTAGAAGCCTCTGTCTCTTAAATTGTGGAATTTATTGCTATCGGAAATCAAAATGTATCGATAATTCAGAAACTGAGGCAGTTATCGATAAAATAAAGCAAACTTGATCTGCGCCTGATACACGAGATCTTATATTCCAAATTTAAAGTTTCTAGCTCTTATAGTCTCTGAGATCCGCATGTTCATACAGACGGACGGACAGACAGATAGACAGACGGACGGACCGACGGACAGGGCTATATCGACTCGGCTGTTGATCCTGATGAAGAATATATATACTTTATGGGGTCGAAGATGCTTCCTTCTGCCTGTTACATACATATGCACAAAACCATTATACCCTTTTTACCCATTTTTAATGGGTTAAGGGTATAAAAAGAAAAGGACCAATTCAGATACAAATTTAAATGACAAATGCAGAGAGAAACAATTCAAATGTTGCATATTTGATGACGCCAAAAAGGAATGCGGCAATTGCAAAAGAAAATCAATGAAAGACGAAGCCAAACAGAAGCAGGTGTTTCAGTTGTCTCTGGCTAAGCTATTAATTCAGAAGACTTGTGCAAAATCATGAGGAATTGCAAGTAATTCTCCGTCTTGAATATGTCTTAATGGACACAGTTTTTTCTGCTATCTGCCACGGCTCAACAAAGTATGCAACAACAGTGACGCAACAAACGGCATTTTGATGGCAAGAAAATGGGAAAAGTTTTAATGCCAGCAACAATAGCAAATTGAAAAGGCGGCCCAAAAGTAACAACGACAACAACAACTTGCAACTTCCAGAGGCCGCACACAGCTGGAGACGCAGTGAACCAACAAGTTGCATAATTGTTGGCGCATGATCAAATTAAATGGCCTGAAAACGACAGAGGAAATTGGCGCAAAATATGTAAATGGTAACAGGGAAATGGAGCTCTGGCCAAGCTGCACAGGTTGCTTCATCGGGCTCATTTTGTTAATTTTGTGCCATGAATTAAACAAGTAATTTGCAATTAAAATGTTAATTTTTAATTAAATTGCCAAGACAAAAGAGAGCTGGAGATAGAGTGGCATCTGTAGGTGTAGCTAATTGGCTGCTAGCAGCTGGTTGTGGGCCATTGCACTCTTGGCCAACTCTTAGTTTCCAACTACCTTGGCCCTCTTGCCTCCTGACTGCACTTAGGCAAAGTTGACAAAATACTTGTCAAAATTTGTGTTGTTCTTGTTGTTGTTGTTGTTGTTGTTGTAATTGCTGTGCTTCAAGTTTTGAAGCCGCATGCCAGCTGTGACTTCTGTGAGTTCGTGCAGACAAATCACGGCACGCCCCCTGCAAACGCCTCTTTAAGTAACTCCCTGCCCCCCAAACCATTTGGACCGCTGGCCATCAAACCGCAAACTTTACGAGTTGATAGCTAAAATAAAGTGGAGCATGCATTTGCCAGTACCCCCCACACCCCCCTACCGCCTCTCTCACTCTGTGGCTGGTTGAAGAACTTTGCCGCTGCCACTTCATGACATCATTTTATTTGCACTCAATCTCAGTTTTGCTTGCGCCGCCTGCGCAAAACTTTACCACAAAAGTTGGTTAGAAATGCTTTTGATTTGGTGTTGCCCAAACGCTTTAGTTCCGTTGCTTTCTTTCCAGCTTACGCTCTTGTTGCTTTCTTTCTTTCTTCCTTTATTTCTTTCTTTCTTTCTTTCATTTGTTCTTTCATTCAGCACTCAATGCTACTCCGAAATGCTAGTCAAACAAGCTGCCAAAATAGTTGCGAAAGGAACTGCACAACTACAGAGATACCCTATTAAAATTTATTCATTAAATGTTGTGAGATCTACTTCAACTTAAAATTAAAAATTAAATTAAAAAATAAAAATAATTATCAAAATAAATTAAAAAACGCTTAACGACTCTTTCATTATTGTTCCAAAATATTATTTAAATTTATACACAAATTTTCTCTTTCCAAACCAGGCTCGACAACATACTCAATATACCCACTTGAAGCTAAACTATAGTGTATAATAAAGTGGCAAAGTCTGTTGTCGTAATCGAAAAGAGAGAGGTGTACATGAAGTGAGAATGAGAGAGAGGGAGAGAGAGAGAGTGAGAAAAATAAAGCAAGCAAAAAAAAAACTATGTGCGTATGACAGTTTCAAACACTTCTAAAGACTTTTGAGTTATGCTGCTGGTTTGCGGAGCGAGGGGGCGTGGTAAAGCCGTCAAAATATGGCATGCAACCAAACTTTTGTGCGAACAGTTTTTCATATCATTTTTTTTCGTGTCTGCAGCAGAGGCAAAAACAACTTCCCCTGCGACTAAAACAAAATCTCAATGTGCAATTCAATTAAAGCGCAATTTGCAAGCAGGCGTCGTATTTTAGTTAGTTAACGACCAAATCCGGGCAAGCCAAATTTCTTGGGCGGATGGGATGTGCAGGGCGCCCAAAGCAAAGCACACCCCAGCATCCAAGCAGCCAAACCCAAACCCAAACCCCTCAACTCGAATTTAATAAGACTCATCAGTGCAAACGGAAATCGCTTGAGGAAATTGTATGTTTTAAGCAAAAGCAAAAGCATACATAATAAACCCATATAAAAGATTGTTGCATGCTGTTTGGGGAGCAACCAAATGAGCGAGCGGCGGGGGCGGGGGAGGCAACGCATAAATACCCACATTCGCAAATCGCAGCAGAGAGACGGAGAGGAAATAAAAAGAGATAGCCCCAGGCGGACAACGGCGAGGACAGAAGAGGAGAGGAAAGCGAATGTTATTAAAAAAGAAAGCAAAGCAACGAAACCAAACCAAAAAGCAATGCAAGAAAAATAAAGGCAGGCAACAAGAAGAAGAAGCAGCGCCAGAGTCATAAAATTTATTAAATGCCTAAAAGTATGACAGCTATAGACAATTTATGGGCGGAGACGGCTAAAAACTGTACAATAACGTAGAACGGCAGGGTTGGGGTTGGGGATGGAGATGGAGGTGGGGGTGTCTTGAATATGGAAATTAGTTGGCCAAGAATGCGCTGCGCAATAAGGTAGATCCTAGTCGAAATCACAGAGGAGTCATCTACACTGTTAGGCTGTAATCAAGAGCTGAAAGCTGCTGGCCCTTAAATAAGCGCTTCAAATAAAGCTGAGATTGGAATGAAATAAAAGATGCTCAAGAATATCATTTATATGCTAAACTCCAAACTCTCGCTAAATTCCCACAAAATACTGAAGTAAAAACCAAAGAGATTTTCCAATATTTTAATCTCTAAAATAATACAGCATTAATAATTAAAGCTCCGCCCTATCAATATTCCCATATAATAACTAAGCCTGTTCTCAAGAAACCTATGCCACTGCCAAGTAGCACAATGTCTTGAATATTAACTGTTTAAGCTAGCTCAACACGTGCCACACTTGTTTCTTCATTAATGAAATGGACATTTTGTCCACTGCCCCCCAAAGATGACACTCAAAACAAGGCAAACAACCAAAAAAAAAACCTTTGCATATTTATAGGCGCAGCGCATAAAATTTACACTAATTTAAAGTGGAAACCAGAAACGCCTCCTTTGCTAGTCATTGTCAGGCTAGCTTCATAATTCATAGAGATGCCGAGAGTAGAGGAGCGCAGGAGGAGCGCCTGAGGAGCTCGGAAGTAGCTCGGGAAGGAGCAGCAGCCATATGGTCACGTGTTGAGCTCATAACTCAGGGCAATCGCATGGACTATTAAATTTAACGCACAGGACATTTGTAAGGATTTGCCAAAGTAGATGCCAACATTTGCTCACTAAGCATGCAAGTTTTTAATTAAAACAGCTGCTATTTAAACTTATTCGATGTCGTCGTCATCGTCATCGTCTAATCCATTTAAGGAATGACACCATAATCAATCCCTCTGCGAATGGCGGCAAATTATTGTCGCTTTTCTTGTGTTGGAACAATACAATTTTCGGATGTACGGCACTTTCTTGCGCAATTTTCCACTACATCGGATTAAAATGTGATATGTTTGGGCTTGTTTACACACACGCACACACAGGCGCTTGAATTGAAGGGGCAGAATGCTGCTGCAGGTTGTCGGGGGGGGAGGGTTGAGGGAGTCAGACATGTGTTTGTTTACGAACTTTTGGCAGCTTTGTTTGGGACTCACTCGCTGGAGTGGGTCTTAATTTCCGCTTCGTAAGCATTTCTCTGTTTTTTTTTCTCTCTTTTTTTTGCAACACACAGCTTTCTTTATTTCCTTTTTTTTGGGTGAGGGGGGGAGGGAAGAAGTGAGTGGGAAGCGTTGTGTGGGTTAGCGAAACAGAGGCAGACAACGTTTGTTTATTTTGGATTTGTTTGTCTTGTTCCCTTACAGCATTTTTTCCGTAGCGTCTTCTTTTTGCTTGAGTACTTCCGGTTGCGCCGGAACTGAAGATATAGACGAAGACACGCATGCAGCATGTCAAAAGCGGGTGCTTTAATTGTAACGAGTGCAAAATTGAATTGCAACAAATTCACCCCTGCTCTGCCACTATTGCCTCTATTTCGGAAATCATTCCATAAAGTCGGCAGCAATTGATTTCGACTTGAGGTAATTTGTGGCACATATTGCCAACTTGAACTTTAAGCAGCTTTTCGCAATTTTGACACGTAGTCAAAGTTTTTCCTGCTGCTGCTGCTGCTGCTGCTTCTTCTTCTTATTTTTCTCCTAAAATTAGGCGGCACGTTTTGTGTTTGTGTTTTGGAGTGCGAGTCGTGTGCACCTCGCTGGCGACATTTGCCGCATAATAAGTAAGACAAACACGCTCCGAACTCTGCTCAAAGATGTTTTATAAATTCTGCGTATGTATCGGAGTAGATAGTCTATGGTAATTAATAAAGCATACGTAATCCATGAAATCCGCGACATAAGATTTAATCTCTTCCCTAAAGCAAGAAGAGCAGCGTTTTTCTGTCATTGTCAAATTTAATGCAAGCTCTGATGTTAGAAAATAAAAACAGATGTTCAATATTATTTTATTTAATTATAAATTCATAATAATATGGAAAGCATTTTTTAAGAATATAAAAAATACAATTATAATAATAATACACCATTTAAAATTTAATAAATAGGAAAGTTAAAGATTAAATTAAATACAATTTAAAGTGTTTAGTAACATTTTAATTTTAAATAAAAAAAGGATATAATAAATAATAAATTCAACTGTAATAATTAAGGTCTAACCTTCTATGCAAGGCTTGGGATTATTCAGAAAGCAAAACCAGACAAACCAACAAATGAGAGTTAATCTCTTTTCAATCAATTTCGTAGTTTAAATTTAAATAAAGCAATTAGTTTTTAAAATGTAAATGCCATTAAAATGATGCTAATATATAAAACAAGCAAATGTTGTTTAATTGGAGTATTTAATAATAATTCAGTGTATCTCTAATCAATATATGAATTAATATTATATAATAAAGCAAACTTAATTAAGCAAAAGATACAGCATTTTCTAAGCATCTATATAAATCAGAGCGCATCATTTCCACATAATAACATTAAAGCACAAATGTTCATACATGTAATATTCCAAATATCCGGAGCATGTAATCTTTTGCCCTACAGCACAACTCCCACACCGACTCCGACTTTTGTCCTTTTCTGCAAGGGGGGTTGGGGGTTGTGGGTACATAAGTATGTGTGTTTATGCTACCCGGCACAGCTTCATTATGGCACATCATTTAATCTAATTTAAGGAGCTGGCTTGTTGTTGCATTCCATTTAGGGGCAGCAAGATTTGCGACTGATTTTTATTACCCCAACAAGAAGAAGAACAACAACAACAACAACGAGAGAAGGCGTTCGAAAAGCGCAATAATCGACATTTGGCACGCACACAGTAAAGGCCTAAAGGACGATAAACAGAGAGTACACACACATATAGAGAGAGTATAAAAATAAAGAGGAGTCAAAGATCCTTAAGCGTATGTGTTGGCTAAGCCAAGAGGACAACATTACATTTTATTATCTATTATTTCGTAGCGCCTAAAATGCCACTACATTAGCTCAAAAATCCAACACACGCACACACACACACAGACAACCAAACACACACAGGACATTTGGTTGGCAGCGCGACGCCGGAAGCCGCCAGCCGCAAAACGTAAACATTAAAACAGGAAACAGGAAGTCGGCTCTGCCACAAACACAAACACAGGCACACACACACACACACACTGGCACACACACACAATCAGACATAGTAATGTGCCCGACGCTGGTTATGATTATTTCGGCTCGGTGGCACCGTCGTCCTCATGTGTTTTGGCATTTATTATTTGTGTTTGGGTTTTCCTTTTTTTCACATTTTCACATATTTGCATGCTGGTTGGTTTTTGTTTTCTTTTAATACGTTTCATATATTTGTTGCCTCACACGTTGTCGCACATTGTTTTGCCACATTTTTAGGCGACTCCGGCGCCAGCTAATTCCTTATGCATAAAGTGTTGCCTTTTGTTAAGGACATGCTTGGGCAACGGCTTTTGTCGCCGCTGCATTGCAAATGAGCTGGTTAAATATTTCAAATTGCACCTTAAGTTGGATTTCCACACACGCTTTTTGTGCACAAACCAAAGAAACATTCTTTATATTAATCCACAGTCGCTAAAGAATGTTTCATGTTTGCTTGCCACGGGTTGTCACCAAAAAACATTTACGCGCACAACAGTTGTGTACGAGATTCCTTAACAATTGCCCAACGCGCAACGCTGCGAGGACGAACCGCGCGCCATCGATGCCCAACGAGCACTGAAAAGGACACGGCAGCAGCACCACGCAACACCAGCAGCAGCAATAGCAGCGGCATCAGCAGCAGCAGCAGTAGCCGTGACAACATTCAACAGAGGTATTTTCGCAAATTTCCCTTTTGATAAGGGTAATTTTATTTGGCCATGGCGTCGTCGCTCACTGGAAGCGACCCCAACTGCAGTTGACCTTAGCCTTCGCCTTAGCCGGCTTGGTTCAATGCACCACACAGCGGCTGAGGGTTGTCCTCACCAAAATACCCCTCGCGCATGTCATTTCCCCAAGGGTAATTCCAGCACGTTGCCAGTTTGGCAAGTTCTAACAGGTTGGCGCAAGTGACGTCATTGCCAGACAGGGGAAATATATTTCCCTTTGGCTTCTAGTTCCCCAGTTAATATTTACGGAAATTGTGTGAGGAAATTAAATTTCATGGCGAGAGATTTTTTAAGTTAAGGAAACAATGTTTCAAAACTAAAAATATATAAATTATTGTTGGCTCCCTTTTACTTATTAATTTAAATTTAAATTTATTAAATTCTATACAATTTTGCACAAAATGCAGTTAGAGGAAAAGTTCTTTAAATGAAAATTTAAAAGCTATCCGCTTTGCTCAATAAATAAAAGTATAAGCATTTTAATTAAAAACCCCATTTAAATCCTATCAATAAATACTTCGAATAGCTGTTATTTACGTAAAAAAGCTCTTAGGTTTTTTATTGAATTGAGGTAGAAGTCTATGAAGAAACTTAAGCGGTTCAATGAAACCTGTCATCAAAATATAACACAAAAAAAAACAATGTTTAGCAAATGCAATGGAATCCCTGAAGGGGGCAATGGGCTTCATTTCTGTTTGTTACTTTTTTATGAAACGACTCCTTTGCCATACATCATGTTTTGTCCATTGATAACCAACCAAACCCAACCCAACCCAACACAAACTGGCTGGAGACTGGAGAGCCCGCTGTGACTATAAAACAATAGAGTCGCAATTTCCGTGCGATGCGACAACACATGCAACAAAATAAAATGTAAATGCTACAGAAATGGCTAAAACCATCGAGGGAATTTCGGCAATAACTATAAAATGTCGCGTGCTACCAGCCATGCGAGGGGGGGAGATGGGGTAGCAGAAACTGGGGGTTCGGGGCATTCAAAAAGGGTCGACTTTGCTGCAGTCATTGGGTAAAGGATTAAAAAAAAAAAAGAATACTATCTCAATAGAACAATCTCGGACGGGGCTAGAGTAAAAAACCGAAAATTGAGGCAAAACATTCACCCACACACACACAAACAGCCCTGAAGAACGGCCTGATAAAAAACCGGGTGAAAATTTATGCAAAACAACAGATAGAAAAAAGTTACGAAAAAATCTTTAGAAAAACAAAACATACAAAGGCCACGTGCATAGAGGGACAGAGGGGCAGACAGAGGGACAAAAACGAAACAGACAGTTGGGACACTTTCGACTGATAATATTGTTTATAAATTCTTTGAGCCACGTTTTTAACACGCTTTCCAATTAAAACAACAATTCAAAGTTTAAACTTGAGCTAGGTAAGGGTTTGAAAATGAATACAGATATATCTGAAGGAAATAGCAACAGTCTATGGTCTAAAAGATACGCTAAAAGGAAAAATGTTTAAGATCCTTCCTATAGATATGCATACAGAGCTAAATTACTTACCCATCTAAATGAATGTTAGGGTCTTTAATTGAGAAATAGCAGTTTACTGTTGGTTTTGATATTTCGCACTTATAGACCCGCTTGAAAATTTAAAAAAATGCCAAGCTAGAATTTAAAAGTTTTATTGTATTTATTAAAAATAGTGTTGTTGTTATTTAATGACATTTATTTTGTTATTTTGCTTTGAATATTAAATTCAGTTCAAAGCTTCTCCTAAACCAAAAAAAAAAGGAAACAGATTTGAATTACACGTTTTATCTATACACATTTTATTTCATTTTTAAAAAAATATTGTTTTTTACAGCCAATAAACAATCCACTTGAATATTAGCAATTTGCCTATTAGACCTAATTTGGCACTTTTGGGTATATTCGGCATTTTGCAGTTTTCAAAGTTATAAACCATTTAGTGTTCCCTGCATTTGTGTCTAATCGCATTTCGTACCCATTCAATAAATGCAGCGTAAATTCCTTATAAAAAAGGGATATTCTAAATACCTATCGCGCAAACCAGTCTTGATTAGGCATAATATAATACCCTATGAAAAATGGGTTATTCTGTGCCAAGAATACTTACCAAACTAAATTCAATTTCGGAGTAAATTACCCACTTACACCGTAGCAAATTCATGAACCTTATTGTCAATTTTAGCTAGGACACATACCTAAGCACCAGTATTAGCAAGGACACGTTGATAGACTGGCAAAGCGAAGTTACCCACCTTTACGACTTTTCCTCGGTTACTCAAGAGATGGCGCCAACTGCAAGCTAGATGTCGCCACACAAATATTTTAAGGAATTTGGAAAACATTGCCTTTTAAAATACTTCTTCAAAGTTAACAATCAAACAAACGTAAGTTTTGAAAATACATAAGAAAATACAGTTATACATTATATAAATTATATACTGCAACTTAGTGAAAATTTTCAATACTTAAAATTCATTTGTTGGCCATCTGCGGAACATAAATCTACTTAATCCACCACTTTAACATCTGACAAATAACTGTCGCATGCTTGTCAAATTGGCCTACACACACACACATACAGATGCATATATTATATATAAGTGACTGCAGAATTCAGTTGCCGAGTGTCGCGACAAATTACGGGCTGTCAATAAAAAGTGTTTTGATTTTTCAACTTTGAGCTGCGGAGCTATCAATTCAATTCTATTGTACTCCTCAGCGAGGACGACAACTTGATATATTCTCCTCTGTCCTGCTCGACAGTCAGCAGCACCAGGACAGTTGCCACAAGAAGTAGTTTGCCCAGACAATTAATCATTTCAATTTTCCAAACGACTTGGCAAAAGTAGTCGATGACAAAACAATTTGCTAGCCTCCTCCTGGATACAATCCAAGCAAACTCAAGCTCAAGCAGGAGAGAGCCCAGGACACAGTTGCAATGTCAGCCAGCTGCTGTCATGTCCTCGTCCTTGTCCCTGTCAGTGAGTGGCATCCCTCCTCCTCTTCTCACCCTTCATTCACATTTGCATGTCGGGATTTCTCGGGTCCTCTACAGAAATTGCCTTTCACGCCCAACAATACGAGTTGGGCGAAAACAAATCCAAAACACTTGGCGATTTTAATGCAAACTAAATCCCAACTACGAGGGGTGCTTTCATAGCTCGCTGGTTATTCTCAAATTTATTATTCAGTTGGGCCGAAATCCCGGCGGTACTGCAATACCGGGCCAACCCGTGACAGAGGTGGAGCAAGCCCCTAGCACTCCGTCTGATTCCAAAAATCAGTTTAACATTTGTTGTTCTCCAATGGAGAAACTATCAGATGTTAAGCTGATAAGAACAGATACTACACTTTGATCTTAGCCATAAGGCCGAGAAGCGATAACTGCAACAAGATTTACCTCTAGTACTCTATATGGCCACAACTAAAACCAGTTGAGAATTGTAAGCGATGCACGTACAAAATTACCTAACGCACATTTACAGTCTTGGCGCAGTGGTGGTAGTTTTTACGGTTGTAGACCGAAGGTCGACCATATTTGGGCCGTTGTGGTGTAAGGGTGGTAAGTAGATGACACCTAATTTCATTTAGAGCAGTTGCATACCTAAGGGCTTGCTTCTTAATCACTTTTTCTTATAATTCCCAATCAGGTGAAGTATGGATTTGGGTATAGTCTAGGTGTTTGGTGGTGTTAATTCACTCTGGCTTCTCTTCAGTTGTCGAATAAATCTTTCGCCTTTTACTAAAGATTTCCGTGGAGAGGAGCACTCTAATGAGTCTAAACTCAATTTTTTAAGCGCCTGGCGGCATTTGCAAGCCGGGCCAATTACAAATACATAACGTGAAAATTAACTCATTTGATCATAATTTGCATATAAAGTCTCTTAGTTTTATGGTATGTATTAATTTAAGTTGTGTTCTGAGTGGTAATTCTCAAAGCAAATTATAAATACAACATTTTTATTGTATATTCACTCTTGTTCTTCAGCAAAGAAAATCTGAACTTCTATAAGAAACTAGGGTCACAAAATTTCTTTATTAGTCTCTCCGCCAATTATTGTCGAATGACGATTCCCCCACTCAGACGCAGTTTATGAGATGGACTTTATGTATTCTTACGATGATTTTCTTATAGTTCTTGTTGGGTGTTGCTGGTCTTTCATATATAAATTTTAATAAGTACATGAAATTACCTCTCCTTTGGCAGGTTTCAACGGTTGACGGTTCTTTTGCCACACTGCGGCTGCGTTTTAGGTCGAACCTTCAAAATGCCATAACTTTGTCAAAACTCAACGGATTTTCAAAAGCAAAGGCATTTTAATCATAGTTTGGCCTCTATATCAATCGTACATTTAAAGTTGAAAACATGATTTTGGGTCGGAACATAAGTCAAAATTATAGTCCGAAAATCGGCATATGGGCATAGGTCGAACCTTCAAAATGCCATAACTTCGTCAAAACTCAACGGATTTTCAAAAGGAAGGGCATTTTAATCATAGTTTGGCCTCTAGATCAATCGTACATTTAAAGTTGAAAACGTGATTTTGGGTCGGAACATATGTCAAAATTATAGTCCGAAAACCGGCATAAGTCAAAATTATAGTCCAAAAATCGGCATATAGGCATAGGTCGAACCTTCAAAATTCCATAACTTCGTCAAAACTCAACGGATTTTCAAAAGCAAGGGCATTTTAATCATAGTTTGGCCTCTAGATCAATCGTACATTTAAAGTTGAAAACGTGATTTTGGGTCGGAGCATAAGTCAAAATTATAGTCCGAAAATCGGCATATGGGCATAGGTCGAACCTTCAAAATGCCATAACTTCGTCAAAACTCAACGGATTTTCAAAAGGAAGGGCATTTTAATCATAGTTTGGCCTCTAGATCAATCGTACATTTAAAGTTGAAAACGTGATTTTGGGTCGGAACATATGTCAAAATTATAGTCCGAAAATCGGCATAAGTCAAAATTATAGTCCAAAAATCGGCATATAGGCATAGATCGAACCTTCAAAATGCCATAACTTCGTCAAAACTCAACGGATTTTCAAAAGCAAGGGCATTTTAATCATAGTTTGGCCTCTAGATCAATCGTACATTTCAAGTTGAAAACGTGATTTTGGGTCGGAACATAAGTCAAAATTATAGTCCGATAATCGACATATGGGCATAGGTCGAACCTTCAAAATGCCATAACTAGATCAATCGTCAACTGCCAAAAAAATGCGTATGTGGCAACACTTGAGTTGATATATGAAAATACGCCAAAGATCGGGGGACCTAAGGATTATGTCTGCCCACCTAATATAGAAAAAAATAAGTAAGATTGCAGCATCCGCTATGATTAAACAACCGCCGCTCTTCATCTAAAAAACTTCTTTTGACAGCAATGATTGTTATCAGAGTACAGTAAAATCACAGCTCTTTAGGAAGTCTGTTTTTCAATACACGACGACTGCGATATTTCTACAGAAATCGCCTTTCACGCCCAACAATGCGAGTTGCGCGAAAACAAATCCAACACACTTGGCGATTTTAATGCAAACTAAATCCCAACTACGAGGGCTTCTTTCATAGTCCCCTATTATTCTCAAATGTATTATTCAGTTGGGCCGAAATCCCGGCGGTACTGCAATACCGGGCCAACCCGTGACAGAGGTGGAGCAAGCCCCTAGCACTCCTTCTGATTCCAAAAATCAGTTTAACATTTGTTGTTCTCCAATGGAGAAACTATCAGATGTTAAGCTGATAAGAACAGATACTACACTTTGATCTTAGCCATAAGGCCGAGAAGCGATAACCTGAATTGAAAATATCTGCAGTACTCTATAATTTGTCTACTTGAACCAGTTGCGAATTGTAAGCGATGCACAAAATTAACTGATGCACACTTACTTAGGTAGGTAGGTAGGTTATACGGTTGTCAACCGAAGGTCCACACACATAGGCCATATTTGGCCCGTTGTGGTGCCGTGTAGAGACTTAGACAGAATGGTTAATAGAAGAAAGAAAAGGAGACAGAACGGACTACTACTGGACTAGACAAAAAACAAACAACCATGTCTGATTTATGTAAGCGATGCAAAGACTCAACGCTTACGACCTGGTTGTCGCCGGCTCACATTTACTTAAGGGTGGTGGTAATTATTTTCAAAGATTGTCGAAATTCATGTCTTTGCTTTTACCTAATTTAGGTGCTGTAGCCTAACTTAGGGGTTGTTCATGTGCAACTGGATAATTCTTACAATTCGCAACCAGTTAATGCATTTATCCCGGTAGAGTCTGGGTGTTTGGTGGTGTTAATTCACTCTGGCTTCTCTTCAGTTGTCGAATAAATCTTTCGCCTTTTACTAAAGATTTCCGTGGAGAGGAGCACTCTAATGAGTCTAAACTCAATTTTTTAAGCGCCTGGCGGCATTTGCAGCCGGGCCAATATTAAATAAATATCATTAAAAGTAGTTATCAATATTAGTCCATAATCTCAGCTTTGCCTTTGTCACATGGTTAAGGGAGCATATACATATTATGTTCATTTTGAGAAACCGACTGATTAGTATCTTATAATATAGTGATCATGTCGGATGTTTCTGATGAACAATACTTATGCATTCATCTGAGAATTCTTTCACAAGAAAGTGGTATTATGGTATATGGTATTATATTTTTTGGAAAATAGGTGTCACCTGCATTAATTGAATTTCATAATATGTTTTTGGCAGTTCTTCGCTGACAAAACGCGATTGCAGCTTTTAATTCGCATAAGAACAAAAATTCGTACTTAATTTTCGATTTAAAATTTATCATCCATACGAGATGCGGATCATTATTGCATATTGCCTATTCCCAAAATGGGGTTAATAATGATAAAAATACATTATTAAAACTTGTGTAGTGTTTTAAGAAAACTCATCTGGTGATATTTTCTATTGTCTAAAAATTGTTATGCAAAACAAACCTTACTTTAACAAACCATTTTGTGTATCTGAAACCCAAATACGGCGTCAATTGCTTTATTTCTATTTATTTTAATTGAATTACTTTTATCGATTTCAGCTTTTTTCTCTCGTTCGTATTCTGTGGCAACGCTGTGCATCTTCATCAATATGGCTGCATAAATAACGCATAAATTAGATGAGCGAATCCCGCAGGATATACAAGGATATTCAAGGAAGCAAATCAGTGCGACACGCGCCACACGCTTCGCATGCAAAATAGGCTTTGGTATAAAAAATGAATTATGTGCCTGCCACCATTTAGGGGACAGCAATGGACACAGGGGGTCAGGGTTTAGGGGGTCAGGGTTCAAATTACATTTGGCTAGTTCATAAAGCGCAGTCAAGTTTGACCAACGTTGCGCCCGGATGCCAACAAACAGACAAATACACAAATCTCAACGGCTTTACCTTTTTATTTTTATTTATTTTTTTGTTCATTTTTTGGCATTTTTTTTGTCTATTCTCTGTTCTCTTGTTTTTCTCTTTCTGTGACCATAAAAAGGCTCAAGTTTTTCCTTAGCTAAACTACCCGTCCGTAAATTTACATGCGAGCCAAAAGTTTTTCCCGTGAGCCTCAAACGTCGAACTTGAACTATAAAAATCCGACGGCCGCAAAACTTTCGAGTCACATAAACATAAATTGCGGCCGTAATTTTTGGTCAGGCTGCCAGGGAACGGTGGAGAGTGAAGGGTGCGATTGGCAGCGACAACTTCTAACTCTGTTCAATGTGTCTTCTCTGCCATGTTTGGTTTCGGGCTTTTGCGTTATTATAATTGGGCTTAAGTGTGCCGGTGGCGGAGTGCATAGTCATTACGGCCTATCCGAAAAGGAGTTAACATTATGTTTAATTTGTCTAATGCCCATTAAACCTTCTATTATTATTATTACACAGTCAGTCGTCAGTTGCTGCCAGCTTGGGACCCCAGCGCAAATAAATTATGAAGACTACCATAACAAAAACTTCCTTTTATGGCCTACATTATAATCGGTTATTTGTGGTTATGCTCTTTAAAGGGTTTGCTAAATTTAATTTGACAATATACATCTACACTTGGCAAAAAAAGCACTTATTTTAGAAAAAAACCTTACTTATTATTTTATTCAGAAATTAAAGTTGATGGATTTTACTATAAATAATAACAGATGATCATCCATCAAATCTAACACTTTAGCAGAAAGTATTTTGTCTAAAAATAAAAGATTAAGAAATCTACTTTTTGAAATTTGTTCTAATATTGATATAATAAATAAAACGTCTCCAGCTAATAGGAAACCATTTTTAGCTGGAAACGTGCTTGACCTGTTTCTTATATTATAAAGGTTATTGTAATTGATTATTAATGAGCCCTCTCGGGCTTCCAAAAATTGCCGTAGCGGACGGTATTTCACGTCCCCATGGCGGGGTATTGGTTAAAGTTTTCAACTAGCAATAATCGCACCTCAGTAGAACTTCATTGGTTACGATATCGCCTCTGCGCAAAGATAACTTCATACCAAATAGTAAGAGGATCTACAGGAGTTGAATGCTGAAATCAGTTGAGAATTGCAAGCATGCGTTGGGCTAAAATGCTTAAAAGTGTTGCATACTTTTAAGCCACTTGAGATTTGTCAAGGCCATTGCGATGACGACGTCAACAAATAAGGGGATGAAGGTAAACAAATTTGCAGCTGCATCTTTTTATCGTAACCAGACAAATGAGGAGCAGATGATATCAAAAATTAACATAAGAGGCGGATATAGATCTGAAAAATAAATAAATAATTTGTTAGAAATTATGTAAATAAAATGTATATAAAAATATAAAAAATTAATAAATAAATTAATTTATTTTGTTTATTAATAATTAATAAAAAATGATATACATAAAAAGCGATGGATCTGAAAATAAATAAATAAATTCTTAGAAATTATGTGTATAAAATGTAGATAAAAATATAAAAAAAATTAATAAATAAATTATCAGAAATAATTACTTTAACTAAGAAGTTTTATTTTGCTATTATGCTAAATAAGACCAAGACACATTGCATTAAGCTCTTTCATTTACATTAAAAAAACGGATATAAATCTAAAAAATAAATTATTAAAAATTATGTGCATAAAATGTAGATAAAAATATAAAAAAAAATTAATAAATAAATTATCAGAAATAATATTATTTTAACTAAGAAGTTTTATGCATAAAATTTAGATATTACTCTAAAAATAAATAAATATAAATAAAAAGTTATGGGACAAATTTATGCTAAATAAGCCCAAACACATTGCATTAAGCTCTTGAAGAGCCCATTTATCCATTAGTGATTATATAAGGGCCTCATTAAATAGGCTGCGCTATCAGCATCATCATCTTAGCCATCCACACTCTGGGCTTTAGGAACATCCTCCCCAATTGGCAGTCTATTAACTGCAAACGCTTTCAAACTGCCGCCAAAGTGTCGCATTGTCAGCCATTTAGTACAACAAAGTAATTTGGGCCCCAGATAGTTTTCATCCCCAACTCACCCCACCCCACCCCACCCCCAACCCCGTCGCTTATCCAGCCGATGCTCATTAACTATTATCATTGTCAAATTTCGTTGCATATTTATGCGTGTTTTTGGGGGGCCCAAGCGAAGCGTTGATTAAACTTCCCAGCACTTGAGCCATCTAATGAAATTAATAAAAAATTTATGCGAATGACAACATGGCTGACAACGAAATGGAAAGAAGGTCGGGTGGAGTGGAGGAGGTGGCTTGGCTGGTCGCCTACTCTAAAATGCTAAATAGCCACTTTTGCGGCAGGGCAGAAGCAACAACATTTTTTTTCGCTTTTCGTTTTTTTTGGTCCGAGCCTTCTGTCATAAAAGATTGAACAAGTTTGCAGGCAGAGGCCAAGTGCAGAGTGCTCCCAAAGTCAAGAGTGTCAAAGGCACAGAAGACAACATGATGAAGAACAGCTATCCACCCACCCTCCCTGGAGCTGAAGAGTCGGAGGACAAAGACAGCGATGTTGCGACGTTTGGAATACCGGAAATCCGTTTCATGACAAATGCGTCACATTGTCGTGCCGGAGTGTTAAGCGAGAAATGGTGTGTGTGGGGAGAGGTAGGGGCGAGTGGCGAGGGGCCATGTTTGTAGTAGTACAACTAAGCCGGCAAACAGGCAATGAAATTCCTTCAATGGCAGCACGTGACTTGCCAGCAGCAAAAGCAGAGAGCGATGCGGCGACATTGACATTGAGAGAGCAAACACACAGAGAGAGAGTGACAGAGAGAGAGAGTGAGAGAGAGAGAGAGAGTAAGAGAGCGCGCCTGCGCTTCTGCTTCAAAACAGTAACCCGGCAATCTCAATGTGCCGGCAGCAGTCTCAGTCTCAGTCACAGTCTCAGCCTCAGTCTCAGCCTCAGCTTTGGCATAACTTTAGCATTTTAATGAGAAATCCATATTTATGTTGTTTGTTTTGCCAAAAAAGAAAAAAATACGAAAACAACAACGGGAAAAAAGTTGTCTGCTTGTTGTTGTTTTTGTTGTTGGGGGCAGCATATGCGGCGAAAAGTGAAATTACAGCATTTGGGGGGAAGAACATTCTTGTTGCTTGAGGCACTTATGCAGGGCAGACTTGTGTGGCGGCATTTTGCAATCACTTTTAATGGGCTGCGTCTAGAGGCGCCATATGGCAGTAATACCTACGCCAGGCAGCCAGTCCACTCCAAAAGAAGACGGACAAACAACAACAGATAACCAAACATTAGAATCCTATTAACATTTTCATTAGGACGTGGAGTAAGGCTCCAGACGATTCATTCATAGTTTAATATGACAATTATAAATTCTTTCATGTTGTTAAAATTTGAATTTTAACAATTAGTTTGACAATCTATTAGTAATTTTCAAAAATAATACTATTTTGTTCTTTTTTTGAAAATCGCTTACGAGTTGACAAGATTCTGAATGCTTTGACAAGATCTGAATGCTTGTGAAATCTATCAAAATATTTACTATAGATTTTGGAATATAAATATCCCAACTAATCAACTAAATTTTTATTATATTTTTAAATTTTGACTTATGATCCGAACCAAAATCACGTTTTCAACTTTAAATGTACGATTGATCTAGAGGCCAAACTATGATTAAAATGCTGTTGCTTTTGAAAATCCGTTGAGTTTTGACGAAGTTATGGCATTTTGAAGGTTCGACCTATGCTCATATGCCGATTTTCGGACTATAATTTTGACATTTGTTCCGACCCAAAATCACGTTTTCAACTTTAAACGTACGATTGATCTAGAGGCCAAACTATGATTAAAATGCCCTTCCTTTTGAAAATGCGTTGAGTTTTGACGAAGTTATGGCATTTTGAAGGTTCGACCTATGCCGATATGCCGATATGCCGATTTTCGGACTATAATTTTGACTTATGATCCGACCCAAAATCACGCTTTCAACTTTAAACGTACGATTGATCTAGAGGCCAAACTATGGTTAAAATGCCCTTCCTTTTGAAAATCCGTTGAGTTTTGACGAAGTTATGGCATTTTGAAGGTTCGAACTATGCTCATATGCCGATTTTCGGACTATAATTTTGACATTTGTTCCGACCCAAAATCACGTTTTCAACTTTAAACGTACGATTGATCTAGAGGCCAAACTATGATTAAAATGCCCTTCCTTTTGAAAATGCGTTGAGTTTTGACGAAGTTATGGCATTTTGAAGGTTCGACCTATGCCCATATGCCGATTTTCGGACTATAATTTTGACTTATGATCCGACCCAAAATCACGCTTTCAACTTTAAACGTACGATTGATCTAGAGGCCAAACTATGGTTAAAATGCCCTTCCTTTTGAAAATCCGTTGAGTTTTGACGAAGTTATGGCATTTTGAAGGTTCGACCTATGCTCATATGCCGATTTTCGGACTATAATTTTGACATTTGTTCCGACCCAAAATCACGTTTTCAACTTTAAATGTACGATTGATCTAGAGGCCAAACTATGATTAAAATGCCCTTCCTTTTGAAAATGCGTTGAGTTTTGACGAAGTTATGGCATTTTGAAGGTTCGACCTATGCCGATATGCCGATTTTCGGACTATAATTTTGACTTCACGTTTCACGTTTTCAACTTTAAATGTACGATTGATCTAGAGGCCAAACTATGATTAAAATGCCCTTCCTTTTGAAAATCCGTTAAGTTTTGACGAAGTTATGGCATTTTGAAGGTTCGACCTATGCCTATATGCCGATTTTTTGACTATAATTTTGACTTATGCCGATTTTCGGACTATAATTTTGACTTATGTTCCGACCCAAAATCACGTTTTCAACTTTAAATGTACGATTGATCTAGAGGCCAAACTATAATTAAAATGCCCTTGCTTTTGAAAATCCGTTGAGTTTTGACGAAGTTATGGCATTTTGAAGGTTCGACCTATGCCTATATGCCGATTTTTTGACTATAATTTTGACTTATGCCGATTTTCGGACTATAATTTTGACATATGTTCCGACCCAAAATCACCTTCTCAACTTTAAACGTACGATTGATCTAGAGGCCAAACTATGATTAAAATGCCCTTGCTTTTGAAAATCCGTTGAGTTTTGACGAAGTTATGGCATTTTGAAGGTTCGAGCTATGCCTATATGCCGATTTTTTGACTATAATTTTGACTTATGCCGATTTTCGGACTATAATTTTGACTTATGTTCCGACCCAAAATCACGTTTTCAACTTTAAATGTACGATTGATCTAGAGGCCAAACTATGATTAAAATGCCCTTCCTTTTGAAAATCCGATGAGTTTTGACGAAGTTATGGCATTTTTAAGGTTCGACCTATGCCTATATGCCGATTTTTGGACTATAATTTTGACTTATGCCGATTTTCGGACTATAATTTTGACTTATGTTCCGACCCAAAATCACGTTTTCAACTTTAAATGTACGATTGATCTAGAGGCCAAACTATGATTAAAATGCCCTTGCTTTTGAAAATCCGTTGAGTTTTGACGAAGTTATGGCATTTTAGAGGTTCGACCTATGCCTATATGCCGATTTTTTGACTATAATTTTGACTTATGCCGATTTTTGGACTATAATTTTGACATATGTTCCGACCCAAAATCACCTTCTCAACTTTAAACGTACGATTGATCTAGAGGCCAAACTATGATTAAAATGCCCTTGCTTTTGAAAATCCGTTGAGTTTTGACGAAGTTATGGCATTTTTAAGGTTCGACCTATGCCTATATGCCGATTTTTGGACTATAATTTTGACTTATGCCGATTTTCGGACTATAATTTTGACTTATGTTCCGACCCAAAATGACGTATTCAACTTTAAATGTACGATTGATCTAGAGGCCAAACTATGATTAAAATGCCCTTGCTTTTGAAAATCCGTTGAGTTTTGACGAAGTTATGGCATTTTGAAGGTTCGACCTATGCCTATATGCCGATTTTTGGACTATAATTTTGACTTATGCCGATTTTCGGACTATAATTTTGACATATGTTCCGACCCAAAATCACCTTCTCAACTTTAAACGTACGATTGATCTAGAGGCCAAACTATGATTAAAATGCCCTTGCTTTTGAAAATCCGTTGAGTTTTGACGAAGTTATGGCATTTTGAAGGTTCGACCTATGCCCATATGCCGATTTTCGGACTATAATTTTGACTAATGTTCCGACCCAAAATCACGTTTTCAACTTTAAATGTACGATTGATCTAGAGGCCAAACTATGGTTAAAATGCCCTTCCTTTTGAAAATCCGTTGAGTTTTGACGAAGTTATGGCATTTTGAAGGTTCGACCTAAAAGGCAGCCGCAGTGTGGCAAAAGAACCGTCAACCGTTGAAACCTGCCAAAGGAGAGGTAATTTCATGTCCTTATTAAAATTTATATATGAAAGACCAGCAACACCAAACAAGAACTATAAGAAAATCATCGTAAAATTTATGCAAACTTCGAGAGAGTACATAAAGTCCATCTCATAAACTGCGTCTAGGTGGGGGAATCGTCATTCGACAATAATTGGCGAAGTGACTCTATATAATAAAGAAATGTTGTGACCCTAGTTTATTATAGAAGTTCAGATTTTCTTTGCTGAAGAACAAGAGTGAATATACTATAAAAATATTGTATTTATAATTGGCTTTTAGAATTAGTCTGTGAAGAAGCACTCAAAACTTAACTTAAATCGATACATACCCTAAAACTAAGAGACTTTATATGCAAATTATGATCAAATGAGTTAATTTTCATGTTATGTATTTGTAATTGGCCCGGCTTGCAAATGCCGCCAGGCGCTTAAAAAATTGAGTTTAGACTCATTAGAGTGCCCCTCTCCACGGAAATCTTTAGTAAAAGGCGAAAGATTTATTCGACAACTGAAGAGAAGCCAGAGTGAATTAACACCACCAAACACCTAGACTATACCCAAATCCATACTTCAACTGATTGGGAATTACAAGAAAAAGCGATTAAGAAGCAAGCCCATAGGTATGCAACTGCTCTAAATGAAATAAGGTGTCAACTACTTACCACCCTTACACCACAACTGGCCAAATATGGCATATGTGTGTCGACCCTCGGTCGACAACCGTAAAAACTACCTACCACCATTAAAGGAAAGACTGCAAATGTGCATCAGGTAATTTTGTGCGTGCATCGCTTACAATTCTCAACTGGTTTTAGATGTGGCCATATAGAGTAGTAGAGTTAAATCTTGTTTGAGTTATCGCTTCTCGGCCTTATGGCTAAGATCAAAGTGTAGTATCTGTTCTTATCAGCTTAACATCTGATAGTTTCTCCATTGGAGAACAACAAATGTTAAACTGATTTTTGGAATCAGACGGAGTGCTAGGGGCTTGCTCCACCTCTGTCACGGGTTGGCCCGGTATTGCAGTACCGCCGGGATTTCGGCCCAACTGAATAATAAATTTGAGAATAACCAGCGAGCTATGAAAGCACACCTCGTAGTTGGGATTTAGTTTGCATTAAAATCGCCAAGTGTTTTGGATTTGTTTTCGCCCAACTCGCATTGTTGGGCGTGAAAGGCAATTTCTGTAGAAATATCGCAGTCATCGTGTATTGAAAAACAGACTTCCTAAAGAGCTGTGATTTCACTGTACTCTGATAACAATCATTGCTGCCAAAAGAAGTTTTTTTGATGAAGAGCGGCGGCTTTTTAATCATAGCGGATGCTGCAATCTTACTAATTTTTTTCTATATTAGGTGGTTAGACATAATCCTTAGCTCCCGATCTTTGGCGTATTTTCATATATCAACTCAAGTGTTGCCACAGTGTTATACTAAAGGATGCCAGATCGTAAAAAAAAGTAATAAATTTTTTTTTGTTATGGCCTTTTTATCGTTATGTTGTTTACTTGTGGGTTAAAATTAATTACGCATTTCTTTGGCAGTTGACGAAATTATGACATTTTAAAGGTTCGACCTATGCCTGATTACGTCCGACTGCAACGTTCTCTCTTGTTTAGTTTATATATTCTCCCGCCTGGAATTGTTTTTAAAGATTCATCGAGAAAAATTGCAATTATATTATTTAAGATTGGGTTAGGTCTGCAAAATCGTTAAGATATTTATTTATTGTAGTTTCGAAAGAGCATTTACCATTCTAATAGTGCTTCACAACTGGAGTTTTTATCTTTTATCTGCTGGTATTTGCTTTTTTGCTTGTGTGCCGAAATATAAATGGACTTTTAACTATGCCACGTCGGCGTCGTGTCACAATAGAGTCATAACGCCATCATTCCGACAAAAGCCATAAAAATAGCGGCTTAAATAGCAACAGCATGTCTAGCATTTTGCCGCTGCTCGCCACTTCGTCCTGGGAAAACCCTGGGAAAATAAAGTCGAGACGTCGCTTCATTCACGTGGCTGCAAAAAGCGTCCACTTCACACTTTTTGCACTGCCACTTTTTGCCAGGCTTTAATAAAGAGGCAACAACAAACAGCGGGCAACAATTTTATGCTTTTATTGTGCAAATAAAAACACGCGGAAACTACTTAATCAAGTTCCATTCGCAGCCCAGACCCTAAACCAGACCCACATATATACAGACAGACAGAAAGACATATATTTATATTTATATTTATATATATGTATATATAGACAACACACACAGACACAAAGAGAGAGAGTCACATAGTCTATGGTAAAGCGGCAGCGTCGTTTTGTATGCAACGGAAAGCAAAAACAAAGCCTGGCTAACAGCAAACTTTGCCGGCGCTTTTTTATGTGATTATAAGAGCCAAAAAACAACAAATACAACAAAAAGAAATTAACATGGGAACGCCAAAAGCTGAGACAACAAAAACGCTTCTCGACATAAGCGAATTGCAGTTGCTCTGCCAAAAGTTTAAGCAGAACAAAGTTAAAGGCTCAAGCGCCAGGATAAGAATAATATAAAAAGGATCAGTTTCCAGATTAGCTTAAGCATATTAAATTAAAGAGATCTTTTGATTGTTTGTGCAGTGTGTTGCACAATAATATATAAAATATATATAGTTATTTATTTATATATAATAGCATAATAATAGCATAACGAATAACTAAAGCACAGCATGATCAATCACTGGAATATTTACTTATATTTAATAAAAAAAAAAACTAAATATTTATAATTAAACTGGTGGCATAAAAACTAACTTACTTTGAAAAGATTGTTGAAATTGTTATCAATTATTGTAGTATACATCTTCTTTACTTCTTTTTTTCACGAATACAAATTGTATTTTAAAAACAACAAAATAAAGTTACTATAAACTTAGAAAACATGCAACTTATTTAACCTATATTTATGCCAACATTATCAACTCTATCTTTGGCCAGTTGCGTATCTTTTCACACGTCTAATAGACCCCATTAAGCTATTAATTCAACCCGAATTTTTCGTTTGTGGCCCCAAGAATGTTTCGCTCCAACTAGAGTTGAAATTTATGACAACAATTAGTGGGCGGGGCCGGGCGGGGCGTGCACCCGAACCGAGGAAACCTAAATACAAAACAAGAAAGCCGAAAAACAAAAGTCTTCAATTAATTTGTTGAGCTGCTCAGACAACAAAACGCGCGCATCAATCAAGACCCAGTCAAAGGAGAGAAGCACCAGGAACGAACCCTTGTCCGCGGGTGTGAAAAATCGACAAATGGACGCAAGTTGCAAGAGTGTTTGTGGCAAGTGGGTCGCGTGCCGCTGTTGCAGAGGCGGAGCCCGAAGCTCGTAAATAAATGTCTTATTTTTAATTACCGCACTCAAGTTGAATTTTAAATGCCGACACTTGAAGTGGTTCAGGTTTCTTCCGATAGCCTGACAATCACTTACCTGTATCGTTTCCGTTGCGGAATATTTCCGATTATAGTCGACATGATGGAGGTTCGGCATACTGACTTGCCGTGGGCTGGCCTCACTGATAATGACTATGCGATAAGGATGTTGAACACGTGTCCTTGTCCTTCCTGTCTTCGGCTATGGGGGGTTGCTAGCGCCAGGCTCTGTCTCCGCTTGTGTCTTTGGGGTAGTAGTACTTGCTCTACATCGAGATATGTCACTTTATTATACATTTGTGTTAATTTTTGTTGTTGCCCACGCTTCAAATGGTTTAATTTGGCTGCAAAAGAGGAGGAAAGAGTGCCAAAGGAAAAAAGTAAATATCAAAATGAATTCCAGCTAAAGTTCAAGTTGGGAAAAAGTGTAAATTACTTTCTCTAGAAAAAAAAATCTACCCCTGGGCTTGTTTACCCATGTCGATATTGTTAATACGCCACGTGTAACCCAGCAGGCAATATGTGTGCTGGAGAGAGACAGCGAGAGAGTGAGAGGGGGATGTGGCACGGGCGGTTGGGTTTGCCGGATTTATTGCCAAGTTTACGCTACGTGCCTGGACTAAATTTATAAGCCAAATCCACACACACACACACACACACACACACTCGCACGCATACACAAACAAAAAGGCAATATTCACAGCCAAGAAAGTCTGGCAACTTTGATGCACAATGCGGCTCAGTTGATTAGAAGTATTTACAAAGGACTGCAAATATCTGAGCAGGCTTTAAAAAGTTTGTGCTTATGCTTATATGTATATATACATACATATATATATTTATATATATATATTGCATTTTAACTTTAAATACTTTTCGTTATTCACATTGTGATTTTAAACGAGATGCAGTTGGATATATTGCCTTGACTCGTGTTGTTTCATTATGAATCTAACATTAATGAGTATATCCTCTTTTTGTGCAGATATATTATTTCCTGTGCAAGGCTTTATATAATGTTTAGGTAGTAGGATAAAATATTTACGCGTAGGAATCATTTTCAATGAGCGCCATTTTCTTAGCTTTCTGGCCAAAATCCAAGCGATTTGCCTAAAACAACGTAACAACTGGTTTTGGCTGCTAATTTAACACTGAATTTGGAAACACGATTTGAATTGAATTCTATCAAACGCTAAAACAAAAGATATATCAAAGATTGATTATTCTTTTCGCTCCAAATAAAAGCACACAAAGTAACCCAATAAAGTAGGCAGATAGTCAATTCTGAATTGCTACTATTTAAGCCCTCTCCCCCCTGGGAGATATATGTATATATGTGCACGTATCAACTGTTTAGGAATTCATCATCATGTGTTAGACGCTTCAACTAACTAATTAGCACAACAGTTTAATTCGAGCGATGCGACTTGCATGTCTTGATTTGCAAAGACAGAAGCCGAGAAGAAGATTAAAGAGACGTGGTAAAATACTCCCCCCTGCCAAGGAAGCTGACTGAAACTACCTCTGCCTTTTCCTTGAGCTGCCTTCACTGGTGGTAGTGGTGTTTTGACAAGGCTAATTGACTTTTCTAACCATCATAAATGTTGACACGCATAAAAAGCAGCCGCAGTGTGGCAAAAGAACCGTCAACCGTTGAAAGAAAAGCGCAACAGCTGCCAAAGGCGAGGCATTTTCCGACGCTTATTAAACTTTATATAGTATATGCACGGACCAGCAACACCCAACAAGAACTATAAGAAAATCATTGTTAAATTTATGCAAACTTCGAGAGAGTACATAAAGTCCATCTCATAAACTGCGTCTGGGTGGGGGAATCGTCATTCGACAATAATTGGCGGAGAGACTCTATATAATAAAGAAATTTTGTGACCCTAGTTTCTTATAGAATATGCTAATTTTGTTGCTGAACAAGAGTGAATATACAATAAAAATATTGTATTTATAATTGGCTTTTAGAATTGGTCTGTGAAGAAGCACTCAAAACTCAACTTAAATCGATACATACCCTAAAACTAAGAGACTTTATATGCAAATTTAATCAAATGAGATAATTTTCATGTTATATATTTGTAATTGGCCCGGCTTGCAAATGCCGCCAGGCGCTTAAAAAATTGAGTTTAGACTCATTAGAGTGCTCCTCTCCACGGAAATCTTTAGTAAAAGGCGAAAGATTTATTCGACAACTGAAGAGAAGCCAGAGTGAATTAACACCACCAAACACCTAGACTATACCCAAATCCATACTTCAACTGATTGGGAATTACAAGAAAAAGTGATTAAGAAGCAAGCCCTTAGGTATGCAACTGCTCTAAATGAAATTAGGTGTCAACTACTTACCACCCTTACACCACAACTGGCCAAATATGGCATATGTGTATCGACCCTCGACAACCGTAAAAACTACCTACCACCATTAAAGGAAAGACTGCAAATGTGCATCAGGTAATTTTGTACGTGCATCGCTTACAATTCTCAACTGGTTTTAGATGTGGCCTTATAGAGTACTAGAGTTAACTCTTGTTTGAGTTATCGCTTCTCGGCCTTATGGCTAAGATCAAAGTGTAGTATCTGTTCTTATCAGCTTAACATCTGATAGTTTCTCCATTGGAGAACAACAAATGTTAAACTGATTTTTGGAATCAGACGGAGTGCTAGGGGCTTGCTCCACCTCTGTCACGGGTTGGCCCGGTATTGCAGTACCGCCGGGATTTCGGCCCAACTAAATAATGAATTTAAGAGTAACAGGGAACTATGAAATCGGCTCCCGTAGTATGGATTTAGCATGCACTTTAAGCGGCAAGCAATTTGAATTTCACTTGGGAATGACCCCGAACTTCACAGTCGTCGAGTGATAAAAACCAGACTTCCTACTGAGCTGTGATTTCGCTATACTCTGATAATATGCAATACTAAAAGAAGTCTTTTTGATGAAGAGAGGCTATTTAATATGCTGCAACCTTACTTATTTTTTAGTACAAACAGAATAAACTGTATAGTAGGTCGCCATAATCCTTAGCTCCCAATCTTTGGCGTATTTTCATATATCAAATCAAGTGTTGCCATAGTGAGTGTTACACAAAAGGATGCCAGATCGTAAAAAATTGTAACAAATTTGCTTTTGTTATGGCCTTTTTATCGTTATGTTGTTTACTTGTGGGTTAAAATTAATGACGCATTTCATTGGCGGCGGCACTGAAATGTGCTGTGGCAGCTTTAATAAATTTCCAGATGAGTTGTTGGCCGCCTGCCGCCATAACACTAATTAAGTGCAACAACAAAAAGAGGATAGCTTGTAACAACTACGAACCACTAAAAACAACAGCAACTCATTTTGTGCCCTGCGGGAAGTAAGCAGCAGTCAAGTTGATTTTCATTCCAGGAAGAGAGCTCCTTATGTTGTTCCATATGCTGCAGGACCTAAATTTGTTAGCTGCTTATTTGTGGATGTTTGTGTACTTGTAAATGTGTGTGTTCATTTCGCAGATGTTAATCTGAAATCACATAAGGACCACTGGATATATACAATAATACATTGAATGGTTTAATAATTGAGTTAATGCCACTCAAGGCTTAATTTCTGTTGACCCGCAGCGCTTAAAGCCGATTGCAACATATGCAAATGGAGCATTGAATCGAATCGAATCGAAGTGGACTTAATTTAAGAGTCCTGCCACGCACCAATGCAGCAGACAGACGTCTCACTCTGCAGAGGTTGAGGTCAGCACTTGGCAATGCACCGCACAACTGCCGTCAAGTGGCAAGTGGCTACCAGCAAGTAGCAAGTGGCAAGTGGCAAGCGGCATGTGACTAAAAAAGCCAACTGCAACAGCACAAGTAGCAGCTAGCAACTAAGCAGTCATAAATTATGCAGCAACATAGTCAAAGGACAACAGCAACCAACGACAGCAACAAGCAACAAGGACATGCACTAGAAATGCCAAGCCATTGCCCTGCCATCCCTCTTCCCCCCATCCCCATCCCCATCCCCATCCTTAACCCACACAACCCACACCTCATCCAACTGTATATCAACTCCATGCAATACTCGAAGTGGCTCAGCAGTTAATAAGAACTAGTGCGGGTGGTGGAGGCGCCACAACATAGTCGTCGCTGCAATGCGGTGCAGCAGTTGCAAATTATGACAAACCAGAAAACTTGTGGCCTAATGGCACAATGGGAAAATTAACAATGCACAATGCACAATGCACGATGCACTAGCAAAATATGCACAGTAATTTAAAACAATGCAGTCGCAAGAAATATAATAAAATAATAAAATAGTTAAGAACTTAACTAGTTAAGTTAGTTAAGAAAAGATAATACAAAAATTAAAATTTATTGAAGATTTAATTAATTTTTGAGGCAGTACAGAAAATACAGAAAAGTACACATTTTTAAAGAAATTAATTAATATTAATATAATTAAACATCAAAGCTACTTTGAGCTGTTATGAAAAGAACCCGATTTTGGAAGTACTTGACTAATTTTATTAAATTTTTGTTATAATCTCCTATGCAATAAAGCAAGAAATATGTTACGTGAAAATTAAAATAACGAAATTTTGCAAAAGATTAGTGCACAAATATTTAAATCAACATAATTAATCTAATGCACACAACAATATAATTTGTATGCAATAAAATCACAAAATTGTAATGCTCTCTAATCCGATTTGTTCCTCTTTCATATTTGATGATAATCCGCTTATGTTCCATGGCATATTATTAAAAGATAAGCCGATTACATCATACACTTAAAATTTTATTTAAAATAAAGACTGGCAATTGGTTATAATTATGCCGCATAAGTGTGAAACCACATTTGTGAAATATAAAATGAAAAACCCAAAACTTTTCCGCCCATAGTACTTGAAAGACACTCAACTCGTTGTAGTCAAATGTTTCTATTCTAGTTGTTGGCATAAGCCAAGTCACAATGCAACAACAACAACAACAACTTGTCAAAGAACTTTATGAAAAACTATGCAACAGACTTGAGCCAAAAAGTTTGTGGCCCAAAGTTGAAATTGCAGCTAAATGCCCAACAGGTTAATGGCAAGAAAAACCATCTGCCGACTTTCGCAGACAGCTCGCAGCTAATTGCAGCAACTAACAATTTCAAACATTGCCATCGCTATGACAATTTACACAATGAGGCAACCCCTTGCTCTGCCACGCCTCCTCTTCCATGCCCCATGTTATCGCATCTCTGCGCCAGCAGCTTGACAATGTTCAGGGACATTAACTTGGCTCATTGTTGCCAACAACAGATGGATAGAAGCTGTGCAAAAAAAACTTAATGAAGTTTACAGTTACAGTGCAGCAATTTAATTAGATTAAATTAAGTTTTGGGCAACAACAGCAGACAGGCAACAACTCTTGACAAAGTTCAAACCATTTGTCAGCCGCAATCATCACCGCAGCCGCCAAAAACTTTCCCAAAAATGCCAGCACACAAAATGAAAAATAAAGAAGAAGAAAAAGAAAAACAACAACCAGAAATCAATAAATTAGACGGGCACTTTTGACAGAGCTCAACGCGAAAGCCAAATCCCCCACAAAAATAAACCCAAAAAAAAAAAAAAAAAATGGGAAATGTTACCGAAATATAAACAACAGAGGAAAAAGCGAAAGGCGAGCGATAAAAATTTATTGTTATCCTCAAAAAACAAGTGAAACAATCAGCAATAAAAACAAAATAGCAAAATGCCTTAAGCAATGCTGAAGTTTAAATGCTCTATATAGAGTATATACCGAAATTCTTTAAATATTAAAAAAAAATCACTTGAATTATTTTATCAATTGTTAAAAAGAACGTAATTTCCACAGCAAAATTCAATGTCATTTAGGTAATTAATTTAATCATAAACAAAGTGAACCTACAAATATAGTTACCATGGCCTAATGCTTAAATCGTATTAGTTTAAAATTAAATAACTAACAATATTAAAATGTTAACTTAATTGATTTGTTTATATGTTTTGGCGTTGTTGTGCTGAAAAGGTGCTGCTGACTGCAACAATTTGCCTAGTTGTAGTTTGAATCTCGATAACATTTTTAGTTGCAACAAGAGATGCTGCTGAGAAACAATGATCTGCTCAAAATCATGATACCCTGCATATTAAAGAGTACACAAAAGGAGCACACAAACAAATAGAAGTAAAATCAGCAGATATCAGCTGCAACGGTGTGTGGCAAGTAATTTAGGCGTTGAATACTTGTAGGCCACAAAATGCGTGCAAATACTTCTTGAGCGGCGTTATTTTGGGGCCTAAGCCCCGTCAGGACTTAGCACGGCTGTTAGCCGTATTAAACGGATCTTGGGTAGGCAGTTGCTGCCGGGCTAGGCAGTTTAAACCTGAAGACAAGGCAAATTTTGGCAGCTGCGATTTTCAATTCGAAAGGAAAACAGCCAAGTATAAACAAACAGGACCATAACGGTAAAAGCACAACACCCTAAACAAGTATGCGGCTTGAGTACAAAAGGAAAACACTTGAAAATTGAAGTGGATGCGGTACACAAAAGTTGGCCATGTTACCCACTTGTTTACGCTTGTAGTTTTTTGATTGAATTTTTCGGCTCCACCGAATCGAGTGAGTAAAGTGGCGGTAAAGTCGGAAGGGAGTGGAGTGGAGGGTTGACCTGGCTTAGAAGCAACAATTTGCCACACACATATACACAAATTATGGGCATAGGGCAGACGTTGCAACAAATCTAATAAAAAATTAACAAACCCAAAACAGAACGCAGCCACAGATACACACACACACACACATACCAATACACATACATATTCACATGTATCTTGCCACTTGCAACGGTTTGTACCTGAACCCACAGGCGACACAGGACACCCCCAGTCTGTCCACGAATTGCTATGCACAGAGGACCAAAATCGAAAAAGCGCGCAAAATGCAGGCCAAATGGGGTTACCAAATAGCGCCGTCAATTCCCAATGGACAACACAATGAGTTGCACAGTGACACACATCGTTGAATTTATTAAAAAAAAAAAAAACTAAAAGATTGAATTCAATTTAATAATTGATCAAAGATTGACTACCCAAAAAGATTTACAATAAAATATTCTACATAGACTGATAGTCATTTCTGAATATCTACTATTTAAGCCCCTCTTAACTGATTAGGAATTCACCATTATGTGTTTGACGTTATAACTATTTAAATTAGATAAACAATTTAAATCGAACAATGATTTGCTTGTCCTGACAGAAAATGAGAGAAGATTAAATTGGCCATGACTATCAGTAAGCCATACTTAATGATATCAAAATCAATACAAAATTCAAAATGCACACTACATTTCATTTATGAATATAAAAATGATAAATATCACCCAATTGTATCTTATTTTATAAATTTTAAACCTATATTAAGCTAAATGATATTACCCGATAATTTCAAACAACTGAATGTAAAATCGATGTTTTCAAACCACTGTGCTTGGCACGTGAGGTTGGGGGGAAGTATGCTAGAGGGGATGGCTAACGGGTCGCTTCAAATGACAGCGACTGAAATTGAAGTTGGCAAGCGTTTTTCGAGGGTTGATTTTAAAATGCAAACATCCAAACAGAACACAGAACATTACAGGGCGGAGGGGCAGGCGCTGGAGCATGGAGTAGAAGGAGAAGGTCGTTACAGTTGGCACGGGTCTTGGCCCTGCACATAGCTTCACACACACACAGGACGCAGAGAGAGAGTCCTCCATTCGAGCGGAGCACTATTTGGGGCCGTCTAGGCCGAGTTGAACTTATGTTTATCATTTCTCGTTCAAGCGATAACCAAACAAAGCGCATTTATCTCAACGCAGCTAAATCAAGCCAAACAACAAGTTGAGTCCTTTGCCATTGTTGCGTGTGTCAGGAAATCAGGCGAGCCTTTTTGATTTGCCACAAGACAAACTGAACCCGCTTAACAATAGCGGAAATAATTTTATTCGACTTTTCGGCGCATTTGCATCAACAAACAGCCATAAAGACGTCTTTCAGCTTAGTAGCCTCAATAAAAAACATTTAAAGTGCTAATGAGCAGACGGCACCAAAGGACATTCCTGCATTCTTTTTCTTTCACTCTGGACGGAAAAGGACAAAGCGGCCAAAATGTAAGCAGGCTTCTATTTAACGGTTAAGCAGTGGAGTCGGAGGTAAAGCTATAAAAATGGCCAAATTATTATTGTAAAAAGAAACACGAATCCTTGAGAAAGGTATTTAGCATGTAATCAGCTGGTTGTGGATAATTTAAAGGTAATGAAAAGTTTAGATAATAATAATTAATACTGGTTCTGATTTTAACGTCAAGCTAATTACAATATATAAAATGTTGGCAAAACTAGGACTAAAAGAAATATATTACCAATCAAATAATACAAATCTTCTAGATAACAATTAGGATGACTTTTGTAGGATAAAGCTATAAAAATGGAAAATTTTAGTTGTAAAAATAAACACGAATCATTATTCAAGTTATTTAGCAAGTAATAAACACGTTATAGATAATTTAGAGATAATACAAAGTAAATCTATTACAGGATAGTAGTTCCAACGTTCTTTTTTCACATTTCTTGGAAAATGATTAATAAATAAATGTAAGTTGCTTAGTTTACTACCAAAACTAATAACTAATAATAAAAACCGTTTACTGATAAAAGACTTAAATGAAACTAAGACATAAATCACTAAAAGCAAAGCATCTGTTTATTTAAGATTTAAGCTATTCAAGAACTCAACGCATATTTTCAAATCTCAGACTGTGTTTTCTTAGTGAAAATAGCGACTTTAAAGTAACTTAATGTTAAAAGTGCTTCCTTTGGGCTCCACATAAAACTCTCAATTTAGCTCATATTTTATTTAAACAAAAGTGTGAAACGAGATGAAAAAACTCACAACTCGGTAGAGCGAAGCTGAATGTCGAGTTGAGTTGCGAGACGAGAGTTGAGCAAAGCGTTTTGTAGCAATGGATTTATGCGTCTTTTGATAACTAATTCCCTTTGGGCGATTGTCAACACGAGGATAAACTGCTTGGCAACTCCCAGGTTCAAGTCCAGCCACAACACATGTGCCAAAACACTCGAAGTGAATCTTTAAAGGAGCATCTTAAAGCTGAGCGCCTCTTATTCCATTCCTCAATAACTGTCAGTGACTGGCAAAATGTCAGACTGTTTGACTGTTTGGCTGTCTAACTGGCACTTGTATTAATTTGCTGTTAAACGGCAACCCTAACGGCATTTTCTATTTCTTTTTTTTTTGTTTTTGGGGTTGTGTGCCAAAAGAAAAAAATGGCCGAAAACAATTTGAGGCAATCAGCTGCCGCGTACGTGACAAGAGCTCCTCGAGAGGAAAAACTTGTGCGAAAATATAGTGCAAAATGCAAACAGCTGCTGCCCTTTGGCTTCCATTGACTGCCCCCGTGTCAATGACCTCCCCGTGGCAGCCACTGCTGCTACTATTGCTGCTGCTGCTGCTGCTGCTGCTGCTGCTAACGAGCACGTGAGCCAAGTGTAGCAGCAAATTAGCTAATTTACTCCAATCTCCTTTGCAGCTCCTTGGCAACACTCACATCGGCCACACACACACAGAGACACACAAACACACACACACACACGTGTCCAGCAAGAAGTCAAGAAATTCAATTGCAAACATAAATCATGCGAGCAGACGGCAGAAGAACACGCAATCAGCTGTTGGTCACAGCGCAGCCTCCAAAGGTGGCAAAGTGCAACACGGAAAAACCCAAAAATTGTAATGGGAAACTCTGTGGATCATGTCAATCAAGCCACAGGAACACAGGCAGCGTATTTGGCCCAAGGGTTGAGTAGTGGCAGAGTGCCCAGACTACCAGACATAACAACAAGTTTCGGGTTGCCAAAAGGGTGTTTATTTGATAGACTGGTAGATTACCCTATATTAAAGATAAGCTAGTTCTGAAAATGAGTAATTGTTGAACAAATTCTCAGCAAAACTTTTGAAATATAATAATTACTTATTTCTCTGTCTGTCTATAAGAACTAATCTCTCGCTAACTTAATGAAACTCGGAATTAGGCAATATATGTATCCAGATTAAAACATTGCATCATATAAAGAAACAACCGATCGAAAGATGATTCCTTGTTTGAAAAACTTTTTCATTTAACAAAATTACTCATCCAAACTCAAGCTTTATATTATGATAAAAAATGAACAACATCGGACTATTATCTCATATAGCTTAAGGAACAATTGGTTGGTTTTAAAATTTTGTATTTCCCTCAACTTTAAGTAGGTTTCAATAAAAACTTTAATTAATTTGAAATCTCATTCAACACATGCTCAGCTACTGCATCAAATCCACGTATTGGACTTCTGCACTGGGTATAAAACTGAAAGCGTATACGATTTATCGATGGTTTCGATGTAGGCGATAATTTATTTAACAATGTGTGGAGCCTCGTGGGCTTCCGAAGTTGCCCAAGTTGCCCTTGGCTGTCGCTGGTCATTGAGATGTAAGCGGTTGCAAAAATACGTTAAAGTTGGAGCGCTGGCAACAATGTGTTGGCCGCCCTGGGGCAAGAACAAAGGAAACGATACGAAACGTTTTTATCTGCCGCAGCATCACTCCTTTATTTGCCAAGTGCAAATTGCAAAATGATATTAGGACGGCAACGGCGGTGATTGCGGGGGTGGTTCGCATTTGCTGCACTGCATCATCACCAGCATTTCGGTATTATCAATTGGGGGTTGGAGCATTGTGTCTAACCGAGTGAACAGAGTAAAGTGGAAATGCGTCCCCGCGGCAACAGCACTCTGTCTCTCTCTCGCTCTCTCTCGCTCTCTCTCTATCTTTCTCTTCCCCTTTTCTCCCCTTCGTCCCTAATGAGCATGAGGATATTTAATGTGATTTGTGCGAAGGGTGCAACGCCTCTATCAATATTGCTGTAAATGTGTGTGTGTATTTGCTCTATTTGCTTTTATAATTGACGTGTTGGTGCTGGGATATAAATCCAACACACTCTCTACTCCCTCCCTCCCACCCTCTCTCTGACTGCCTCCCTGCCTGTCCAGTCATTGACTTTAATGAATAATTGAGCAGACACCTAAAAGTTGTACGTGAAAAATACAACCAAAAATTGTCATATGCATTCGCATTGTTCATTTAGAACAGCTGCATAATCAAGGTTGTCCAGTGAAATCCTATTATATAATGCTGTCACACAAAAGGAGAACATTAGCTATTGATTTTTTCCGACTCTGACATAACTAAATTACCTTAGATTCACATTTGTTATGGAGAATGAAATTTAGGAACAACAAAAAGAAAACTTAAGTTAAACTTAAATTATAGAACTAAATATTTTATAAATATAAAAACCGTCCACCCGACCGTTTGTTCCTATGAAAGCTTGTTCTTGGGAAAGATTGGTTCGGTTAAACAAATAATTTTCTATATAAGATGTAAATGGCTATATCGCCTCAGGAAAGACGTTCAATGCGTTACAAATACACTCTCATTAGGGGTATTTATACCATCACAAATATGATGCGGCATATTCATAAAATATATTATAAAATGACTATGCTATTTTCTGCTATAATAATCTGCTATAAGGCTAAGCAGTGTCTATGTTTATGATACTTGCGACCTGTCATTTATCGAGCTTATGATGAGGAAAATTATGTTGATGAATTCGTTATTGAAATGGCCACAACAACCTGACCGAGACAAGTTGTCTCAACAAAATGCATTATAATGATTTATGAACACGAGAGGTCAGCCAACAAGTTCAACCCCCAGGCAAATTAACAAGGATATATGATGCTGTTGCTGTTGTTGCTGCTGTTGCTGCCTGGCCAAATTTCTCAGTTAAGTAGCCAAACGATCCCCCAAAAAACAAAGCATGTCAAAACCACAAAGAGACACTCGACCCCAGCAAATGCCTGAGGTGTTTTCTGTCAAGTTTAAACAAAAATTAAAGCACCCCCCAACCCAAGGACACGCACACACCCACACTTACACACACACACACAGCCTCCCCTCAAACCAGTACAAAGTTTGAGCTAATCAAAAATGTTACAAAAGAATAGCAAAAAAAAATACATAAAATTTTGATGTGCCAAGTCGAAACTCTGATACACTAACCTAAATAGTTTAGCAGACTTTTTTTGTGAATTAAATAAGAACTGCAAAGTAGTTGCTTTGTGTTAATTTAAAAGAAAAACTAATTATAAGAATAATTAAAATTGTTCTAAAAGCCTAACTGCAAAATATAAATAAAATATTTTTCACCTTTTTAAATTGTTATTTATAGCTATAGTTTATCGTATCAATTCGATTTATTTGAAGATTGTTTTGAACAAACTGCAAGACAAAGTGTTGATAGCCACTTGAGGAACTCAGCAGGGAAAGTAGAAAGCAACTTGTATAAGTGGAAAGTGCAAAAGTTTTGCTCAAGCAGTTTGCCACCACCAACAAAACACACAAAAAAAAAACCCAACAAAAATATAAAATGTATAAGAAAAACGGTAGCAGCCGGTGCGTGTGGCAGCGAATTCTTGTAGTTGCTGCTGCTGTTGTTGTTGTTGTTGTGGCAACAGCAACATTGTTCTTGTGATTAGCATTTTATCAGCAGATCTTTTGCTCATCATTTTGTGTGTTAAGACAACAGCGTGAACCACAAAATATTTATGTTAATCTTTTCGGGTTTTAGCAACTGTCGAACAGCTGACATTGCACCCAATCTAATGTCTGCTCCTTGAGCAGCCACTCTCCCAGCAACTCCCAACTGGTAGCGAAAGTCATGCGAGGCTGTAATCAAACACACAAAATATATAGGAAGGACCTGCGGGTGGTGCTTTTTATGTGGCAGGCCCATTAATTTATTGCTATTACAGGGGAGTGAGCGAGAGAGAGAGAGATAGAGAAAGAGGAGGCAGGAGACACCTCGTAACAAAAGGCGACATTATTATTTCATTATTATGCCAAACGCATCCAGTGTATCCACGCTGTGCGTCACTCAAAAGACGACACCGCGCCACTGCCACCAGCACTTACACGTGCTACACAGACTCTTCTCATATTACGCATTGTTGCAAGGGATTGGGAAGGGGGTAGGGGGATGAGGGGCGGAATGATTCATGCGCTGGCAAATTTTTTGACGCCCCGCACCGTCGCCCATAAATAAATGAGCGCCCAAACAAACATATGTTTGCTTAGCTAGCGCAGCTCGGCTGCTTACACTGAAAGAAACAGCGACTAAGCTCGAAATGTACCAGCTTTATGTTGAATAATAATGCTAAGAGTTTGTAAAAAAATAAAAACGCTTTTAGTCTGCCTTACTTGGATCTTTCTCTCAGTGTAATACATATATGCGTATATTTACTCGTAAATATTTTTATAGTCTGTAGGCTGTGCTGTGCATTCCGAAACAGCCACCACAGGATTCAATTTACTTTTAAGACACCGAACAGGTGTGTGGGGACGAGTGGGCGCGGGAAAGGACTCTCACCTGCTGTCACAATGGGTTGCAGCTAATCCGGGTGTGTGTAAGCCATTTAGCGGCAATTAAAACATAATTGCGGCATGCGCTGATAGCAATCAGACGGTAAATCATTTGGGCGCAAATTGCAGCGCACAAACACAAACACACACACACGCACACGCACGCACACAAATAAACACAAGCACAGACGCAAGCTTTTACACGGCTTACAGCCAAAAAATTGCGCGCGTAAATGGGAAACAATGCGACGATGACAACAACCACAACAACAACAACAACAACATGAACAAATAATGCTCTCAGCACTCAGATGCTGGTGGCTGTGCTTTAAATTTGTTGTTAGCGCGCTTTAAATTATTGCACTGCCGATTAAAACGACAACCAGCGAGCAGAGCGGAGAGCAGCTTTGGCTCTCGACGCACGTTTCAATCTGACGAAATTCCCGCAAAATGTTAACGGCACATCTTGCACATAAATATCAAATACGCGCCCGCGCATGCAACACACCCACACGACTGCAGACCGCGGCGTTCACAAACCGACTACTCAACATTTGTACCTTTTGTACATAAGCCTAGCATACTTTTTTGGGAGAGCACTGTAAGCGCCTCTGTTAGCTAACAGTGCTGTCGCAGATTTTAAGCACGCACGTTCTGATTCTCATTTTCGCCTTCAGCGATTTCATTATAAAAGCTATTTTCAGTGTTTCATTGTTTTCTGTTTTGTATCATGTTCTCCATATATTTTAATTTTCTTCTAACTGTTTTACTTCGAGACATATAAATTTAATTAACCGCTGAAACCAAATATTATTAACATTCTTAATAAAATTGTATGTAAATTGGAAAAATATTTCCCAATTTAACAACTTTTCAATATTGAGTTTAGTTTGAATTGCAATACCAAAAAGATGGTCAGCTTATTCAATTGCAAAGACCGCATTGTTATCGCTTTGGTATTTTTAGTATTCCATCGCTTTCTGCTTGCGGTCACACTTAATTTAGTTGCACATTTTCGATACGAGGCGGAGTCGACTTTTTAGTGTCAATAAATTCCAACGCAAAAGCAATCAATAAAAAAAGCAAGCGCACAATAAAACCATAAATATTAATAAATAAAAATGCCGGCTGTGGTGCGCATAAAGCGTCGCATTGACGAGGAGCCCCACTCGGCCTTTGTACTTAATGGCAAACGCCGCCGTTTGCTAAACGATGAAAATACGCCCGCTTCGACGACGGCGACGACTGACAACAAAGAAGAATCGAGCCAAGTAATCCTCAAATTTGCCGGCACGCTAGAAAAACAGGTAAGTGCAATGGGGCTGGGTCGAGAGAGGAGGAATGGGGGCTTGTACGACAACAGAAATGGGTCATCATCATCAACATAATTTTCCATAGGATGACAGTGCGACTAAAAAGTTCGCGGCCGCCCGCCTCAACAAGGAGTCGGCCAAGGAGCTGTTGCGTCAAACGAATGATCCGGCAATTGCCACAGCGCAGAGGCGCGACAAACAGCGACAGGAGGCGCAACAAATGGCGCGCGAGCAACGGTATCGTGTGGTAAACTGTTTGCGCACAACGCTCCACGAAGACGATGAGGAAGCTGGAGGAGAAAATGGAGGAGCTGCCGCAAATGCAGCTGGCAGCAGCAGCAGCAACTGGACCAACAACAACGGCCCACAACAACCGACTGAGAAGAAACAAATAACAATTGTGGACATTGAGTCGCAACAGCCGCAACAAACAGCGCCTCAATCGCAATTGGAGGCGCAACAGCAGCCGGCAGATTCGGATATTGGCTATGTGTACGATCTGTATGTGCCGGAGAATGAGACGCAGGCGAACTATGTTGATATGTTGGACGACAACTATTTAAGGTTCGTCATACACATTGAAGAACAGCAAATGTTCAACATCACCAATTTCTACATGTAGAATGGCGAAATCATTTATCTTTTTTTGGGGCCTAATCTACTGTAATATGTGTGTGCGAGTCGAGTGTGTGTGTGTGCCTGTGTGTGTGTGTGTTGTGTTTCCGCTTTTGTGTTTGTCCCTCATGCTAAAGTTGGACGCGTGTAAAATCCAAATCAGACACGACTTAACCACAGATAACTGTATAAATATCTAGCCAAAAACAAAATTTTATATTTAAAAATTTAATGTTATTGAAATTAAAAAAAATCTTAATAAATAATAATTCAAATCATTTACTAATCTAATCACTCCAAAACTAAATCATTACGGTTCCATAGCTAATTCTAATTAGCTTTTAACCATAATTTATGCAAATCTCTTTTTTCACTCTTGAGAAAAAACTTTAAACTTTTTAATATATTCAAAGTACTCGAAATTGTTTTCAAATAAGGAGAAGAAAAAAAATAATAAAATGAGAAAAAAAATTGTAATATTCCATTTTAAGATAACAAAGCTCAAATCTAGATTTAGTTAATGTATCTAAATCAAAATACACAAAAATAAGTTTACGTATTATAATAAATAAATGTAATTTATGCAGACTTAAAAGCGAGTTACTTTTCTATATAGAAATATATATATATATATATATATATATCGAACAATGACAATGAAACAATGTAAAAATAAAACAAATTGTATTCTAATTTGTGAATCGTGTTCGTGTCCTATTTGAATTGTTTGCAACACGCGCCCATCTCTAAATCATGTGTTAAGCATCATTTATCTTAAATGAAATTAGAAATTGAGATATTTTCAATAATTTGCAAATGTAATTCGTCTGATTCTCTATATAAGGTTGCATTATCCGTTTAATTACTACAACTATTGCTACTGGTAACACAACAACCACAGCTACAACAACCACAATAACAACAACAACAACAACGACTACAACCATATACGATATACGATGTGATAAGCCGCACCACGCCCCCCTCTCCTAAACAACTGCACGCATCACAGATCAAAATACCAAACGGGGGCTTTCGGTTTCCTCAACTTAATTAGCTTTTAGTTTTTCGCCTTTTCTTATGCATATTTTATTTTCTTTTTTTTTTTTATTTATTTATTTTTTTTCTTAAACTATGTTTTCCCATGTCCATTGGTTGCCAGTTGCCAGTTTTTTAAGTTAAGTCATTCCACAATTCTTGTGCTAAAGTCGAATTAAGTGCGTAGTTTTAGTTAAGCTTGAATAAAGTATAATAATTAAATTCCGCTGTGTTTCAATTCATTTAAAAAATAGAAGAACAAAAAACAACTTAAAACACACACAAATCACTTTTACTTTCGCAGTCTGCGTCCGATGGACGAGATCGTTTTTGAGGATTGTTTCAATGATAAGGTCGAGGACTACGACTCCGAGGACTCCAATGAGGAAAACTACTACCAAAACGATTATCCTGACGAAGATGATCTAGTTGCATTGGGCTGCGCAGACATGCTCTGCGAGCAAATGGATAATTTGATGTTCGGTACGATGACAATGAATTGGAGTTATAAATGCCCCATTAAATTACTTTTCTATTGTTACAGATGATGATGAGGATGAGTCCGCCAGCGGCTCGAGTGACGACGATGACCACAACACATTCCGCGATCCATATATACACACAATCGACACCGAGGCGGATGAATCCTTTGTCGATGACATCGACTTCTGCAACGTGGATCGTCAGGGCAACGCCTACGAGCGCTACCTGCGCCGCATTCAGCGCGAAGTCGAAGGACTCGAATCCGAGGACTCAGACTCAGATTGAGTCTGAACTGTACTTTGAGAGTGCCAGCGAACATGGCAACATATGCGACTGAAGTGGTCCTTAAGCAACTTAATTAATAATAATATATTGTTTATTACAATCCATTATTTTCTTGCAAAGTAAATTGTTTATGCAATCGAATATTTACTCTTTAGTTCCTTAAGTATTCCTTAAGTATTTGATTCATTACTCTTGAGTTCATAAAAAAAAAACATTTTTAAATATACATATATATTGAATTGAATAAAAGGTTAAGTATAAAACTGAAGTGGAAAATGGTTTAATGAAATTATAAGTCATCTTTTTTTGCGAACATCTGAAAATTGTGATTATAATTTTAAAAAGAGAAAATGATAAAAAGAAATAACTTGCAGATTTGCAATTCAATTCATATTATTTTGATTTTAAGCAATTCTTTAATTACTGTCTAAAGTACATTTTTAACATCAATTTGTATAAAATCTATAAACTCTGTTTTATTATTTTAATTGCAACATTTAACTATTTGTTATTCTAATTTAATCGGAGCTGTTGTGTCTTTTTTTGTGCTTTTTTTCCTTGGAACTTTTGCTGCGTTTCGTGCGTTCCTTTTTGATGCTGTCGGAGCTGGGCTCCTTCCTAGGCTCAGCATTGGTCAATTTGCTAATAGGCTTCGGCGCACAGCCTTCCATGTAGAGCCTTAAAGTCTCCTCGTCCATCTTTTCGTTGTCCTTGGGCGGTTTGTAGTCGAGCACGTGATCTACGCGCAGAGTACGTTCCATGATTTTTATGCCATTTAAGTTGTCCACAGCCAGCACCGTGGAGCGCTGATCCTCGTAGCAGAGGAAACAGAACCCCTTCGATTTTCCCGTTTTTCCGTCGCGCACCAAATTAATGTTTACAACTTCGCCGTATTGGGAAAATACACAGACGATGTCGCCCTCGGAGAGTGTGTAGGGGAAGCCGGCAACGAATATCCATGCGGAATCCTTGTACATATCATGCCAGCTCTTGGCACTGGGTGTTTTCAGTTCAAGTTCGCTTAATTTTAACACATTTTTCATATTTGTTAGCGGATTCATTTTTGCGGCCGCTTTTTTGTTTATTTACTCTAAGCACAAGTGTTACCCTATTTGGCAAAGGTACAAGAATACCAAATGTAAAAATACTGACTATCGCTTTGTCGAAAAATATATTCATTTCGATGGTAAGGCAAGTCTTTAAACCGATACTGCTGAGAGGTATCGTTTAGTGCACAGCCTGGTCACACTGCAGTCAGTAGCACTTTTTAGTCCGTCGTCGTCGGTTCGTTGATCGGTTGTGCGTGCGTCGCATTATTGTTTGTCGCGTTTCCCCAACTAAAACTGCAAAATCGCTAATGAAAACTGCTTGAAATGTTGTAATATAATTACAATTACAAAACAAGTGCTTCAATGTGCAATTAAGGTGTGTTTCATTCTCTCAATCTCTTATAAGCTGTCCAGGAAAACTCGCATGTCTGTCTCTATATATATATTTGTGTGCGTGTGAATGTCTGTGCATGAGTGTGTGTATGAAAAGCAAAAGAAAAAGATATGCTTTGAACAGCGGCCGCAGCAGCAGAAAAGTATCTCTTCTTCTATTTAAAAATGTGTGTCAGTGTATGTGTGTATTGTTAAAGGCATAATAAATAAAAGACGCTTCTTGCTGCCGCTTGCTGATGCTGCTGTTTCTGCTCTCACGCAGTGTTAATTGTGTTATTGTTTTATCGTTTTCCCATCAGACGCGAATTGTGTGCCAAAAAAAAATAGAAGATTACAGTTAGCGAGTATTACAACAACGCCCTATTTAGGGGGGTCAACAGCTTCCCTTGCAATCCCAACACCCCTCCCCCCTCTGCAGATACTTTGTACGCTTCCGTCATTCGTTTTTGTCGCCGCCTCTGTCTTCTCACTCTTACTCCCTATGTATGTATGTGTGTGTCTCCTATTCCCACGCATGGATCGCCGCTCGCATAATGTTGTTGTTGTTGTGCTTGTAAAAGGGAAAATTACATGTGTGCCTGCGTGTGTGTGTGAGTGTACGTGTATTATTTTGTTGCTCTTGCACTACATTTATGTCACCCTGCTGGTCACACTCACACACACACACACCTGAGACAACTCCACCATATGCCGCCTGCTGCCTGTCAGCTTGCCTTCTCTGTCTGCTCCCCTCCCTCCATTGCTTGGTTTGTGTGTCTTTCCTTTCTATCTGTTTAACACATTCCACCCCATTTCGCGCTGGAAATGCCGCCTGACTGCTGCCGCCTCTACTCCTTCTGCCTTTTCATGCCGTTTTTATTTTTGTTTTGTGCTTTTACTTGTTTTTCGAGGCTTAGGCTTAGGTGTGGCCGTACTTTTTTCTTTTTTTTTTTTAATTTTTCCCATTGCGGGCTTCCTTTACACAACGCCACGGAAATGGCAATAAAACAAATTTATAAAATAAAAAAAATGTGCCCACGCCGTTGACATTGAACTCGCCGTCAGCAGTTCCAGCTGCCCCCTGTCCTCCCTTCATCTTACCATCCATCGTTGCCTCGTTACTTTCCAAAAAAAAAAAAATAATAAAAAAATAGCAAGCTCCTGTCGCAACGGCCTTTCATTTTTTCGGTCGCTGTCGCAAACTTTACTTTTCTGTAAAACTATATGCAAAATAAGTAAAACCGGGTCTTGTTACTTTTCTCACAATTTTAAATTCCCTATATTAAGGGAATTTTCTATATGCTATTCAATTGAACAAACATGTTTTCTTTGATATTGAAAGCAACCCTTACCTTGGAAATCAGTAAATCAGTTTTAACCCTGAAGACTGTACATAATAATCGCATAAGAAGTGCAGCAATTGACAATAATAATTGTTGGCATATGCAGAAGTAAATTTCTCAACATTAAAATTTCCCATAAGAACAGCTGTTCAATAAGATCTTGAGGCTTTGTATCAAAGATCGCGTTAGAAATCGAACACTTAAAAAAATACAGAGTATTGTTGATTCGTCAATTTGTTTCGCTCAACTTAAACTTTTCTTATTTCTTGATTTCTACGTGCAGCAATAGATTGTTTTCTTTTCATTTTTATATACTTACTATTTACATACATTTATATGTGTATTTGTTTATTTTTATTTTGGGCAAGCTTTCTCATTATGATGATGATGACGATGACGATGTGTATGTGTGTCTGTGCGAGTGCCTGTGTGTGCTATATGTATACGATATAACGAGTACTGTTATTATTATGTGCCTCACGTCTTGAGCCAAAGATTCGCGCTGCGACTGCGCACGATTATGGCACATTTCATAGCTGCCAAAGCGCAATGCCAAACCGATGAAAAATTACCGAGCCTCCTCCCCCTCCTCCACCAACCCAGCCCCCCTCAGCCTTTGCTTGCAGACCGAAACGTGTCAAGTTGCCAGATAACTACACATATAACATTTATAGTGGTGGGCGCGTAATTAGAGACACTTGGTATTATTTTTTATGATAAACTATCATATTATTATGCTATTTATTGTAACATTACAAACATTGCTGATTTGATCAAACTATGAACCAAGTTTGATGTAAGTTTATACTCGATAAATGATTTATAAATGTTAAACATCTTAGTTCAGTTTGTTAGTTATTTTTCCAAAGGGTTCTCTAAATTTGTAGCCAGCACTGTGTGCTTGTGGATGTGGCTCGTGTTTGGAGCATAACGTGCGCATAGAGTTCGATTAATTTCGTTGCGCCTCGGTAGCTGTGCACTCAACTCAAACATCCGCTCAAAAGCACACACACACACACACACGCAAACACATGCACACCTACACCTACTGTTATTGCTGTTGTCTTTTGTCTGGCATCGAATAACCAATGTTAAAACGCATCGTTCGCTTTGTTTTTGTTTTCGTTTCTTAACCCTTGCCGATAAACCACAACTGACCAACTGGCTGCCGTTGCTACTGTTGTTGTTGTTTTTGTTGTTGTTGGTAACATCTGTTTTTCTTGTGGGTTATTAAACAGAATAACAACAGCACAAAAACTAAAGTCAAGTAAGAGTTTTGCGTGCGAGAAAAAGTGAACAACAACAAAATACCCTAAGATGGAATTCAATAAATATGTGCGTAATTAACTTAATATAATGTAAAAATGTTACCCGCTTGATGTATTTTAGTAATCCAATTTACAATTGGTTATATCTATAACGTAAGAACATAATTTTTTCAAAACTTATTAACTCTGAGTTAGAAAGGCTCGTTACACTTTATTAACTAAACTGTAAAAGGTAACTTAAACAAAATAAAGTGAAGCATCGGTCGCATTTGGAAACAGTATACCCCATTTGTTAGAGTTAACAGGGTAGATATGACAAGCAAGTGCAAAAAGTCACTTTACACCCGTTTTTGTATTATTATTTTTTTCTGTTGGCGGCTCTTGTCTTGTTGCCATGTTTGTAACTGCTTTTGTTGTTGTTATTGTATATGTTGTTTTTGCTGTTTACACCTGCGCCTCGCGTTTCGCTTTTTGCATATTGCTTACAGTGTTTACAGCGAGTAAATTCTTTCTAGCCACGCCCCTATTCTTAGCATTTTTCGAGGGCCGCATACCAAAGGCGAAGCCCCCGCACCAATATGAAAACAGAAACTTGTGGCGCGCGGGTTTTTTATTTCATCTGCGTATCAAATAATTGAGCTCAATTGATTTTAATTGAAACTGACAACTCGACTCTGGCCTGCTGCTGTTTGTTTTTGTTGTTGTTTATTATTGTTGTTGTTATTCTTGTTGGCGTCGCATGAAACAAAAACCATCAACATTATTTTGATGATGATAATGATGATGATGATGGATATGATGATTTTGTGTATGTGTATTGTGATGAACTGCGTCTTAGAAAATATATAAGTGCAGCTATTTGAGAAAATTAGATAACATTTTCTGTAGAAAGCGAAATGAAAATCTAGGGCGGCAACTATGTAAATAAGATTCACTTTTAAATCTGTAATTTAGTTTCACTTATTACACGGCTGATCATTGGTAAGAAAGCGCGTCTAACAGGCATAAGTTGAGTGTTATATAACGATATTTGTGGCAGCCCATAATCAGTTTATTTTATTTGCATGCTGACTAATTAAGTACTCTTATATGCTTTCCTGTACTGTATACATTGCCCTATATGTACCTAGAAGTACATTTGATTGGCTTTTGGGCCACATATTGTCATTCAGGGCATGTTTTCACCATGAATCATCTTCATCATGTGACACACAATCTCGACCAAAACTTTTTTCTGATAAAGAAATCAACATTTAACGTTATATTTGAATATGAATCACTCAAATTGATTTCAAATGCAATACTGCGATAGTTATTAAATGTTAATTACAAGAATATATTATAAAAAAGTAAGCAAAAGTGCTCTAAGCTTATATATCGCTCGTTTTTCATCAATTATAGACCTGGTTTTTATGGAATTTATTGAATTGATGTTTGGTCTAATTTTTCAACCGGTTTTTCTAGCAGCTGCAAAAATATATTTCTCTTGAAGAAAAATCTAAGATTCACTGTTGCTTTTACCCAATTTCCAATTTTGTTGTACGTTTTAAATTGTAACTTCTACCTTCCTTTCTTCCGGGGTATTACTGTAAAAGGTTCTTAAAATATCACTTTAATACATGACTATTCCTAGTTTAGGAAATAAGTGAGATATTTTTATAAATTTCTGCCTATAGTCTGCATCGATTTTTCGCATAAAATAGATATCTAAACATAGAGTCTCGAAATGCCAGAAAAACAAATAAGCGGCACACGGCAAAAAAAAAAAACAACAAAATAAAAACAATAAAAAAAAAACAATACTAAAATAAAACGAAACTGAAATTTCTCGTACGAAATTGTTGAAATATTTGTGCACATATGTAAAGCATTTAGTAGGCTTGAATAAATATTCATTTTATTCAACCATACGGCACATTTCAACTTTCATTCAAATCACCCGACCACATTTGTTTATTAATTATAACACTTATTGGCTAATTCTTTTTTCGTTAAATAATTGTTTGTGCTCAGTGCCCACACATATTTGGGTAGTGCGAAGCTGGATATGAATTAAATTAAATGACGTTTGCTGCTAAATATTTATTTGGCTCGCGCTATTTCCAGCAGCTGTTTCGCATATTTGTAAATGTGCATTTTATTGTACACTTAAATTGTTGTTTATTTTTGAACATTTGGACGGCTGCTGGCGCTACCAGCTCTAATAAAAAGCTTAACAAAATGCCACAACAACAGAAACGAAACAACTATTTAGATATGCGGCATGTGTGTGTGTGTGTATATGTGTGTGTATGTGTCTGAGTGTGTGTATTGGGCAAATTTTGTTTTTATTTTTTATTATTTTTTTTTTTAGACACTGCCGTCGCGCAGAAAACTTTCACTTCCATTAAAAAGTTTTGTGTGTACCTGTGCGCTTGGCAAAAGTCTCGGCAAAATGTCGACTGCGACGCCAGCGTCGACGTCTGCGTCGTTAAATGACATTAGGTTAGGTTTTATGGCTCAAAGAGCCTCAGCGAAATTCTGCACAAATGTCAAAGTAGAAAATTTACATGACCACAAAACGATTTCGCTTTTATATTTCTTTATTTTTATTATTTTCTAGGTTTTATTATGTGTAATGCATTTGTAGAAAGTGAGCAATGATAACAGCTTCATGGCTGCTAATGTTTACGATCAGTCAGTTTTTCCCAAAAAGTTGTACTTTTTTGGCCCACAAATTATTTAAATATGGCTTCAGCTTGCTTCAGGTTAATTTCTCATAAAGTATTTGTGCTGTTTAACTCAAATTAGATGTGAGAAACAAGGCAACTTATTTAATTTTTTTTAATTGAATTTAAAAATTTAATATTTAATTTTTATTTATTTTCAAAACTGTTTTTAAATATTGTGTATTCTTCTGCAGTACAGTTAACAGTAAATGAAAATATATAAACAAAAAGAAATAAATGCAGTTGATTTAAAATGAGGGACGATGGCACATTAGCTTGAACCAAGTTTCAACAAATAAAGTATAATTACTGTTTATTTAATAAGCCAGATTGTTTAGTTTAATATTGCTAATTAAGTTACATAATAATGTCATCAAGGTTGGCTTGAATCTAACTCAAGCAAGGGCATACAAAGTTCGGTCAGCTTACAATTAAAAATGAATTGACTGCACCTGTTATGTGACCGGAAGTTGAGAGCTGTGCAATTACGAGGTACGTTCGTAATAAGAGAGTCAGACTAAATATAAACGTAATAAAAATGGCTCACACTGTTGGCTATATTAGCAATATTAGTGCGGCTGCTTTTAGACTAATTATAGAGCACGTCAGTCAGTCACCCACCATCAACCCATCTCCATTGGTGAAATTTTATGTGAGTCAGCAGGGCTCTCCATTATTACAATAGCTCCAACATATGTAAACAAATCCAAGAGTTGTGAGTCAGCCAAGCGCCAAGCGCTAAGCAAGACAAAATGATCGGATTTCGACTGGCAAGTGTGGCCCGTCTCGGGTGTTTGAGTGTGTCAACTGAGTCGCAGATTGAACCGACGCCAGTGGATGAGATTAGCAACCAGTAGCCAGTAGCTGCAGCTAGCCAGCCAACCAACCAACCTTGGGGGTATAACTTGGAAATCTGCGCTGCTATATCGCTTCAATCGTTCGCAGTGGGTAGTCGTGCACCCCATCGTTTAATATTACCATCATATTTTATATGTTGAGCATTAATCGTACATACTTCCATCCATCCATCCATTCATTCGTCCGTCCGTCCGGCCATCCATCGGTCCGTAAAGCGCAGACAACACTTGCTAGTCATTGAAATTGGTCAGTTTAATGACTTTTTATGCGCATTCATTAGTCATTGTCCATGAGAAATTTGAAATATGAATTGTTTTCAATTGGCGCTCAAAAGTATCGTCTATACATATGTATATATAATTATAATTGGTGCGAAAAACTGAAAAAGTGTGAATCATTAGTGGTAGCTAGTCATCACTTGGTTAATACATTATTTAATTGTGGCTCATTGTTCTACAATTAAAATCATTTTACAGAGATAACTGTGACTAAGATATTTTATTATACACTTTCAAATACAATATAATTGGTACAAAAATGATCTAATTTTTGATTCAGTTTCCGAGTTGAGCAAATAATTTGATGATGAAATTTAATTAACTACAAGTAAAAAATGTTTGAAATGTATTTAAAACTTTAAAGGGTGAATGCATATTACATTTATTATATTTTAGTATTGTTAATGCATTTAATATATTTATAGTTAAGGATGTTAAGCTTAAAACTTTGAAAGTACTTCAGCTTTCATTTGTCCATACATTTCTTTATTTTATATCTGTATCTTTTTCTCTTTTTAACCTTTTTTTACTCTCCTTGTAGTTAAGCAACTAACGCTTAAATATTTTTGGTCTGTTTGGGTGTTTCTGGGTTTCACCAAACCTTGAAAGAAATAGTAGACCATTTTACGTTTCTTTATCTTTATACAAATTGTGTTCTACATTAAAAAAGTAATAATCTATGACCATCTGCTATGTATGCTATTGTTAAGCAGTTCATTCTAGATGCTATCAAATATTAATAAAGAACAACAATAATCATATGTAATTAGGTTGTTAACTTTTTATCAGCTTAGTGCATCTGCAACTCCTTAGTTTCAGGTTTTAAGCAGCTGCAACTTAAAGTTCTCACGGTGTGTTGTGTTGTTGTTCTTGTTGGTTGTTGACTTTTTTAATGCTTCCTAGGAACCATTAACGCTTAATGCCCTACAATCACTGCAAAGCACTTTCCCGCGATGTATTTTGCCGGGATGTTAATGTGGATGTGAATGTGGCTGTGGCTCCTCCCACTTCCTATGCCCAGGCGGGGATCCTATTGTGTTGCAGATACACATCACTTATGCACTTGTTGAGCGCATCAGCAGCATGTCAGTCAACCAGCGGCTAAATGACTACCGACCAACTGACTGACTGACTGACAGACAGACGGGCGGACAGAGAGACAACTGCGTTAAGCACATTATGCATGGCATATATATATATATATATATAGTGTGTGTGCAGACAGAGCCGTAAGTCTTTTATGGTCGACATCATCGTTCGTTAGTGCTTGCAACTGAATTTGTGCTCGCTCTAGAAACGCCACAGAGCAGTCAGTTTTGTGACCCAGTTAGTGCCATAAATTAGCACAAGCAACGACTGACTGCCAGTTGCAAACAAACAGCAGCCGCAGCAACAACAGACAACAGACAACTTAGAATGTATGCAATGTGCAATGTTCGCTTATTAAATACAAGTACGACTATGAAAACGAGTCTCCCAGTATCTTAGTATCTCAACATACTTAGATACAAGCACGCACTGCAGCTCAGCTCAGCTCAGCTCAGTTTAGCTTTGTCTGGCAGGCAAGGCGGTTATCGTTCCTAATACCCTGTAATCAAAAATATTGGTGAAATGCTGTCCGAGCAGGCAAGTTTGAAGCCATCAGAAGACAAATTACATAATATTAACATTTAAACTGAGTATTTAAATTTTCAAAATTTAAAATTAACTATGCTCGAATGATCTAGCAGAGAGAGAGTTTGACTAGGATACGCATTGAACAGAGCTCTTAAGTGAATATCAGTATTGCTGATGGCTTATTCGGTACGGAAATAGGCGTTTCTTTTCCCATCGGTATTACATTTTTCCAGTTACGAATTATAAATATTTTGTATGAATTGGAAGTATTTTTCTATAGAACAGCACCTTCACCTGCTTTTGAAATCTATTTATATCAATATACGCGAAAGATTGATAAAGCTCATCGAAAGTTATCGATAAACTAAAATAAACTTGATCTAGCTATGTTGCACGAGAATTTATATTTGTAATAAGACCGACTTGTTCATACAGTCTTTTGACGCTGATCAAGAATATATATACTGTTACATTATTATACATCATTACACATATTTACAATTTTTACGGCTACATATTATTTGGAGCACACCTGTTTACAGGGCATCACACAGTCACGTACTCTTACCTTAACACACGCAAACATCTACTTGTCTCAATTAGGTCAGTCGTGAGAGATAAAAAATAACAACAAAAAAAAAAGATGAAAAAAGTAAAACCAGACTATTAAAAAGCCATCAAGTATTGTTCAATATTAAGTTATTTCATAGCATTAATTAGTCTGCGGACGCTGCAAGCGATTGAAATCGCTACCCAAACTCAAACACCAAATAGACAAAGACACACACACACACACATACACATGCACAAACACACACATACACATGCACATACACATACACATACACAAGTACACTGTATACGCTGCATTGCACTGTTTGCGGCTTAATTGATTGGAGAAAGTGACGTACATGATTTGGCTGCTGACCGTTCGTTTGGTGTTCGCTCGATTGGCGTTCGTTTTTTCGTTCGTTCGGCTGTTGGGTTCGGCTTGGCCTGGTCTGGCCTGGCCTGGGAAAATGTCTTCATCGTTGGAAGCGGTGCCAAAGTGCATGGGTAAACCGAAAGCTAAATGCAACGGCAAATTGCAACACCCCAAAACAACAACAAGAACAGCTAATCAAGCGAAACATTGAAAATGTGTGAGATAAAAGTCATTTGATATATGTGCACACACACACACACACACAAACACACACACAAACACACATACATGCTCACCGAAAACCGATCAGCGCTATGTAACGGTAAACGAAAAAAAAAAAACGATTACGACAATTGCAGCAATACAAATTTAAATTAACATTCATTTGATGAAAAAAAAAGAAACAGTTAGCGGGCATATTGATTATCATAGCAAATTGAAAAGCTGAGAAACTGATCTCTAAAAGCGCATATTAAAGTAAAGAATTGGGTATTTAATTCAATTGTATTTAGATTCGTTAACTTAAATTACAAATTTCTGTATACAGAATAATCAGATAAAAACTCTGCCGAAAACAATAGTGAGAACTATTTGGTAAATTGTACAAAAGAAAAAAAATCTTTTCAAATGATAATTATATTTATATTTTTAGCCCTTAACCTCAAAAGTTCATAGTGTATTTATATGGCAGTAAATCAACATATAGCTTTTTATTTTTATCAATATCAATAAATTAACCCTCAACCTCAATTATTGAGCTGGTCATTTAACTTCATTATAGAACCGTAATAGATATCAAAAACAATCGAACCACAAACAGTGTATAATGGACCGAATGTTCAAGATATCATTAATAATGTTAATCTGACGCATTTATTCATGATTTTAATCCCATTTCCCGTTTGCTTCGCGTCCGTCCGGGTCACATTACAGCTACATTTGGGCGCATTGATCTATGGTTATTTTTCTTTTGTTTCTGCTGTTTGTTTTCCCAGCTCGTTTTTTTGCCGTTTGTTTTTTTTTTTTTTTTTTTTACCAAATTGTTTATTTTGTTTAACGCTTTTTTTTTTGTGTGCGCACTTTTTGTTGCTGTCGTTTGTCACTTTTTGTCGCTTTGTATTTCTCTTTATGTGCTGCATTTCCAAACCGTTAACGTCAACATTTTTAATAGTTTTGTTGCATTTGATGAACTCCTCGCTCTCCCCGTCCCCCCACCCTCCCACCTATGTGGCAGTTGTTGCTGCAGTTGCCCGGTGTCCAGTACCAGATATCACCTTTCCCCTGTTTTTCGCCCCACAATTCTCAGTTTGAAACTCGTTTCCGTCTCGCTCTACAGATTTCGCCGACGCCAAAGGCAGCGGCAAAGTCGCCCTCTCTCTTTTCCACTCCCTCCCTCTCTCACTCTCCCTCAGCACCAGTCCAAAGTGGCGCTGCCGCCAACTCCCTCCCCTCATCGCGGCTTGCCACGCCGCTAGTTTAATTTATGAAAGTTTAAATGTTGCAGGCCGCGTCGCTTGCATTTGGTGTCGCCTGTAAATCAGAACTGCCGCTAGGCGAGTCACCTCCAACTGGTTGCTTATAAATATTTATCGTATCTGTTTATAGATGGGTTAAACTTGCAGAAATATATATATAAATATATATTTATATGTGTATTTATAAATGTGTGTGTGTGTGTCGCCACTGCTATGTGCCACATCCTTAAGCGAGCGTCTGAGCCACTGGCCTTATTCCAAATAAAGGAATTCCAGACACGGCTCACAGCTTTTGCCCATAGAGAGTTCGTTTGCTGGCCGAAAGTAGAACATGCGGGCCTGGGTAATTGATAAATACGTGCGTGGTGTTAGAAAGTAAACGCCGACGTACACTGCTAAAAATATAGCACTGATAAAGCTCACGTTATGCACATTAAATGTTTAAGAAATTTGCAAATTGATAAACACAAAATAATATTGTTAATTACCACAAAATAGGCTTTGGCTTAAGGCTCAATATCCAAAATTAAAATTATAAAAATTATACGTTATTAAATTAAATTACAACAAATTTAATGCCAGTGTTAAACAGTGTGATTAGCTTCTGTTGAGAGATTCAAGCGAGTATTTTAAGACCTCTTTATCATTATATTACTTCGATCGGTGTAAATAAACATATAGATTATTGTATTATTGAAATACGTCAAGAAACCACATGAAAAGGTGGAAATATATTGACTGGTTGGCGAGTTGTAATCTTATTTTCCTTTATTATTTTATTTTTAATTACAGTCTTTATATAGCCGATAATATCTTATCAGCTGGAAAGCTAGAGTTAAATTAAACTTCTATATATTTATAAAAATTGTTTTATTTATTTTTTTGCAGATGACCAAACGCGTGTAAAAACTGTGCAAACATTTGAAATGTCCGAGCGGGTAAGCAGCGCTCTGGCGGCACAGCTCCATGCGCATGCGCTGGCGACAAACTCCAACACCATCTCCTCCCCCGAGTCTGCCGTCTGTCAGCTGCAGCCGGTGATTGCCTCAAAGGATGCACCGCTTCAATTCGATACGGATGCACCGGCGGCTGCAATTAGTGCACAGCTGAATTTTAAACTAGTGCCCGTCGATAGCTTGGGCGGCCTGCATTTGGGCCTGGGCAGCAGCTGCCAGGAGATGTTTGCCTCAATGAACACATCACAAATCTCAAATGCCTCCACAGAGTCCAACTGCTGTCCGCCAATGGGGCCAACAGCTCCGCCCAAGCCCAGCAGGCACATGGCTGTGCAGCCATTGAATAGCGTGAGTAAACAATGGATTCCCCAACCGGTCTCCACTAATACTAATCTATATATAAATTGGTATTCCATAGAAATCCTGTCGCTTTCCCAAGCTGGAGGAATGCGCCCACTTCCATTACGAACGTGTGCAGCTGGGCGCATTGTCGGTGCAGCTGCTGGATGACAAATCGGAGCAGATGGGCAGCAGCATTGCCTCGCAATCGATTGGCGGCGAGCTGGCACACAGTTCGCTGCGTTCCGCTGCCTTCACGCCGGAGAGCTGCTGGTTCATCATACGCGTGTGTCCGCAACGCTGCGAGCCGTTCCTGATTAAGCGCAGCTACGAGAACATGCAAATGCTGGACGAGATGCTGCATCGTTGCGTCTACGATCGCAAGATTAGCGGACTGCGCAACATGTCCGAACTGGAGGCGGAGGCGCAGCTGCAGACCGAACAGGATGTGGAATATGCCGTGGCCAAATATCTCGACCGCTTCTCGAAAATCGCCTCCGATTCGCTGACCTGCGGCACCATACTCACCTGGCTGCAGCTGGACAACAAGGGGCGTCGCCTGCCGCTGGCCGATGGCGAGACGCAGCGCACCATCAATACGCCGGCAGTGGGCGCCGCCTATGGTGTGCGACGGTATCAAGCGCAAGCGCCGGATGAGATCAACATTGAGGTGGGCGACATGATCTCGGTGATCGATATGCCCAGTCCGGCTGAATCGATCTGGTGGCGCGGCAAGAAATCGCATCTGCAAAAGTCCCTCTACGAAGTTGGTTTCTTTCCCCAATCCTGCGTCGCGACAATTGGCGACAAGGTGCCACGTAACTTTCCCATGCCTGCACCACTTGTGGGTCATCTGGATGCGTCGCCCACGAAGCCAGTGCTGCGCAAGCACGGCAAGCTAATTGCGTTCTTTCGCTCCTTCATATTGTCGCGTCCGTCGCGACGTCGCCTCAAGCAGAGCGGCATCTACAGGGAGCGCGTCTTCTCGTGCGATCTGTCGGAGCATCTGTTGAACAGCGGCCAGGACATACCAATGGTGCTGCGCTCCTGCGCCGAGTTCATTGAGAACTATGGCGTCATCGATGGCATCTATCGTCTGTCGGGCATCACATCGAACATTCAGCGATTGCGTCGCGCATTTGATGAGGAGCGCGTACCCGATCTGGGCAATCCAGAGATGAAGCAGGACATTCATGCAGTTAGCTCCCTGCTGAAAATGTACTTCCGCGAACTGCCCAATCCGCTGTGCACCTATCAACTGTACGACAACTTTGTAGAGGCTATTCAGGTGAAGGCCGACGAGGCAGACGAACGGCTGCGTCTCATGAAGGAGACGGTGCTGAAGCTGCCGCCTCCACACTATCGGTAAGTGTGCAGAAATCTTAAAATAATCACTTTCTTCTTAAATAGGGAGTTCTTGGAGTTCTTCTCTTTAATCTGCAATTATAGATTTGCTCAGAAATTCTGTTATCAGCATTGCATTTCATAACAACAACAACAAAAGTATAAATAAATTCATATGAACAGCTATTATCATAAAGCGGAAGATTTTATACCCTTGCAAATATATATACATATATATATATATATATATATATAAAAGTTTCGCTTTCCATTAATCTAATCATTCTGTGTAGAAAGTGCTCGAATCAAATGTTGTTTATGTTCCACATTGACCCAGTTTGTCAAATTAAGTGATCATATCTGGGCTTGGACTGATCTCTGCAGTTTGATAGGATTATCGATAGATTTAGTGGTTAGTTGTAGTTCTAATTGAAGTGGTGCTGCTTTATCTAATTAATTTGTATGTTTTCTTCATTAGCACCCTGAAGTACTTGTCGGAGCACTTGCATAAGGTATCACAGCATCATGAACGGACTGGGATGACGGACAAGAATCTGGCGATTGTTTGGGCGCCCAATTTGCTGCGCTCTCCGGCGCTGGAGTCGGGTGGCGTTGCGGCGCTGCGTGGCGTTGGTGTCCAGGCTGTGGTCACCGAGTACCTGATACGCAACTGTCACAACATCTTTGATGCGCTCGAGGATCACAATGCACGCCTCAGCATAGTGGGTAACGCTGCAGCGACTACAGCGACTGCGGCCGCCTCTGCCGCTGCTGAGCTGCGTCTGGAGTCGCTCACGGATTGCGAGAGCCTGCTGGTCGAGCAGCGTGAACAGGATCAATCACTGGGTCTGGTGGAGCGACCCAAGAGTCTCAGCACAGGCGGAGCCAAGCTCATCAGTCTGGAGGAGGCCCAGGAACGGCACTCACGCATCGAGGGCACCGGCGATCTGAAGCAATCGCTGCCCATCAACATGATGAGCACAAGCGGAGCAGCGGGCAGCAATGCTGCCTCGAACATTGGCTCATACATTGAGGTGGGCGGCGGTCCTTCGAGCCTGCCGGATAAGTATCACACGGTGCTCTCCGTGCCACTCAGCTGGCAGAAACGCAAGCCGGATAAGACGACCTCCTGGAAGTCAATATTCACGCGCAGCCAGCGCCAGGGCCAGGAGCTGCCCGGCCACAAGCTGATCCACGAAGGCACCGGCGGTAACAAGGAGCCCAACAGCAGCGTTGGTGCTTGTTCCTCGTCATCGCGGGTGAGCTTTGCGCAAGCCTCCCATGCGCATCATCATGGAAGCAAGGAGCTGTCCAAGCACGACAAGCCCAAGTCGACTGAGCTGCTGGAGACGACGCGAGATGCACGCGACTCGGCGATGGGCAGCAAGCCCATGGAGCTGTGCATACGCTCCAACTCGATTGATAGCCTGCGCACCGTTGGACACTCGCGCAGCGTCTCACATGACTCGTATTTTGATCTGTTGCAGTCGCCGCAGCGCGGTCACATGACTACCTGCCCCTCGCGTGAGCTCTCCGAACTGGGCCTGAACTTTGATCGCGAGGAGCCCGAGATGCGCATCTTCTCCGAGAGCGAATCGCTGGTGAGCTCACCGCGTGTGGGCAAGGAGAATGTGCCGCCTGCCTCCGGTTGTGCAACGCGTCGCATTATGCGCGCCCGACCCGAGGACTTCTCCAGTCAGACGAACAGCGTCAATCCCAGCCCCAAGAAGCAGCCGCGCCTCAATCTGCTCTCGCCCAGTGCAGCGGCAGCGCATCGCACGCAGCCCCACATCAATCCGGCGCCCGCCTGCGGCCATGAGCCCGCCGGTGCCGAGAACTGCTGCAAACGCTACAAGCTGGAAGATCAGCTCTCGGACATACAGTTCATTGACTGCGGCACACCGGAGCATCCGTTGCCAGCACAGCAGCAGTTCGCTAGCGTTGAGGTGCATCCGCCACCAAAGCCGGCGCGTGCTCAGACCCAGGGTCAGCAGCAGGCACAGCTGCCGACATCCCCGACGGGCGCTGGCGCTGGTGCTGCACGCTACAGCTATCCGTCCGTGCAGCTGGGCGCCAAGCGCAAGGAACAGCTGGCGGCCATGGAGCGCTTTAGCTACCAGGGCACCTTCACGCAGCCGGGCCACAAACCGGAGCCAGCGCCAAGACCCATTCAGTGAGTTATTCCCCCTTTTCTAAATTGACAAAAATAACAAAATCCATTCTGCAACTCTATTCCTTACAGCAATGGTAGCGCCTCATTGCGCAGCATAGATCAGACGACTGTCAAGCTGTCTGCGGCCACACCCACAACGCCTGCGCACAGTCCGCGCTACTCGCTGCTGCTGTGCGACACGGAGAGCTCGGAGAATAGTTCGGCGGTGAACACGCCACAGTACGATATGGAGCCGCTAATGATGAACTCGACCATGTCGGGCATATCGGGTGTCTCCTCCAACCTGCAACAGCAGCAGCAGCAGTTGCTGCTGAACGTGGATGCGGCCAGCAGTTATTTGGGCAGCTCGCACGAGAGTCTCGGCCAGCAGGTAGGTTCCCCAAGTCAACTTGTGCAAAACAGAAGAGCATCACTCACGTTTCCCACTCGCTTGCAGTTCAACAATCTCCAGGATGTGGAGCAGCGGGATATGCATGCCTTGAAGCGTGAACTGTCGCTAGATTTGCAGACACGGCTGCCACAGTCAGCTGCTGCAACGCGTACGCTGAAGGAGCAACAGTTGCAACTGCAACTACAGCTGCAGGCCGCCAGCTCACCGAATAACTCGAATTTTACGGACAACACTAGTCAGTCGGTGACGCCCAGCGAGTTTGGCTATCAGCACCTGCAGCGCCAGCTGAGCATGCACTCGCTGCTCCCGGCGGAGGATAGCTCGCCGCTCTACGAGGACTATGAGCAGACGCCAAGCAATGCGCTGACGCCGCAGAAGCTACAGCCACCAACTCTGACCAGTCCCATCAAGTCGACGATAAGCATTACGTACAAATCACCGGAGAAAGAGAAGCCGCCAGCAAAGCCAGCGCTTCTGCTGGAAACCAATTTTGATGAGCACATTGTCTACGAGCAGGTGAAAATGTTTCGCAATTCGGTAACCGAAGTGAATCAGTTGCTAAACGAGCAGCATGGTCAGAGCCTGAAGCGAATTGTGGAAGAGGATGGCAGTGACAAAATGACGCAACAGCTGCTGCAACTGGAACAGGAGCAGCATGAGGATGAGGAGGAGGAGGAACAGCGGCGGCAGCAGCAGGAACAGCTGCTCTATGAGAACATTGAGCTGCGCAAGCCGCAAACAGTCTACGAGAATCTGCGTGGCGAGGAAATGAAACTCAATACAAACGTACTGCTGGAAATTGATTCCGATTTGGATTTAGAGTCAGTGGCCAAGCAGCAGCAGCAGCCAGTCAGTGATCGAATTGAACTGGACAGCCTGGATAGTTTGCCTAGTGGTGCCGAGCACAACAACATTATGGAACTCGAACGGCAGCAGCCAAGCAAATCGCCATCGTTCAGTGTCAAGGAGTTGGCCACCAAATTCGAGAGCTCCCCGGTGGAGCAGCTGCCCAATTTTGATTTCACACAACGCGGCGGCTCCATGAAGAAACCCAATGAGCTAAGCCTGCCACTCGCCGTACCGCCAAAGCCTGTAATGCCAGCGCCTGTGCCGCTCAAGAAACTAAATAACACACAGAAGATAACTCGCTCCCTGGATGAGAATGCATTTGTGCGTGAATTTGGCGGCAAGCAGCTGCAGGATTTGACATCCTGTAAATTGCCCGAGCTGCCCGAGTTGAATAATCGCCGCAAGAGCTTTGATTTCACGCGACCCAAAACGCTGAATCCACCCAAGCGTTTGCCGGGCATGAGCATCACGGAGGAGATATGTCAGAAGTCAGAGCAGCACATCACCACGCCCACCACCGAGAATCGCATCTCGTTGATACAGCAAAACAATGTGTTGCTGCAGCCACAACCAAGTGCCACAGCAACACTCAATCTTCCAGTTGGCGGTCGCAAAAGCGTCCTGACCGGCGTCATACTCGATCGCGAGCGCATCGACAAAATCAAGGAGGAGCGTCGCCAGCAGCTGACCCAGAAATACTATGGCGACACCATCAAGTCGCGCTCCAAAACGGAGCTCAACTCGGATGACAACAATTTCCAGGCCTCCGACTCGCTGCGCATCAAGTCCAAGTCGCGCGGCGATATGCATTCGCTGCAAAAGGATATGGACATGAATCTCAAGCAGATGGCGCGCGCTGGCGCTGGCTCCGAGAGTACACTGCATCATACTGGCGACTATGCCACACAGCGTGTGCGCAGCATCTCCGATGAGAAGAATCAGAATTGTGATACCAGCAATGGGGCTAGTAACAATCAATCCTCCATGCACAGACCAGTCAAGACAGTCGCCCAGAAGTATGCGCCAATCATCAGCACCACAACAACAACGACGACGACGATAGCGTCGGTGCCAACGGTGCCCGGTAAATTCGAGCGGGGATTAGGACGCGAACGACTCTCGAGAAACTCCATGCCCCATCAAATGAACGCAGAGAGCAATGCAACTGTCAAGTGAGTTGATAAGGAAACGTTTTTACTTATAAAATTTCTCAAATTCTCTCTAATTTACAGCAACAGAGAAAAGATCTCACCACAATTCTCAATACGCGATGTGACTGCGATGTTCGAATCTCGATCACAAAATCAATAGGCTTAGGCAACCTTACCAACTATGCAACTATGCAACATCGAATACAGAATACATCATAATACAACACTAAACACAACACACGAAGCAGAAGAGAGAGGAGGGATTGAAAACAGCCGCGTTATATAATTTATTTAGTTTTTAAAGTTCTATATATTAAGATGAGTGTTTTGGATCCACACACACAGACACAGATACAGACACCACATGCATTAATGTTTTCTATGTATTTATATAAATATTTTTTCGGATTCTGGACCAAGCGGCTCCAAAGACATGAAACACAAAAAACGCCGCGGGATGATTTTGTAGGGGAATTAATTAATTAATGAGAAGAGCAAAATTTAATTTTGTTTTAAGAGTTTCTGAATATGACTAAAAAAAAAAGAAAAAGACCCAGCGCCAAATGCAAATTGTTATTGCATTGGGCGATTTTATGCGTTAAGTTTATCTCTATATATCTATATCTATATGAATTCGTTTATTTGTTTAATTATTGCATTTCACTTGACTTCATTTTGGATTTGTTTATTGTGTGATTTGTTTTGATTAATGTTTGTTTGTTGATAGTGCGAACAAATACAACAAAAAAAAATATGGAAATTAATTTTATCATAAATTTTGAATTAAATTGATGCATTTCGACGCAACTTTGAGCGAGTTGTTTTAAGTATATTATGATTATTTTTATGCGATTAACTTATATTTTAAATAAATTACAACGTTTATAACAAATTCAATTTAATGATGATCATAATATCTCTATTTTAATTTTAATATTAAATACTTGTAAATACTCAGCGCTTGCTTGTTCTTGATGCTCTTCTTGGCTTGCATAATACGAAAACTAAACAAAATAAAGCTAACGATTTTTATTAAACAATGCCAATCGAGCTTAACAAATATGTCGAAGTAAAATCAAATCACAAAACAAAATATAAAAAATACATATTTTATTCATTTCCATTTGCAGATTATGTAAACTTATCTAATTTTTTGTATCTCATTTTATTATTCAGAGTTGGTTCTTCTCAGTTATGTAGATTAGATCTGTGTAGAACCTGGTAGCATAAAACTCTGGAAACATAATGGTTGTTTATAGGCTAATTAAGGTTACAGTTCGCTATGAAAAGAACAATAGTATAAGAAATTTCAGCATTTAAATTAATTTGATGAACCCCCTTTAATGAGAATCAATTTTAATTTAATTTATTCGCATTTTATGAACTTTCTTGTTAGATTCGAATTTTTGATTGCGACAAATTTGTTAAGCTCCATCTGCGCCACAAACAAAGCAAATAAGTTATATAAAGAATACTGTCCTATATATACTAAACTATATACAGATAATATCAAATCAAAAGAGAACCAAAATTAAGCAATGAGCAGAAATTAACTAAAAGCTAACAAACTTATTTGCATTAAACATATTCGATCTAAGACCATGAATATATATATATATATAATGGTGGTTTTTATTTAAATTTTACTACTAGATAAATTTCAGCTAATCAAATTTTTATTAAAGTAGATTTTTCATTTAGTCCTGAGCCAGCTGCCAAATTTTTACTGAGAGCATAAACAAATTTAAAAGAAAAACTGTTAACAAATTATTAACAGATTTGTAATACAAACAATAACTAAATAGAAAGCTTTAAAAAGATAAGTTAGCATTTGATATATTTTGATAAATAAACATAATAATAATAATAATAGATCCACAACTTAGTTATAAACAATTGTATTGTATAATGACTGACAACACAGCTAATGATGCAGAGAGAATAATATGAAAAGCGGATAAACTCTTGCTGAAAATGAATTAAAAGTACATTATTTGCATAAATATATTTATTATACATACGCATTACTATATACAAATATAAAATATATATATTTATTATATAGAACAACAATCAATAGCTGCAGCCAACAATTTGGAGCAGAAACCTTTTTCTAAGCAGCAACAACAACAACAACACAAGCAACAATAACAATAAACAAATACTTTAAATGCATATACATATAAAAAAGAAACTAAATTGTTTTCAGTGTGTTTTTATACCCTTACCCCATTAAAAATGGTCAAAAAGGGTATAATGGTTTTGTGCAAACGTATGTAATAGGCAGAAGCTCCCTTCTCCATCTCCGACCCCATAAAGTATACATATTCTTGATCAACAACCGAGTCGATATAGCCCTGTCCGTCTGTATGAACAAGCGGATATCTGAGACTATTAGAGCTAGCGACTGGAATATAAGTTCTCGTGTACCAGGCGCAGATCAAGTTTGCTTTATTTTATCGATAGCTGCCTCAGTTTTTGAATTATCTATATATTTCGATTTCCGATAGTATTAAATTCTACAATTTAAGGCAGAGGTTTCTAATATACATAATATACTTATACATATTGATCAATTGCCAAAATTTGAATAAGATCGGAAAAGAAGCACCCAAGTTATGGTCAAAAAATATTCATATTGATCTCATTTCTATCGTAGTCGAACCGTGTTAATTTATTTATAATTGGCCCGGCTGCAAATGCCGCCAGGCGCTTAAAAAATTGAGTTTAGACTCATTAGAGTGCCCCTCTCCACGGAAATCTTTAGTAAAAGGCGAAAGATTTATTCGACAACTGAAGAGAAGCCAGAGTGAATTAACACCACCAAACACCCAGACTCTACCAGGATAAATGCATTAACTGGTTGCGAATTGTAAGAATTATCCAGTTGCACATGAACAACCCCTAAGTTAGGCTACAGCACCTAAATTAGGTAAAAGCAAAGACATGAATTTCGACAATCTTTGAAAATAATTACTACCACCCTTAAGTAAATGTGACCCGGCGACCACCAGGTCGTAAGCGTTGAGTCATTGCATCGCGTAAATCATTCATGGTTGTTTGTTTTTTGTCTAGTCCAGTAGTAGTCCGTTCTGTCTCCTTTTCTTTCTTCTATCAACCTTTCTGTTTAAGACTCTATCCACACGGCACCACAACGGGCCAAAAATGGCCTATGTGTGTGGACCTTTGGTTGACAACCGTATTACCTACCTACCTACCTAAGTAAGTGTGCATCAGTTAATTTTGTGCATCGCTTACAATTCGCAACTGGTTCAAGTAGACAAATTATAGAGTACTGCAGATATTTTCAATTCAGGTTATCGCTTCTCGGCCTTATGGCTAAGATCAAAGTGTAGTATCTGTTCTTATCAGCTTAACATCTGATAGTTTCTCCATTGGAGAACAACAAATGTTAAACTGATTTTTGGAATCAGACGGAGTGCTAGGGGCTTGCTCCACCTCTGTCACGGGTTGGCCCGGTATTGCAGTACCGCCGGGATTTCGGCCCAACTGAATAATAAATTTCACAATGTTTTGAACTATTGTCTCTCGCCTTGTTATCAAAGGACTTGTGCGCCACTTGAGTTCCTCTTTTAAGTTATTTTTATTAACTTGGATATGCTTTGCATGCCCTGCTGTGAGATCAGAGAGAAAAAGGACAACACGTGAGAAAATTAATTTGATTAAAAAAATTGCCACAGAAACGCTCAGCGGGACGACTTTGAATGACAATGGAGACCTTATCGCCATCAGTCGCTGCTAATTTACGGCCAGACGGTGGCAAGCTGGCTACTTAACAGTGCCGTTGAAAGGACATGAAAGCTTTTGTGGCAGCAAAATAACCACCCGGACGGACAGGTAGTGATGAGTGAGTGTATTTGTATATGTTTATATATAGGTATATGCGGGTTATTCTGAATGCAGTAAATGATGTGCATAAGTGTGAAAACGTTTGCATCCTGCTGCGCATCCAAAAGACCCATTCCACTTTAACCCCTCTGTGCTCTCTGTTTGGGTTGATTGACGCTGATAGGGCACGTGTTGGCAATTATTTGAGAATAAACATGAAGTGCGTTCCTGGATAAAATCAGATGACTTCTTGTTGAGCACGCCAAAGCAGACTTTCAGACTGCCTTAACATTTTCTCATCATTAAAATGTTGATGAGAAAAGTTTATTGAGTGCTATTTGTAAGGTCAAGTGCTGAATTTGGAAGGAAATCTTTAAATCTTTACAATTAAGACTTATAATTAAGTTATTTTCCAATTTCTATAAAATTACTTAATCTAATTACTTAGAATAATTTGACAATTGGTCATAAATTCCTTTAAATGAAATTCAATATAGTTTAACTCCATAGAAGTGAATATAATGTTCAAAAACATCGATAAATTCTAGCTAAATGTTCGACTAAGCCCACTTTACATTATATATTATCTATAGAAACAAATTATTGATTATACTTTGCTAATATATTCGTAATATCCAAGGCTTAATTTAAATATAAAATATGCTTTAAAAGGGCTGCGTCACGTCCCATAAAAGTCTGTTCACCCTTCCGGGAAACCCTTTAAGCATTTGGTAAATCTAATTTTATGACAATTACGCTCTGCAAATTAAATCAAATAACACAGTGCATGTCCAAATCAAACAAATATATCAAGTAAATAACAAAATAAATATCGGTGCTTGGGTGCTGATAAAATCATTGAAAAATGCCAGCAAATTACAAACTTCCCCATCCACCACTGCTCCTTTGAAAATCATCGTCTGCACATATTTCGATGTAATTTAATATGTGGCACGCGTTCGGAAAACTTTATTCTGCTTCAATATATACATTTTTTTTCCGACGAGCAGGATGGGCAGGATATGTGTTCTGGCTCTCGGCTGCGGCTCAATTGTTGCCAATGAGAGCAATTGTGTTGCTGCCAGAGAACGGGGCGAGGTGGGGGAGGGACTGACTGCTGGCAAACTGGTAATTGCATTTGTTAGTGCTCTAATTGTTTGGGCTGGCGGCACTGGGCAAAAGGTTACTGTGCCTAGGATAACAACAAGAGGCTTTTAATAAGCATTGCCCACAATGTCAAAAGTGCCTTGAAATCGAAAAAACTGAAAAGTGGCTCGTGGAACGTGGAAAAAATCGTTGCGAGAGGGTGGACAAATTGTCCCACCCGGTGATTAACTGACAACGGTTCCAAGGCTGCATTATATTTAAATAGAGAACCTACAATTAGGAATATGTGACATTGTTGACAGCAATTCGTTAGCTGGACTCGTATAACATAATTAAAGAGTTGTTCCAAAAATAGATTTAATCAGGCGCAACTGGCAGAGATTTTAGATAGTCTTACCAAAGGTACAAATTATATTTATAGAAGTATTGATTATTCTTACTTTTTTAATGATCGGAACTTAAAATTTTCAAAATTAGTGAATTTAAAGTTAGTCTTAATCTCTGATGCTGTCTTAATTTCCACATAAATGGAGTGAAGCTTGATTCTGTGAATATTTATCCAAAAATACTTATTTCGCTTCAAAATAGCATTAAGCATAGATATGTAGATCCAAAATTGTGTATATGGCTATAGGGAAAGCCAGGAAAAATATAATTAAACCAATTAATAAAAATGGATGATTTCTATCTAAATATAAACAAGTAATACAAATGCAAGTTTATCCAAGTTTCCCAACTCCTAAACTCTTGAACAATTTCTTAAATGAACCCCAATGTATATTGTTATATTCTGTATATTATCAGTGAAGGAAGTGCCGCCTTTGACCTCAATGCAAGGATGTTGCCACTTGTGGCAAAGACCCTTTGGCACTGCCATAAACAAAGTACCCCTAGCTATCTGAACACATAAGTTTATTTTGTTGCTCGTTTCAAAAGTTAATTTACCGAGAATCAAACTGAAATGCGGAAGCAGCCTTCGATCATCTGAGAAGCCGCCGAATGGTAACCTGATCTTTGACACACTTCAGCTTTGATTTCAGGGAATTATGCTTAAAAAAAAAAAGGAGAAGAAAACAATGAGAGGACGACGCATCACAAAAGGATTTGCCATGCAAACTGACACAAAATGCTTGTAATTGCTATAAGACAGGAATCGGGCAGCGGGGGCACCCCCCTCTTAACCGCAAAGTGCCCTTTTTGCAATATGATGCCGCATTTTTATTATTATAAAAATTAGGCTTAGCACGTCTGACGGGCACGTGCAAGTCCATGGATTCAAATTAAGTTCCCAAACTTTAATTCTTGTCCCACACAAAGCAACGATAATAAAAAGCAATGGACTCTCTTGAGGTGGAAAGAAATGCCTTTAAACATATTTAACACATACAGTTAGCTCTTCCGCACGTTCATGTCAAATGGAAAACAATGGAGCCAAACTGAGCTCAAGATGTCAGTTCCGGGGCGCAGTTTAAGTGCTCCCAACAAGCAGCTTGTGTCAGTTACTCAGGACGCCAGTTGACAGTCCTTCACACACGCCCACTTTTGCTAGGGCTGGCCTGGCCTGGAGGTATACTTCTCTACCTTCTCTACCTTAACAGATTGCCAGAGATTTTAGCTAAAGCGACTTAATTGCATGTCACAATTACACTGAGAGAAGTTTTGCTAAGTATTTGGCATTAAACGTGTTGTTTTTTAATTTATTACTTGTAATTCTTCTTATACTTTACTAAAAATATCTTGACCATTCCATTTTTTTATTTCTTATTTCTACTTTAAAAAAAAAATAAAATATTTATAAGAATTTATACAATTTAAATTAAAATTTCGTATTAAACTGTATATGATTTATTCTGTTAGTGGTAAATGCACTGTCTCTCAGCTGCCTCCTTCTCGCTCTTCCTTTCTGCCTCGTTAGTTAGGTTAACATATTTTACAAATTATATATAAATAAATTAACACGATTACCCAGCAACAGGGAAGTTGCCATTGAGATCCTGTACAGGCTGCCTTATTATAGTGCATTGTTAATGTTCCAAAGGATATTACACAGCGTTGATCAGGTGTGCACAGAGCTACCCTTACTCCTAAGAATAATTGTACTTAAAGTTAGTTGATTTTGTATTAAAAAATTACTCATTTATCAATTTCAAGCATTTAAAGTTAATCGACTTTTATTGGTGCAAGAAAGCACCGTTCGATTTAAATAGTGCAAGTAATTCCAGTATCCGAATTATTAATTATCTTTATTTAATAATAGCTAGCTATCTCATTGTCTATTTTAATTATTTTTAGAGTTTTATATGCAATATTTAATATTATGAGCTCTTTTCTCTGTTTTTCTTATCCCTGCTCTATATAAAGTAACACTCAACTGTGTGTATATATTTTCCTGTGTAGTCGCCTGCACAGTTATGCTTCCATTCCCTACTAAAAACTGAAATGTGTAAATATATATATATTTATATATATATACCTATGTACATATATATATATATGGAGGTACATCTAATGCGCCCGCTTTAGGGCTTTAACCTAATAATGATGTTCGACTTACTTTGCGTGACTTATTTTATTAATAAAACGAGCAAATTTGTCTTGCTTTTTGGTCGCATCCAAGGCAGACACACTTTCACACACACACACACACACACACACACACACACACATACACACTCAAACACACATACTTATGCACATAGCATCCTATGCTAGATCTTTGCTGTCGTTACTGTTTTTCACATACACCAACCCGCCCCCCACAACCCCCCCAAAGCTACAAGAGAGAGAGAGAGAAAGTTTGCTCGATTGCCGTAGTTACTGCATGCGGGACAAGGACGAACAGCTGTTCTTGCGGCAACCCCAAAGCGAAAAACACGCTGATTGGCTGCACGTGGTGACAGGACACACCCACAACTGCCACGAGGTTGACTTTATGGGGTGGTTGTCTATTTCGGGTGGGTCGTGTAAGGCTATGCCAAATGATTGAATTACTGACAAGTATTTTTTGCCTAATTGCCTGGGCTTACAGTAAGTCTGGACCAGGGGCAGGAGTAGAAGTTGGAGTATGGGTGGGGTGGGGTGGGGTGGGGCAGCCTTGGCTAATACGTATTATGGCCAAATTAGGTGCAAGCTGTTGATGGTTGCTGAGGCATAGTTGTGCATGTGTGCGAGTAGCTAAGCAATAGCTAAGCGCAAATATTACGCATACGCCATGTAGCCAGACACATGTATAGACAGACAGAGAGACAGACAAACTGTCTGGCAGGTTGACAGGCTGGCAGGCAAACAGGGCCATCCATCCATCAAACAGTAAATTAATTATAATAATTGTGGCATTTAATGAATTTAATGCATGCACACAACACAATGGCGGCCATGACACGTTAATTATTTGCAAAAATGGCGGCTGCCAGATATTTGCGGCTAAAATCAGCGTCAATTAAAGTTAACAAGCGCACAGCCATAACCCAGTTAAGGACAGACATATTTATTCGCTGACATATTTATGTATGTGTATATACATATAATATATATATTCATATACAATAGATAGATATTGCATAGGTGAACTGCCAACATTACTGCACATAATCAAGCGGTACAAATTGCTAAATTGCATTCGGCCCGTTTTGGCAGTTTGAGTTGAGTTGATTGTCCTGTCGTGTGTGTGAGAGAGACAACCATATGGTCGCTACACACTGCTACACATGCAAATGGGGGTGTGTTTATTATATATGTATGTATGTATTTTGTTTCTTTTTTTTTTGGGTGGGGGTGCCTCTAAGCGAACAGCGTTGAGCAACTGCATTGCGGCAGCTAGGGGATGGGCTAGGCTGGGATGGGATGGGCTGTGTCCTGCATGCTGTACGCTGTATGCTGTATGCTGTATGCTGTGTGCTGTGTGCTGCATGTCTGGGCACTGTTCAGTTTGAGTTCGGGACATCGTTTAGAGCGATTTGCTGGTTGATGTGCGGTGATTGCCGCAAACTCAACGCGACCGTCAACGAGTAAACAACCTAAGCGCGACGGCAGCACACATCAGGACACATCCAGGCAGGACATGTCAACGCTTAATGAGCACAGCACCAGCCCAGCAGAAGCAGCAGCAGCAGTCGCAGCACCAGCGGCAACTGCTGCTGCCGCGGCAGCAGCAACGGCGACTGTTGCCAACAGCAAGAGTCTCGCCACAACGACCACAATGCTAACCACAAAAACTCCATTCTCCATTGAGCATATATTATTTCCGAAATTAAATAGTGACGGTAACAATAACAGCAATAACAATAGCAACAACAACAACAACAGCAGCAGCAACAGCAACAACAGCAACAATCACAACAACCAACAAAAGTGCAGCAAATATGCAGTGAAAAGTGCCAGGAGTAGTTCCAGTTCCAGCTCCATATCCATATCCAATTCCCTAACCAGTGCCAGTGCATTTGACAATAACAGATATCCAAGTAATCATCCAACAGCAGCGTCGGCCTCAACGCGCCCAGCAATAAGTCCAAATCAATCAGCGTCGGCTTATTCCAGCGAGGATTACGTCAAATCCATGCACAGCCAACGGTTAGTTAAAAATCAAAGACTCAACATATATATAAAATATACTCCTTATTTTAATATATATAATCAAAAAGTTATGTGTTTAAAGATAACTATACAAATCTTCAAGGTTTTATTGGATAAAATTGTGCTGTATTCTTAAAATTCAACGTGTTCTTTAATGTAAAAATACAAATTTTTTTAAAAAGTGAGAAAAATATTTGAGAAACAAATAGAAAAAATACTTATAAAATTCATAATCTTCTTTACAATATTATTTATGTGTCGTTGTAATTCAAAACATTACTTAATTTGCATTTCTTGAGATTAGTTGAATACACTGTATTCTGTAAACTTTTTTTACAAATATTTTTTAGTAAGATTCATCAGTACCGACGGCTAGATAAATCAGTTATAAATGTATCTTATCGCTCCAAATTTGAAGCTTTGAATGTAAAAAAATATATTCCCAGAAACCTCATCAAATTAAGGTTTTTAACATTTACTCAAAATAATTTAAAATTGATAAGTAAGATAAGATAAGAGTCAGTTTAGTTTGATAAAAAAAGGTATGATATAAAAGATAATAAAGAAATCTCTAATTTAAAATATATTTGTGTTTTAGAGTAGCCAATCAAGTTATTTAAAAATCGTAAAGATTTACTTAGGTGACTTATATTAGTTTGCTTTAAATATTTAAAATCTGTGTATTTTTGGACAAATAAGAAAGTATTTGGTTATTTGTATAATGAATGATTAATTAAAGTGTGCCAAAATACTAACACATTTTTTTTAATAGGTCATTATAAATTTATCCAAAATTTGTTGGCTATACATCCATGTCTAAATAAATTCACTTTTTTTTTAATCGTTCAATCTAAAAATATCGAAAAATTTTCTTTCTTATTTAATGCTTATTTATTTAATGCTTATTTAATTAGCAAACCTGCTCACCTAAATCCTGAAATATCAATAATTATCGTTAACAGTACACACCAGCAGCGGACACAAGCATCACACTATGCCCATGCCAGTTCTGGCCAAGTTACCGATACGGCTATACAGCAAATGACATCGACACAAGCACCAACTGCTCCTCCACCGCCACCGCCACCGCCACCACAAGCAAATGGTGTCCCAAATGGTGTTCTCTATCCGAGTTCTGCATATGGCGATCATGGATTTCTGCAGATGACGCTGGGCTATCTGTCGCCATCGTCGGGCACGTACAAGTCGGTGGATCCCTACTTTCTGTCCCAAGGTACGTTCAATGTCAATGGCCATTAGCAACACCAAAAGTTTGGTCGGATGCACAAGTCAATTTATGGGCGCACACAACACAACACAACATAACTCTGGTCTGGTCGTGTAATGCAATTAATATTGAAGCCATCTCTCCATCTCTGTGCAGCCAGCCTGTTTGGAGGAGCGCCATTCTTTGGTGCGCCCGGCTGTGTGCCGGAACTGGCATTGGGCCTGGGCATGGGCGTGAATGCGTTGCGGCATTGCCGTCGTCGAAAGGCACGCACCGTATTCAGTGACCCTCAATTGTCCGGACTGGAGAAGCGTTTCGAGGCGCAGCGCTATCTGTCGACGCCGGAGCGCGTCGAGTTGGCGACGGCACTGGGTCTGAGTGAGACGCAGGTCAAGACGTGGTTCCAGAACCGTCGCATGAAGCACAAGAAGCAGCTGAGACGACGCGACACTGCCAATGGTGAGTTGTTGCTCCTGGCAACTTTCTTTGCACAATTTCTTTGGCACTTTGATACTCTTGGCCAATTAGGCCGCAGACCTTTTTGGCTTTTAGCAGCCTGACGAAAGTTTTCTTAAAGTTATAGTTTTGCCCTAATCAAATTAGTTGTACAATTTACGCAAAAATTCACAAAATTCTGTCCGCAGAACCCGTTGACTTCTCACGCTCTGAGCCGGGTAGCAAGCAGCAAGGCGACTCCGCTGCCCCCGCATCCTCTACAGATTCCAAGCAGTCCAAGCTGGCTGGTGCAGTGAGCGGCCCGCAGACGGCAACTAGTCAGCAGCTGCAAATGTGCTTCCTGCAGCATGGCTACTCCACGGATGACTATTCCGATCTGGAGGCGGATAGCGAGGATGAGGATAACTCTAGCGATGTGGACATTGTCGGCGATTCCAAGCTATATCAACTTACATAGGCTGTAAGTGGTTGAAATTTTGCAATAGGAAGACCAAGAAATTTAGTAAGGAAAAGAAAAATTTCAATCAACTTAATTATTAAATATTCAATTAAGTTTGCAATATATTTATAGCATACCGAAAGTTTACAATTAATAATTCTTTAATTTTTGGTTTATTTCTTGGCAATTTTAAAGAATAATAATATTATTTATCAAAATAAGTCTGTACAATTATCGTAATATATCTGTAAATATTGATCAATAATAGATCACCCGATTGAGCGGAAATCTAGTCACAGCTATATTTAAGATCAATAACTGTATACATATTTAAAAACTAGTGATTTTATTCGAGTACTTCCATTTTAAGATCTTTGTCACACACATAAACTCTCTCGCTCTCTCTCTCTCTATCTCTCTAAATCTAAATCTATCTTACTCTCGCTGTCTGGGAGTACGTATTGCTCTTTATGGGTATATTAATGTGTTAGCCAGCCTAGTATTAATGCATTCAATAAAAACTCATGTGAAAATTGAAAGGAGTTTGAGCTACTCTGGTCGTGTTCGTCCTGCAATCAACTCCAATTGAGGACCAACAAAAAGTAGGTACTAATCAGGTTAAACTGCTACATTTCCATAGGGTTGAAGTAGCGCTGCCCACGACCACGCCCACAGGGATGTGTGTTTTTGTAGAGGGTGAACTTCTGAAGTGCTCTCGACAATGGCAAAATAATTGCGGGTTATTAGCAAGCCATTTAGTGAGACACTTTGTTGAGTCGCTCCAGCTCAAAGTGGTTGAATGCCTCCAATTGACTTGTAATTGTGGGTGCCAGTGCCGACACCAGTTCCGGATTACTTCGCGAGCTGCTTTAAAACTTTCCATATGTTTGCTGTTAAGGTAAGTACTTTTTATGGCGGCGCCCTGAGTTTTATATATTCAAATATTCAAATATTAATAATGTTTTGGAACAGTTTGAATCTAAGCAATATATGTTTTTAAATGTTAAGTTTATAAGTAATATAAAGTTTTTTTTTTAACAAAGTTTGCAGTTTCTCCAATTTAGAAAGTTCACATAAATATTTCCATACATTGTTAAGTTATTACAGCATTTCAAATCTATAGAATAGATGCTGCTAATTTCAATAACAATCTCACACATTTCACCTACGTCAAAGATTCAAAGTACAGAATTCATTATAGAAAACATATTTATTATTAAATACTGTTGTCACAACAAAGCTGCGCGTGTTTTTTTCATTTTTTTTTTTAATTTCGTTCGCGTATTAACTAAAATCGAGAGCAAATCATGCTCGTATCAGGCAAAGAATAAAACACTATTTAAGGTCGCAGCAATGACAAATATTAACCAGACGCATAAAAAGCGAAATCAGTTCAATACAAATGTATGAAATTCTTACTAATATAGTGTATTTGTTGAATTATTATCAGCACATTTGTGAATGTTATCTAAAGTGGGCAAAACCTGAAAGTGAGTCGAGCCTCCACAGTAATCAGAATCAAATTAAGTTATGGTGGAGCATTGATTTGTTGAAGTTATTCAGAAGTATGATTTTTTTTATACATATCACTCACATTTAATAATTGCTATTTTTCTTATACGCCTTAAATTCTTACTTCAACTCCAATTTAACACATTTTTCTTCTGTTTCTCTGTTTTACCATGCCGCCTATCGTCATCCCATTCTCTCTCTCTCATTTTTGATGTAGACAACTCTGCTCATTAGCTCAATCAGCATACATGCTTAAGCTGGCTGCATGGGAGCAAGTCTCGCTCTGTTTATGTTCCCTCTCTCTGGCTCTATTTTGGTCTCTTCCCTACACACTGTCGTTTATTGCAAGTATATTTACATGTTATCAGTTACACACACTACACTCCAAAGTGAATAGAGCGTATTGGCACAGTTTTGGTATAACAGTCAACGGTTTAATTTTCAATAGACAAAGCTAAGACTGCTTCTATAGAATCTCGCTTCGGTCTGTTGATATTAAATATGATATGATACATTATTCTAAATATATTTGATATATTTGGAGAGCACTACTACTGTTAGCAGAGTATACTTTTAGTCGTTCATCGCTAGGTGGTTCTTATTTTCTTGCATGTATTTTTATTCCCGTCTGGTAAATAAATGTTGTGACGTTGCCTTCGTTCACCATTCCCATTGCCAGCTGAAAGTCAACGTCGCTCAGTCTCTTCAGTACAGCCGTCGATAGCGGTTATTTGGTGGTGCCTCTTCTTCGTTCATCAGTGTTCTGTTTTGATCAGTTCGTTTATTGTTGCCTTTTCTGTAAGTGAAAGTTCTGTTGCATTGTGTTTCTATTGCATACAAACAATCGTGTGGAAGCTCCACAAATGTTGCATTCAGGCATATGGCTAGGTCACTGCAAAGTTATAGACAAGTTGGCAATACTTATAGATGGCTCACATAGCAACATAGTTTTTGCTTGATATATATTTTTTATATATGCATCTGTATCTAAATAAAATCATGTGTTTTCGGTGTTTCCAAAAATAAACTAGGGCACGTGTCGCTGCTCTGAGCCAAATCAGCAAAAACTTTCTGCTTGTTCCGGTTTCTATCAGATTTTTCTGTATAAACATTGCATGCACATAAATATGTATGTATGTATATATGTATGTATGTGTGTGTGTGTGTGTGTGTGTGTGTAGCAACTGGAACAGGTTATCAGTAAGCTCCTCGTAGTCACAACAACCAAAAAACCACACATATACATATAAAATACATAGACAAGTTTTTGATAATAAGTTTTCATGCAACAGCCAGTCGTCTGGTATCTGTCGGTTGGAGCCGTATTTTGACCTTCACACTCTCTGGAAGGCGTTGCCTTTTAATTTTGTGTCATTGTTGTTTGCTTGAAGGAGCCACAGGAACCGCATTATTTACTACTATCCCCAACGATGGCGGCCAGTAACGGTGATTGTAAGTGAAAAATCAAAGCCTCGCACTCCTTTCCTCTGCCTGTTTCGATGCCTGCCAATTTCCTGCCACCTCCCCAACTTGCTCCGCAATTTTTAATTTATTACTTACCCAACTAGTTAGATGCACCCCTACACCTGCTACCCAAAACCAAGCACAAAATTTATTTACTGTAAAAGTCGCTAACTTGTTGAAAATAGCATCGTTTTCGAATGCCAGCAAGGAGTTCATTCGATTTCTACTTAACTAACTCTGAGTTGATATTAAAACTTTAATTTATATACTTACTGCACTGTTTTTGTTTAATGTTAACAGTTAACTAACAACTCAAGATTTGTATTGCTTAGAACAACAATTTATATTTTCAAAAACTTATATATGTATATCAGTTTATGTTTATTTATATCGATGAGCAATATTATACTTTTTACACATTTTATTGTGAGATTAACAAATTCATATATTAACAAATGTTAACAATATGTTAATTTGTTAAAAACAAAATATAATTGCAATAATTTTTTGATTGAGTAATATATTTGACATTGTTTAATATAAGATTAATATTGCTCATCGCTAATGTACACATTTAAAGCCTTCAAAGATCTAACTAAGTTTGCTCTCCACCGTCCAGCAAAAATGACGCAACAGGGACCTGCCTTTGACTCGAACGCGATGACGCTGACGCGTTTCGTGTTGCAGGAGCAGCGCAAGTTCAAAGATGCAACAGGAGATCTGTCTCAGCTGCTTAACTGCATACAGACGGCCATAAAGGCGACAGCGTCCGCAGTGCGCAAGGCGGGAATTGCGAAGCTGCATGGTATTGCTGGTGATGTGAATGTTCAGGGTGAGGAGGTCAAGAAATTGGATGTGCTGTCCAATGAGCTGTTCATCAACATGGTGAACTCATCGTTCACCACCTGCCTGATGGTCTCCGAGGAGAACGAGAATGTCATTGAGGTGGAAACAGAGCGACAGGTGAGCACACAAGTAGTTCCACTCCACAAGAGAATTGTTGATAAACTGATTTTGCTTTGTTCGCAGGGCAAATATATTGTTTGCTTTGATCCACTGGATGGTTCGTCCAACATTGATTGTCTTGTGTCCATTGGCTCCATTTTTGCCATACATCGTAAGAGGAGCACCGGTGCGCCTACCGTTCAGGATGCACTCCAGCCGGGCAATCAGCTGGTGGCTGCCGGCTATGCACTCTACGGCTCCGCCACAGCAGTTGTTCTGGGTCTGGGTAGCTCTGTCAACGGCTTCACCTACGATCCAGCGATTGGTGAGTTTATCTTAACCGATCCCGATATGCGTGTGCCCGAGAAGGGTAAGATCTATTCCATCAACGAGGGCTATGCCAGCGAATGGGAAGAAGGCGTCCGCAACTATATTTCGGCCAAGAAGGATCCCACCAAGGGCAAACCGTATGGCGCTCGTTATGTTGGCTCTATGGTTGCTGATGTTCATCGCACCATCAAATACGGCGGTATCTTCATCTACCCGGCCACCAAATCTGCACCCAATGGCAAACTCCGTCTGCTCTACGAGTGCAATCCTATGGCCTATCTCATGATCCTGGCCGGCGGTTTGGCCAGCGATGGCAAGAAGAGCATACTCGACATTGTGCCTCAGAAGATACACGAACGCAGTCCCATCTTCTTGGGCTCCAAGGCTGATGTCGAGGAGGCTCTTAGTTATCTAAAGTGATGTGTCTTATCTTGTTTTGGGAATTAATAGACTTTTATATGTAATATGTGACCACAATTTTGAATGAATAGAATAAAGACTATTTTACTTGACAAACTAAACACTTTTATTACATAACGATGCAAGACGATAAAAGTAGGTAATATTTCAAATATTGGTAGAAACAACTCTCGTTGGTCTTACTAGCTAAATCTATGCAATTGGTTGGGATTAACAGAGCCAAACTTTAACTTAAACTTGTACGTTTTTAGCCTTGTCTAAAACGCATTTGCCTTGTGCTTGGGCACAAAACTGAATCCTTCAGGCACTTTCCCGAGCAGCATTTCACTGAGCTTCACCCAGTCGGAGGCGTTGCCAGAACTCATTAGCGTTTCCATTTCGTCGCGTCCCCGATATTTTTGCGGTCTTTCGTTGATCTTTTGCGGCGGCGACAGCTGCAGCTCCTCGGGTATGTAGCGATAGAGGAACGACTGCCATTCGAGCAGGAAACGTCGAGTGTTCTCCACACCCTTGGTATCGGAGCCCCAGTGCTCCAATCCGTAGTTACAGTAGCGACGCATCAGCTCAAAGCGTTGCGTCGATGTAGGCGTCCAGGCGCGTTGCTGCTTAATCTCCTGAAATATCCAGGGTTTGATGAGCGCACCGCGTCCAATCATCACAGAGCTGACATGGGGAGCCATAGCACGTTTCTCCACATAATCCTCATAGCTGAGTATGTCACCGTTGCCAATGACGGGCATCTGTTTTGCGTGCGACGCACACTGCTCAATGTACGTCCAGTTGGCCTGTTTCATGTATCGCTGTTCGCGCGATCGTCCGTGTAACGTCACCGCCGCCGCACCCCACTCCTCCACCATCGGCAGCAGCTCGTGTGCCACACTCTTATCCGCATAGATGCCGGTGCGCATTTTGACCGTAAACGGCAACTGCGGCGACAAAGACGAACAGCTGCGCACGACGAGCTCGAGGATGTTGGTGCGTCGCATCAGGGCACTGCCGCCACCCTGCTGATAGATGAGATCTATGGGACAGCCAATGTTCAGATCGATGTAGTCCACGCGCGACGTTTCGTGCAACACCTGTGCTGCCTGTGCGATCACATTCGGATTGTTACCGCACACCTGCACGCCGAAGACGTCCTCGCTCTCGTGCCGCTTGGTCAGCGCCCACTCCTGACCCAGACCCTTGAGCAGCGGCACTGCGCACGCCATTTCGCCGCATGTGATGTCCGCCCCAAACTCCTTGCAGATGCGGCGAAATGGCAAATTGCCGACAGTAGTCAGCGGCGACAGAACAAGCTTCTCCCGGAAATCAATGATTGGCTTGCGTTCAGCATCGCGTCCCGCTGGGCACTCATCGATGACGCTGCCAATGGGCTTCGCTGGCTCCACTTTGGGCGTCTCATCCGTTGGCTGTTGCTGTTGCTGTGGCTGCTCCTCCTGCTGCTGTTTTCTAGCATCGCGCAGCTTTTCAGCCTGCTTAATCAGCTCCTTACAGCGGCTAAAATCATATTCGTGCTTACGCAAACGCACCTGCACCTCTAGAAAAATCAACAAATAAATATGAATATTATGCAAATCGATAGCTGATGCTCACCTGATCTGATGCCATTCCAGGTGCTTTGCGGCGCTTGCTCGTCGTAGTGCTCCGCCTTCATATTTCTGCCCTGTGAATCTGTGTGCGCCTTGGCAAAGCGACAGGTGACGCCGCGCGCACAATAGCCCTTGGTCGCATACACATAGCACTCATCTCCGAGTTCCTCGCCCTTGCCCGCTATAAACGCATCCAGATCGTGCACGTAACGGCAATTAGGCAGGGAACAGGCTGCTCCGCCGGGGCCATCGATGAGTGAGTGACACAGATGCGAGAAGCGCTCGTCCTTGAAAATGGGCCGATGCTAAACAAACAGTAGGTATATAGGTGTAACATATGTATGTGTGTATGTAATATGTACTTGACAATTGCAGTTGACTTCATTGTTTACCTTATTCTGGCCACGTTTTCGCTCCTTTTTGCCGTCGCGCTTGTTGCTTTGCTCAGTTTGTTTATCGGCTTCGTCCGTGTGCTTTCTTTTGTTTGATTCGCCGTCATCGGCAGGCTTTATTCCGGCACCATTGGACTCGGCTAGTAAATACCTATTTAAATTAAATGGATTAGCTTATAAGTTATGCATAATTATCTAACAATATTACACACTCTGGTTTAATATAGCAAATACCCGGCTCCATCACGCTATTTGTGTTTGTACTAAAAAAAAGGTTTTAGCACAAAAAACAAATCGCACGTGCATCGTATGTATATCGATTAATCAATTACAATGTTTTCGATTGCTGCGGAACTGCCAACTTAACTAGTGCTGATAATGAGTGCAGTTCCTAAACCCAGTTTATTCTTGATTATTATGCAGCAACGTGCAAAAACTTAATTGTTTATTTGTGTTAGTCTGTCTTGACTTATGCAACTTTAACATGCATAAATGACGATTGTTATGCATTATTTTTTTTTTTACCTCGCCTTGTAAGCAGCATACTGTGCTTCATTGGACAATCAGCTGTTCGCGATGGTTCAACTGTTTAAATTCCTGCTGAAATCGACAAAATCGGTAAGAATATAAATGAAAACATGTAAGCATTTATATTATATAAGTATATCTCCCTTACAGCCGGTGCGTGCTCATTTTCGCCCCAGTTTCCTGGACACACTTCGTCTGACGGTGCGTGGGGGACATGGCGGCAACGGTTTGCCCAAATACGGAGGAGTTGGCGGCCAAGGCGGCTGCGTCTACTTTGTGGCCAAAGAGGGTCACACGCTGCGCAAGGTGGCGCAGAGCCTGAAGGACAAACGAGTGCATGCCACCAGCGGCGAGGACAGCAGCAAGTTGAGCATATTCGGGCGTCGAGGCGTTGATCAGCGGATAGAAGTTCCTGTTGGAGTTCAGGTCTACGATGAACAGCACAAACTGCTGGCCGATCTCAATGAGGACGAGGCCAGTTGCATTGTGGCTGGCGGTGGCACTGGCGGCTGTACGGGCAACAATTTCCTCGGTCGTCCCGGCGAGAGTCGCATTGTGAATCTGGATCTTAAGTTGATTGCAGATGTGGGCCTAGTTGGGTTTCCCAATGCCGGCAAAAGCACCCTCCTAAAAGCTATTTCCAATGCCAAGCCCAAAATAGCCGCCTATCCCTGTAAGTACATGAACTGTAGCTACAGGGTTTACAAATACAATCCTTTGGTTGCTCCGCAGTCACCACGATTCGACCACAAATTGGAACGATTGAGTACAGCGATCTACGCTCCATCAGCCTTGCTGATCTGCCCGGTCTCATTGAGGGCGCTCACGCCAACTTCGGTTTGGGACACAAGTTTCTGAAGCACATTGAACGCACACGACTGCTGCTCTTCATGGTGGACATCTTTGGGTTCCAGCTCAGTCCGCGGCATCCGCATCGCGACTGTTTGGCAAACATCTATGCGCTGAACAAGGAGTTGGAGCTATACGACCCGACGCTGCTGGAGAAGCCCTGCGTGCTGCTGCTTAACAAAATGGATAAGGAGGGTGCGCAGGACATCCTGGCAAAAGTGAAGCCTAGCATAAGGGATCTATCTGTGGGTCTGGCAGAGTGTCCAGAGGAAGTGCGTCCCAGTAGAGTGTTGAAATTCGAGCACATTTTGCCCATATCCGCCAAAAATGCAACACGAATAGGCCAAGTGAAGAAACAATTGCGCGAAACGCTTGACGAGATGGCCGAGGAGCAACTGGTAGTTGATGGACAGGTGCTGAAGGAACAACTGCAGCAGCGGGTGGGGATAAGAGGACCCAAAATTACATAATAAGCGTTCAATCTTTTGTTTACAAATGTTATAAAAATAAAAAAAAATATTAAATTATTAGTGGTTAGCTGGTTAATATTAGTAAAGCTGTATTCTTTGATTAGTGACAGAATAATGGGAAATTTAGATATTGGTATTATTTGCGCATTAGAATTCAACGCGTTTCTGTTTGTCAATTAGCTTATAATTTAAAGCACAATAGGATATTTCTCTTATTCGAAGTTACAAGTTCAAATCAGCTTATGCCGATACTTGGCAATCGATAACACAGCGATATTTGAACAGGAATATATCGCACGGTTGCTGCGCCATCAGTGCTCTTCACATCGCTAGGCAACCAGACAAGCACACACACACGCACGCATGCAGGAGTTTGTTGTCGCGCGTCGCGCTAAAACAACCAAACGAAAAATGTTAAAAAATTTATCGCTCGCGCCTAGTGAAACAATTTCCAATTGGTGCCAAGCGGGCTGCATGTGCTTTGAGTGATAACAATATACAAAATGTGTCCAATTGGCTGAGCAGCGCCGTCTCAATTATATACAAATTGTAATAATGACATTTCGATACATACACACACACACACACATGCAAAAATCTTAAAAGGCAGGGGGGGCAGAGCAGAGCAGAACACTGAAAAACTGGTATATAAAAGACGACGCCAAATGAAAAACACAGAGCGTTCGTGCGCGAGCGAGAGAGAAAAGAACGCTGCGGGTGTTTTTTCACCATTGTAATTGAAGCGGCTGACAATTGCCAAAAACAAAACAAAACAAAACAAAAACCAAATTATTTTATCTCTAGCGTAATGTCACAACAACAACACAATCCCCCTCAACATCACCAACATCAACATCACTATTATCAGCAACAGCAGCAACAACAACAACAACAACATCATCACCTGCAGCAGCAACAACATTTGCAGCATAAACAAATACAACAACAACAGCACAGTTGGTACTCACATGTTGCTTCCTATCCGCCCCCGCATGCCGCTGCCTTTGCGTCGCCCTGCAAAAGCAGCAGCAGTAACAACAATAACAACAACCACATTATGAATGCATACGGCACGGGTGCAGGACCGTATTATGGCTCATCGGGAGCGGGTGGCGTTGGGGTTGGCTATAACCTTGAGGCCAATACTGTGGCCTATGCGCACAACCAGCTGCTGCAATACCAACAACAGCAACAGCAGCAACAACAGCAGCAGCAGCATCAGCAACAGCAACAACAACATCAGCAGCAGCTCAGCCAACGCTCGTATATGCCACCGCATATAATGCACAGCTCGTATCCGTACATTAAGAGCGAACCATTGGAGCCATTGCCCGAACGCCATCAGCAGCAGCAGCAACAACTCTTTCAGAATCCTATGGCACCGCCGCCAGCACCCGCCATTGCTAATCGTCATTCTCTCGATGCTAGTGGCGAAATGATAATTAAATGTAAGTATCGAGCTTTAGGAATATCGATATCCATACTCTTCACGCACTCATGCAAATACTAGCAATGTAATAAGTAGCGATGGGGGCGTGTCTGATTTCCCCAAAGCTGTCGAACCCAAAATTTAATAAAATGCACTCATTGCATACAATGATAAATGCTTATAATTTATTATGTTTCATTTATTTATTTTGTGAATTGTTGACTGATTATCTTTATGGATTGTTTTCAATATAAGAATTGTACTCAGATACAATTATTTCATCTATATTTGGTGTAGGATAATTGCACCTAGTAAAAATCACAGCTTGGATAGTATTTTCTTTGTTGCAAAGTGAATTGAAATTTCATTTAATCCACAAATGGTATTATTTGTCCACAAATGTTTAAATTTACATAATTATTATCATATTTTGAGTTGAGACACGGGTCCGACTCTAGTAATAAGCAATTGACATCCGCACACACACACACACACACAAACGCACACACACACATACAGTTAAACAAAGCAAGAGAGCGAATGTGGGGGACCACTGAGAGCGAGAACACAGTTACAGATACTTTGGTTGCCCATTTTCCTATAGCGTAAGTAGCCGTAATTTAGCTCCGTTTTCGGCGTCGCCGAATCAATAAAACGTTTTGTTACAGTGCTGAGTTTGTTTGAGTTGAGTTGAGTTGAGTTACGCTGAGGTTTTCGCGCTTGTTCGTTCGGTTGTTTTTCGCCAGGGTTTTCGGTTTTCAGTTTCAGTTTTCGGATTTTCGGTTCGTCTACGTACCGTTTCTGTATCTCTGTTCGGTTCTGTTCTGTTCTGTTTCAGAGTGCGTTTCGCCTGTCTGTCTGTCAGTCTCTGTGTATGTATCCATTTAATTTATGTACATATGCTTATGTATATGTATGTGCATGCCCAGATAGATGCTATATATTACCGGCTATAACCCTAAAGTTTCTGCAAGTGTATAATTCCATCTTTCTATTGATGACATTGTGATTGTGATTGTGTGCGTGTTTTTTGCGTTGATTCTCATTTTCAAGTCTCTGTTCTTATGTAATCCCAAATAGATTATAACTTTTGTGTGTGTATGGAACAGACTTTCGTTACCAATAGGGTGGGGCATATGCACAAATTTAATATCTAACGATAATTTTTTTTCACTTTTTTTTTGTTAAAACCAAATCTTATATGGAAAAATATACTGTATTGTGTTTCATTTTTTTAATATTTCCTTTAATTATGCTTTGGGAAAATGAGAAATAGTAAAACACATATGCGTTTTCTTGTGTATACATATAATAATGAAAAATGAAAAACACTCTCGCTCCTGTTATCTCGGTTTTCATGCTTATCAAAGCAGCCAGCCACCAGAGAGAACAACTCAAAACAATTAAACAATCTGTACACATGCCTGTTTGTATGTTTGTATTCGTACACACACAAGTGCATCCATACATACATATGTACATATGTAATAACCCTAGAAACGAAAAAATCTAAAGTTCTATAGTTTCTGGGCACAGATTTTATTTTTTCAATTCTGTTTTCATTTTGGTGATAATTTGTAGTTTCTTTGTATTGCTTAGAGCTGATAGTGTGCTAAGAATGTATTCCGTGAAAAACATACACACATCCATAAATACAACATACGGAACAACACTGTTTTCATAATTCATCTTTATTCACAACACAAAGTATAAAGTAATTATTTTTGACATTATATGTAGCTTGATCTCATATATAATTGTATTGGTTTTTTTTCTTTCTAAGAAATAATTATACAATTTGTCGGCACATTTAGTGAGTCTGTCAGGTTAGGTCGTGTGAATACACTATAATTATATATAGAGGTATAGAAAATTAGAGATTATTTTTTGTATAAAATTTGCACATACGATCTGTGTCGATAATGTTACAAAAATAGAATTCTAAATTTAAAATTAATTTTCGTTAAAGTGCAAAATCAGCGAAAGTGAAATAAGTTTGATAAAGAATTGAGATAAAACGTATTGCATACTAATTAAAAAATGTATATTTAATATTTGGCAGCGGAACCCATTGACGAACATGCTTTCAAGTCCAATTATATCGATGACAATACTCCCTTTGCCGATTTTAGTAAATATCCCGAATTCGGCGACGATATGCTAAGTCCCAAGCTTGAGCTGAATGTCAAGGATGAGGCCTATGGAAACCAAAAAGTGAGTGCAAAGATCATAAAGTGTGCTATAATTATTAATTTATTATAATTTCTTTAAGAACCCGCTGAACTATCCACGGCGTAAGCTGCAAACGGATCGCTCCGCGGAGAGTATGCCCATTTGTCAGCGCTGCAAAGAGGTGTTCTTCAAGAAGCACATTTACCTGCGACATGTGGCCGAGAGCAGTTGCAGCATACACGAGTATGAGTTCAAGTGCAACATCTGTCCCATGTCCTTTATGGGCGCCGAGGAGCTGCAGAAGCACAAGCATCTGCATCGAACCGACAAGTTCTTTTGCCACAAATACTGTGGCAAGCACTACGACTCGATTGCAGAGTGCGAATCGCACGAGTATATGGAGCATGAGTACGATAGCTTTGTGTGCAATGTAAGGGGGCAGGTGGCTTGTGGTTTACAGCTGGTTACTTTTGCTAATTAACGAACCCTTTACAGATGTGCTCTGTTACGTTCCCCACACGGGAACAGCTGTATGCCCATTTGCCGCAACACAAGTTCCAACAGCGTTACGATTGCCCCATTTGTCGGTTGTGGTACCAAACTGCATTAGAGCTGCACGAGCATCGACTGGCGGCGCCCTACTTCTGTGGCAAGTATTACGCAGCAGCGCACCAGCAACAGCAGCAACAACAACAACAACAGCAGCAACAGCAGCAGCAGCATACATTACAACACCAGCAACAGGGCAACTATAAACTGCAGGATTGTCACATGGGCACCATTGAAAGTACGTCGCTGTTGGGAATAGTTCCTTTGATATTTCTCATATGTAGCTGCACGTGAAATCTTTACGACATATATTTGTTAATTTCACCATCAACTAATCCACGATTTTTTATATTTTAGTGACTCCACCGCAGCACAAGGCAAATGCGACATTACCGGCAACGGCGGCGCTCAATTCGCTGTTGCAGCAACGCCAGGCAAACGCTGATGGGTCCGCTTTATATGCCTCGACGCTGAAAAGCGAGACGAACGTGAAACTGGAGCGCAGTTATAGCAACTCCACCAGCGAGTCTGGTTACAGTATGCACGAGAGCAGCTATAACAATACCTACGCCAGCGACAATTCTCTGCATGGCGGGGGCGGGGCAATTGGTGGTCCGCAGGCGCATTCCTCGACGCTGGACGATTCGGAGGATGCGCTGTGCTGTGTGCCACTGTGCGGGGTGCGCAAGAGCACCAGCCCGACGCTGCAATTCTTTACGTTTCCCAAAGATGACAAGTACTTGCATCAGTGGCTGCACAATCTCAAGATGTTCCACATTCCGGCGACGAGCTATGCCAGCTTTCGCATCTGCAGCATGCACTTCCCTAAGCGTTGCATCAATCGTTACTCTCTGTGCTATTGGGCGGTGCCTACATTTAATCTGGGCCACGACGATGTGGCCAATCTCTATCAAAATCGTGAGCTGACCAACACATTCACCACCGGCGAGGTGGCCCGCTGCAGTATGCCAAACTGCACTAGTCAGCGTGGCGAGAGTAATCTAAAGTTCTACAACTTTCCCAAGGACATCAAGAGTTTGATTAAGTGGTGCCAAAACGCTCGCCTGCCCGTCCAGGCCAAGGAGCCGCGACACTTCTGCAGTCGCCACTTTGAGGAGCGCTGCATCGGCAAGTTCCGTCTGAAGCCATGGGCAGTGCCCACGTTACACCTGGGCGCCCAGTACGGCAAGATTCATGACAATCCCAAAAATTTGTATGTGGAGGAGAAGCGCTGCTGCCTCAACTTTTGTCGTCGCAGTCGCTCCTCTGACTTTAACATGTCGCTGTATCGCTTCCCCAGGGATGAGGTGCTGCTGCGCCGTTGGTGCTACAATCTACGCCTTGATCCGGCTGTCTATCGTGGCAAGAATCACAAAATTTGCAGCGCCCACTTTATCAAGGAAGCTTTGGGATTACGCAAACTATCTCCGGGTGAGATGCTGCTGCACAGCATTTATAACATAAAACATTATAATAAAAAATTTTTTTTATTAATAGGCGCTGTGCCCACTCTGCATCTGGGTCATAATGACACATTTAACATCTACGAGAACGAACTGTGGCCACCGCCAACACCCTCCACGCCCACCCACAATCATCAGCAGCAGCTGCAACAACACCAGTTGCAGCAGCAGCCGCAACAAGTGCATCATAAATATCAGCGTCACTCGGCTGCATCCACATCCTCGTCGGCCTCTTCGACATCGCATTATGTGGATCCTGAGCTCAGTGCATCCTACATGAGCATGGGCACGGGAGGCTCATCCTCTGGCCTTAATGTCAGCGACAGCATGGACATCTGCTGTGTGCCTAGCTGCGAGAGCAAGCGTCACAACAATGAGAACATCACATTCCACACAATACCCAGACGGCCGGAGCAGATGCGCAAGTGGTGTCACAATCTTAAGATACCCGAGGATAAGATGCACAAAGGCATGCGGATATGTAGCTTGCACTTTGAGCCCTACTGCATTGGCGGCTGCATGCGTCCGTTTGCGGTGCCCACACTGCATCTGGGCCACGACGACGAGGACATTCACCGCAATCCGGATGTGATCAAGAAGCTCAACATACGCGAAACTTGCTGCGTGGCTGTTTGCAAGCGCAATCGTGACCGGGACCATGCCAATCTGCATCGCTTTCCCAGCAATGTGCCACTGCTGACCAAATGGTGCGCAAATCTGCAGCGCCCTGTGCCAGATGGCAGTAAGCTCTTCAACGATGCCATCTGTGAGGTACACTTTGAGGATCGATGCCTGCGCAACAAACGACTGGAGAAGTGGGCAGTGCCCACACTCATCCTTGGTCATGAGAATATACCCTATCCGCTGCCCACACCGGAGCAGGTTGCCGAGTTCTATGCGCGTCCCAGTGCGCCCAACAATGGCGACGAGCAGGGCGAGTGCTGTGTGGAGACGTGCAAGCGTAATCCCAGTGTTGATGACATCAAGCTATATCGCCCGCCCGAAGAGTCGCAGGTGCTGGCCAAGTGGGCACACAATCTCCAACTGGAGATTGCCCAGCTGCCCAATATGAGAATATGCAATCTACATTTCGAATCCCACTGCATTGGCAAGCGGATGCGCCCCTGGGCAATACCCACGCTCAATCTGGCAACCAATATAGAGAATCTTTACGAGAATCCCGAACACCAGATGCTCTACAAGCGGCGTACGCATCTCAAGCCGGGCAGAGCAGCCCGAAGTTCTGACGCAAGCGCTGGTGGTGTGAAGCCCACCTGGGTGCCACGCTGCTGCTTGCCGCACTGCCGCAAAGTGCGTGCCACGCACAATGTCCAGCTGTATCGCTTCCCCAAACTCAATCGCTCCACGTTGGCCAAGTGGGCACATAATCTGCAGGTGCCGCTCGTGGGCAGCGCCCAGCGTCGCCTCTGCTCGGCACACTTTGAGCCGCATGTGCTCAGCAAGAAATGCCCAGTCCCCATGGCGGTGCCCACACTGGACCTTAACACACCATCCGGCTACAAGATCTATCAGAATCCGGCCAAGCTCAAGGCCAACAAGCTATGCTTGCAGCGCGTATGCATTGTGGAGAGCTGCCGGCGTCAGCGGGCGCAGGGGGTGCAGCTTTTCCGTCTGCCTCACAGCCCCACCCAGCTGCGCAAGTGGATGCATAACATCCGGATGCGTCCCCGAGGCGCAATGCGACAACAATATCGCATCTGCTCGCAGCACTTCGAGACGCACTCGTTCAATGGGAAGAGACTCAGTGCGGGAGCAATTCCAACGCTTGAATTGGGCCATGAGGACGAAGACATCTTTCCGAATGAGGCGCAGTCTTTCGTCGAGGAGCACTGCACCGTCGAGGGCTGCGATGCCGTCAAGGAGCAACCGGATGTGCGTCTTTTCCGCTTCCCCAACGACGATGAGGATCTGCTGTGGAAGTGGTGCAACAATCTGAAAATAAGTCCAGTAGATTGCATCGGCGTTCGCATCTGCAACAGACACTTCGAGGCGGATTGCATTGGACCGAAGCATCTGTTCAAGTGGGCCATTCCCACGCTGTCCCTCGGCCACGATGATGATGACATCGAACTTATGCTAAATCCCAAGCCAGAGGATCGCTATATTGATCCAGTCTTCAAGTGCTGTGTGCCCTCGTGCGGCAAGACGCGTAAATTCGATGAAGTGCAGATGAACAGTTTTCCCAAAGATCCGGAGCTCTTCCAGCGATGGCGCCACAATCTCCGCCTCGAGCATCTCAACTTCAAGGAGCGCGAACGCTATAAGATCTGCAACGCCCACTTCGAGGACATTTGCATTGGTAAGACGCGCCTAAACATTGGGTCCATACCAACAGTAGAGCTTGGCCATGACGAGACTGATGACTTGTTCCAAGTCAATCCCGAGGAGCTGCAGAGCAATCTCTTTGGACGCCAGCGACGCGTCCAAGATTCCATGAGGATCAACATTAAGCAGGAGGCGCACTCCGACCTTGATGAAGACACTAAACTGGACATTAACATGTCGGTGGCCACAGATTCAAATACAACACAGGTAAACAGCTTTATACCCTGAACCATTTAAAAATGGGTAAAAATGTAAATTGCTAGGTCGGGTTATATAAAAAAGAATCCCAATTTATGGTCAATGCTTGTTTCGAACAGTTACATTATGGACATCTGGGTGCCATAAAATCAGGATTACTTTACATCAAGTTGAATATTTTGGGTATACATAGACCAATCCTTCATAGTCAGTTATATTCTGCATATCGAGAGCAAGGACTACGGGCAACTCATCATGGGACATTTTAAAATCGTATATTCACATCGCCAAATATTTGAAATTGTCAATCCCAGCTTGGGTTAGTTATTTGAACTCTGTAGTAAAAATGGAAAATTGGCCAATAAAACGGAAACATTTTTAACAGCTGGGTTCAGGGTATATCGTAGTCGAGCCCACTCGACTACAGCATTCTTACTTCTAAGTAATTGACTTTTTAAATATTGAATTTTTTGTTTTTTTTTGCACAGGTTAAAATCAATAAATCTTTGAGTAAATTCAAGTGCTGTGTGCCGAGCTGTGGTGGCAGTCGGCTGGAGCATGGTGCCCGCCTCTTTCCGTTCCCGAACGGTAAACAGCAGCAGAGCAAGTGGCGCCACAATCTGCGGCTGCCTGCAGCCGACGTGGACAAGACGACGCGCATCTGCAGCGCCCACTTCAATCGCCGTTGCATCGATGGCAACCAGCTGAGGGGCTGGGCAATGCCCACACAGCAGCTGGGCCATCAGGAGCTGCCGATCTATGAGAATCCAAAGAATATACCGGGCTTCTTCACGCCCACCTGTGCGCTGGCGCACTGCCGCAAACGGCGCAGCATTGACAACGATCTGCGCACCTATCGCTATCCACGCAGCGAGGAGCTGCTCGAGAAGTGGCGCGTCAATCTACGCTTGTCGCCGGATCAATGCCGCGGACGCATCTGTGCGGATCATTTCGAGCCGCTGGTGCGCGGCAAACTGAAGCTGAAGACAGGCGCAGTGCCTACGCTTAAATTGGGACACGACGAGGACGTAGTCTTTGATAATGAAGGCATTAAGGCGGGTCTGCAGCAGGAGGACGAGGCAGAGGAAGATGAGGGTGATGCCAGCTTGAAGTCGTTGGTCAAAGTAAAGACTGAGCAGGAGGATGAGCAGGAGCTAGAAAATGAAGATGAAGAGCGACAGGAGCAGGCGCAGGATCAAGATATGGATGGGGATGAGGAAGAGCATCGCGACTCTGAGGAACATGGCTATTTTGATCCATTGGAACTTGTGGAAACTTACGCTGAGCACCACAGCGATGATACCTCTGCCGGACATGATAATCTCGATGATGATGAGGATGATGATGAAGATATTCCCGGCAATGACGATGAGCTGCTCCTGCCTGACACGCGGCCACTTCGAATGACAATGGCTCCGCGGCGCGAGAAGGCTGTGAATAATGTGACGCCCATTTGCTGTTTAAAACACTGTCGCAAGGAGCGCACCGCCATCCATCATCTGAGCACCTTTGGCTTTCCCAAGGATCCGCAGCTGTTGCTCAAGTGGAGCGCCAACCTGCAGCTGCCGTTGGAGTCGTGCATGGGTCGTGTTTGCGTCGAACACTTTGAGCCCGCGATGCTGGGCACGCGCAAGCTGAAGCAGAATGCGGTGCCCACCTTGAAACTGGGCCATGCCACTCCGCTCACCTACAGTTGCAATGGCCGGATGCTCTCGGGCATCTATGATGAACAGCCGCAGCATTCGGTTTTTCGGCTTTGGAGCCTGAAACACTGCCGCAAACGGAAACCGGATCTAGCGGAGATTAAGCCCTGTCGTCGCTGTTGCCTGCCAAGTTGCGGCAAGCAGTCAGAGTTGCATGGCGTCCAGCTGCAGCGTCTGCCCAAGGATCGTCTGATGCTGCGCAAGTGGTTGCACAACCTGAAGCTGCCTCCAACGACGGACTGCTCCCAAATGTTCCTCTGCAGCGATCACTTTGAGCTGAATGCGCCGTGCCCCACTTTGAAACTGGGCCACTCGGATACGAATATTTATCGCCACAATGTGGCTAGTACCAGTGGCAGCTGTCTGGTGCCCAAATGCACCTGTGCTCGTCTCAATCTCTATCGCGGCTATGATCTGCCCGCGCATCCGCAAGTGCAACAGGCCTGGCTGCACTGGTTACAGCTGCCCCATCCGCAGCCGTCGCCCAGACACGCTCAGCTGTGTGTGATGCACTTTATGCAGCTCTACGAACTGGTGCCGCTGCCCGAGTCGGTGCCAGATGTTGTGCGCCGCCAGCTGCGTGAGACTTACGAACTGATATCCAGCTCCAGCATGGCCATGAAGCTACGTTGCGCTGTGCCCGGCTGCTATTCAAAGTATACGGACAATGTGCGTCTGACCAAGCTGCCCGTTTACCCCGACACCTGCGCCAAGTGGGTGCACAACACGAAGATCCAATACGATCCGGCCCGACATTATGTCTATCGCATCTGCATGTTGCACTTTGAGCCAGACTGCCTGGGCCCAGTGCGTCCCAAAGTGTGGGCAATGCCAACGCTGCAGTTGCACCACGAGGACGCCAACATTTATTTAAATCCCAAGCTGGTTGGCAGCAGCGAAACACAGCCGACGGTGCCGCTGGAGCTGCCGCTGCGCATTAAAACTGAGCTGCCGATGTGCAACAGTCCCAGCTTTAGTGCGAGTGCGAGTCCCAGTCCGCGTGGCAAGTTGCGCACCTGCTGCATTCCCAGCTGCGGGCAGCAAGCATCTGCCCTGACGCGTCTCTTTCGCTTTCCCAGCGCGGAGACGTCGATGCTGAAGTGGCTGGTGAATACACAACAGCAACCGCGCTTTGTCGATGCACAGCGGCTGTTCGTCTGCCAGGATCACTTCGAGACGGAGGCCATTTGCAAGAATCAGCTGCGCAGCTGGGCGGTGCCCACACTGAATCTTGGACACGATGGACACATCATACCAAATGCCAAGCACAATGGCAACATTGCCGACAGCCAAGAGAACAAGCAGACGCTGCAGTTTATCTGGGCCAACTACTGTTCGGTGCTGACCTGCTTCCAGCAGAGTAGCGAGCAGCTGCGTCTCTACCAATACCCCACGGATCGGCCAACCATTCGCAAGTGGGCCGCCAACTGTAAGCATCGCTCCATGCAGGCCAGCAGCGATGGATTCCAGGTACGTTCAAGCGACATCCTGACCAGAGATTGCCTAACTGCGAGATACACTGCACCAGGCGAGGAGTTTTTATGAGAAGATTCATGTGCCCAGCTTACCCACTTTAAATTGACAAATATCAAAAATCGATTTTAAAATCAATTATCTTTCAGGTGTGCCAGTCGCATTTTGCGCCGGATTGCTTTGATCCTGATACTGGGGAGCTGCAGGAGGACGCTGTGCCCACACTGGCGCTGAGCCGGGCTGTGGCTGAGGTGCGTTGTGTGGTCAATGGTTGCGTTAAGGACGAAGATGCCACGCGTCGCCGTCTATTCAAGATGCCCAAGCGTACTCCACACATATTGGATTGGTGCCACAATTTGCGCCTGGATCAGGCGGCCATGAGCGCCTCGGAACAGCACGTGTGTGAACGCCACTTCGAGTCAAACTGCTTTAATGTGTCTCGAGTGCTGCGTCCAGGAGCACGACCCACACTTCACTTAGGTCATGAGGACCTGGACGATGTGATACCCAATCCTGCGAACTGGGAAGAGGATGTGATCGTGTGCTGTGTGCCCCACTGCGAAAGCTCCAAGGATGCGGATGAGGTCCAACTGTTTGGGTTGCCAAAGGTGCGCCAGTTGGCGGAAAAGTGGCTACAAAATGTGCGCCTCGATCCGAGCAAAGAACAACTGGCCAGCCTGAAGATCTGCAGTGTGCATTTTGAGGCTAGCTGCTTGGAGAATGGGCGACCCACGTATGGTGCAATGCCCACACTCCATTTGGGTCACGATGAGCTCGACAATATACACCCAAGCGTGGAGTCGATGCCGACGCAGCAGAAGCGCTACTGCAATAGAGATGGCGCCAGTCACGACTGCTGCTATCCGGAATGCGTGGAGCTGCGGAAGAGCTATCTGCGGGTCACCTACGAGCTGCCCCAGAATCAGGAGCTCCGTGAGCAGTGGCTCTCCTATATGGGCGTGGAGTCGCAGCAAATCGATAAACAACAGCTGTCCAAGCTTTGTCCATTCCACCTAATCTTGCTCTACGATCACAGTGCGGATCACTTTTCGGCACACGCTGCTGAGGAGCTCCTGGACTCCAATTATGAGTCAGCCCGCAGCAGCGTTCGCATACGTGTGGTCAGCTGTGCGGTGCGCGGCTGCAGAACGCTGAAGCCACGCGACGGTGGTCGGCTGCATGGTTTGCCCACGCGTCGAGATCTGCTGGAGATGTGGCTGCACAACATGCAGCTAGTGTTTTACGAGCAACAGCGTTATATGTACAAGATATGCAGCAAGCACTTTGAGCCCAGATGCTTCACGGAGACAACCAAGCGCTTAAAGCCGTGGAGCATGCCAACGCTGGAGTTGCCGGAGAGTCAACCGGGCGAGATGCCAGTCTATCAGAATCCTACAGAGTTGGAGTGGCAACACATGACTGAGCTGCAGGCCAGCGAGAAAGCTGTTGAGGCTCAGCCGGAGCCATTGCTCCAGCTGGACCCGTTGCCCGAAAAGGAGCCACCAGCACCGCAAATTGTGGAATATGAAGAGGATTGCGACAATAACTCACAGCAACCTTTGGAAATGCAAGCGCTAGAGGTGCTGCTCGAGGTTGGTCATGTTGAGAAGTGCACCACCTACGAGCAAATGGATACCGAGGCAAATCTCAGCTATGCCGAACAGTTCTCACACAATCCCCTGAGTCCACGTCCACCCCAATGCCGTATTCCCGCTGTCCAGAATGGACTCCACTACAGCGCACGCCACTGTAGCGTGCATGGCTGCAATGTCACCTCGAATAATCTGAGCAGCAGCATCAAACTGCACAAGTTCCCCGTATCGCTGGATGCCATGCAAAAGTGGATGCACAACACCCAGGTGCTGGTAGACGTCAAATTCGCTTGGCGCTTTCGCATCTGCAGTCATCATTTCATCGATGATTGCTTTCACGGCTCGCGCATCAGACGTGGAGCGATGCCCACGTTGCGACTGGGCTCACGTCGACCGAAGCATATCTATGATAATGAGTTCAATGCCCAACTGCAACTGGAACAGACTACAGAAGAGATGAGAGAGTCTCTCGCTGTCCCGCTGGAGTCGCAGCAACAGTTGCTCTCTGCAAATGTTGGTCTTCGCCTACCCCGCCCTGCACCGCCATGCAAATCCAGCAAATACTGTCAGATCGAGGGCTGCTCCAATCATTTGACCAGCGAGAATGTGACGCTGCACAAGTTCCCCCATTCGTCGGACATGTGCGCCAAGTGGCAGCACAACACTCAGGTGCCCTTCGATCCCGAGTTCCGTTGGCGCTATCGCATCTGCAGCGCACACTTTGAGCCCGTCTGTTTAGGAAATGTGCGACTGATGCACGGCAGTGTGCCCACCCTGAATCTGGGACCGTTTGCGCCAAAGAAACTGTTTGAGAATGAATTCTTGCGTCTGGACAAGACAATGGGCAGCTCGGAGCTAGGCATGACAGTCAAACAGGAACAAATGGAGCAATTTGATCAATTGGAGCTGGAAGATGGGAACCAGGAGCAAGATGATTTCAGTCTGCTGGAGCCCGATCTGCAGTTGCACGAGGGTAGCGAGGATGAGCAACAATATGACAATCATTTCAGCCAAAACGATTCCTATAACTGGTCCGATCAGCAGCAGCGTCTGCCCAGCATTAATCAGGAGAAGGGCACCATCAGTTACAATCCGGTCAAGTCCGGCTATGATAAGTGCTCACTGGTCCACTGCCAACGACAGCGTTCCCAGCACGGCGTGCACATTTACAAGTTTCCGCGCTCGCGTCAGTTGCAGCAACGATGGATGCACAATTTGCGCATCCATTACGATGAGCGACGGCCGTGGAAGACAATGATATGCAGTGCCCATTTCGAGCCGCACTGCATCCGTCTGCGCAAGTTGCGTCCCTGGGCGGTGCCCACGCTGGAACTGGGGGACAACGTGCCGCTGGAGATCTTTACGAATGAGCAGAGTCATCAGCTGTTTGCTCAGTCCGAAGCAGGCAGCGAGGGTGATGAGGTTGAAGTGGATGTTGAGGACACCATACTGGAGGACTTAGATGATGACTATGATGACAATGATGCCGATGTGAATGTGGATGCTGATGACCAAATGCGAACGGCTCCATATGTGAAAAGGGAGCGTCGCTCTCGATTTGATCCTCTGCCGCCGGGTCAGCTGCCCCCGTGGAAGATCAAATGCTGCTGTTTGCCCTATTGCCGCAATCCTCGCGGTGATGGCATCAAGCTCTTTCGACTGCCCAGCAACATCAGCTCCATACGCAAATGGGAGCAGGCCACTGGCATGCGCTTTTATGAGTCCCAGCGCAACACAAAGCTCATCTGCAGTCGGCACTTTGATCCGCAGCTTATAGGCGTGCGTCGTCTCATGTCCAATGCGGTGCCCAGCCTCCATTTGGGCCCTGAAAGCGCGGAGAACCAGCTGCCTCCTGTGGGACCACGATGCTGCATGCCCGATTGCTCTGAGGATGTCAATGTCCAGTTGCACAAGTTTCCCAATGGTAATTTTTAAAATACCCACACAAGTACCTTAGCTAATCAATCTTTAAATCAATAATAGATCCCTTGCTGCTGCATCAATGGTGCCAGGCGCTGAATCTTCCGGATGTTCAAAGCTACTCTGGCAAGCAGATTTGTGCCGCACATCTGCCCGCCAACGCGATGAGCTGTCTAATTTGTGGCGTCGACGATGTTCAGCTGCCAATGCTGAACTTTCCCCAGAATCGGAATCAGCGCACCAAGTGGTGCTACAATCTGAAAATCGAGCCTCTGCCCAAGTGGGATAACTCAAAGCAGATTTGCTGCAAACACTTTGAGAGCTACTGCTTTATCCAGCCGGGTCAACTCATATCGGAGGCAATGCCCACGCTACACTTGGAGCACGGGGATAGCAACATATTCCTAAACGATGAGGCCATGGATAATAGCAAGTTGTTGCGCATCAAGGACGAGCCAATGGAGAGCGACGATCTGATGCTATAACAAACAACTGAAAATAGTCAGAGCGCAAGCAATATGAATATTGTGTCATTCTATATTCAGCTAATGGATGCCCATGTGTATAAGCCACATTATTTTAGCCTAGTGTTAGTCGAAACTAATTTATAATACTTAAAACCTAAGTATCTATCATATTTTATATACCGAACTAAGCATCACGTATAATATTGTAGTGCCCCTACTACTATTAAGTAATCCTCATCTTCCCCCAATCCCAAACCATACATCATATACCTTAGTAGCTAATATAATGAAGTAGTCGTGGTAATCCAGTGATTTTTACTCGTAAAGCGTTGAAACTTTGCTGCTTAGAGTCAGGCCATATATTATTTAGTTCTCACACCGAGGCACACATTGTTCCTTAGTTAGCTTTTGTTTTCATTAATTTTTGTGTGACAGGTTTGCTATTAATTTTTAGTTAATCACTAATGATGATTTTACAAAAAGTTGCAAACAACTTGGTGCTAGCACTGACAAAAGGATAACAACGTCATTTTCACGATATCATAGTTTTTGCGTTATCTTCTCTTCATTATATTTGAATGTTAATCGACAGTGTTGCGATCATCACACACAGAATCCTCGGAAACTTCTTCTTTGGTGTGGCCAATCAGATGTATTTCGCAAAAGCAATGAAAAAAAAAAAAACATCAACATCGTAGGTATAACTAAACTGTGTGCTTAATAAAAATAAAAGGTAAACCGGATAAAACAATATGACTGTCTGACTCAACATACCCTTTAATATCTTTAAGCATATACAAATATGTAAACCTGTAGAATATACAAAAGTACTTGGTGTCTTATAAAATATGCATATAAAATGAAACTATTAAGCTACTTGCCATAAAAGTAAAACTTGACTTTGACTATAGACACTATATATATATATTTATATATATATATATATATATGATGTATAAATAAAAAAAAAACTATTTACCGTCCCTTTAGTCTTAAATTAAACCCCTGTTTACGGCTACTGTTTGCCAGCATCGCCGTCATCGGTTTGCATATAGCCGCTGTCCAGAAACAAATTGCGATCCGATTTGTTTGACTGCGCAGCAAGAGAGAAGCAACGATTAGATGTGTGCTAATTCCCATCGAATAAAATATATTTCCACTCACCTCGCGATATTTTTGCAAGTAAATAGAGAGTGGTTCCACGTAGTTGTCGAAGCCCAAATTGTTGAAGGCCACGAGCAAATCGTCGCCGTTGACCGTCTTGCGATTTTCGGCGACACTGCGCTCAATGGCCTCGCTGCTGATAAATGATATGAACTCCGAGACGCACTCCTGTATGCACTCTCTCGCATCTTTGGCTATTTTACCATTCTGAGGCACTGGCACTTTCATTATCTTGATTATGTTGCAGATGGGCAGAAAGCGATCCTGTTCGCGCAGCATGCTCCCATGTCCGTCCTGTCTGTCCGAATCGTCTACATTACGTTAATAGAACATTACATTAATAATGCAAAACAATAACATTGATTGATTACCGACCACCCGACGCCTCATCCTCCTCTTTGACCAGCATATCGTTAATATATTGTTGGGAGTCTTCGCTGTTGCTCATTTTTTGGTTTACGCTTGTGAAATTTTTAAAACAAACATTGATTTATGGAATTCGTTATGCAGGTTACTCAAAGCCGTCCCCGCGGTATGAGATTGCTCTGTACGCCCAGCTCTAATGCAAATGTGTTGCGTCAAGCAGTTTCCTTTTAATTACCAATAATTATTGAAGAGAAAAAGTAATTTGTTTGCTTTTTATTATGCTTGCTTGCACAGATTCGGATTGTTGTTACAGTTCAATGTCAAATTCGAAATCGACTACAGTGAGCTGTACGAAAAATATATCGATATATCGGCTCAGGAATGAATTGTTCGATGTTTTTCGGAGATAGGTCGATAGATTCTACTGATCGCAGCGGTAATTTATTTTGCGCACTTTTTTTTCGCTTAGCGCGATGCACGAGGAAATTGTAATTAAAACGGAGGAAATTGATATTGATGATACAAAGATAAAGTTTGAGATCGATGAGGATGAGCCAAAATTGGAATTGTCGTGCGGTAAATATATGAATTAATGCTTTTGTTTGCTTATGCCCATGTGGGTGTGTGCGTTCGCATGTGTTGCATCTATTTTTATATTACGCACTACCGTTAGCTTTGTCTCTAGATACTCATGTAAATTCGCTCATTTCTTGCAGCTGGCACCTTTATGAAAATAATCGAGGAGCGGCCGAATATGATAACGGTGCCGGTTCACGACTGCAAATCTGAGGACGAGCTTAAATTCATAGCGAGCCTCAGCACTCTCGAACATCAGCAAAAGGTAACCTAACCCAAGCACATATACATGAACATAAAATATTTAAGTGTGACAGTAAACTTTTCTGTGCTACAGTTATTTGTGAGTTCATCGGATGAGAGTGTTGCCGTTCTTGGCGAATTTGCGTGCAAAGTATGCAGCTTTACGTGCGAAAATCACTTATCGCTTGCTTCGCATCAGATCAATCATCAGCTAAATCGCCATTTCTGTTGCTGTGGCGAGTGGTTCAACACGCTCGAAGAAATCCAGGAGCATGAATATCGAAAGCATGCGGATGGAGTTAACAATTCTAACTGCAGGGTAAGTGAAATATATAAAAACATACATTTATATCTTTACACATATGTACATCATAGAGTGAGAGATCGGCTTTAGTGTTTGTGTTTATAAAGTTTGTGTTAATTAAAATGTTATTCCTTGCAATGCAGATATGTCAGTTGGAGTGCATCGATGCAGCTAGTCTGACGAGGCACATGAGCAGTCACTTCTATGTGCGTCGCTTTGTGTGCTCGATTTGTCGCCAGCATTTTGAGACACGCATGGAATTGCAACTGCATCGGCAGAACGGAAATGAGCTGTGTGGTCAGCTCGAATATGCGGATATGCATGGAAATATCGGTCAACTTGTGGCGATCAGTAAGTTGGATACAATACTGCCATCTGAGCGGTTCTGTGATATTGAAATTAAATCTGAGCCGATGGAATTAGAAGATCAGCTTCCAACTGGCATTATAATCAAAGCGGAGCCGCAGCCCGAAGTAGCTAAGTTAAATTCCACTGGCCACGATGACACCTGGACCCGAAACAGCCTAGCTGAACAATTACGCAGCAAATTGCGCTTGCCAGCGATAAAGCAACCGCCGAAAGAGGAATGTGTAGAGCAGGAGAAACCAAGAGCGCCTGTGATTCCATCGCACTGTAAATAAATCTTTACTAGTTATTTAATATATATATATATATATATAATAATATTTCTATCCCTTTGTAGTTGTGACCACTGGTAAACTGATGCCTTTGCCAAACTCTACAGCATTACTGAATCGCTCTAACATTTTAAAGCTAAAACAATTAGACAATCAACCCCTAAGTACTTTGAAGAAGAACGTTTCCCAACCCATAACAAAAATTTGCTCCAACGTCTTAAAGGTGGTGCAAAGTAATTGCATGGTGATTAAAGTGCTGCCAAATAAGAAGATAAGAAAGCTGGCACCCACCGCAATGTGTTACAGCACTAATAGCTTCAATATAGGAGGCAAAATAATCACATTGCCAAGCTCCATGTCGATAAGTTCGGGACATAAACGTTCAACGGCTAGCCAAACGTCAACAGTTCCAACCCCATCTGCTCCCACTTCGCTACAAGCGGCTGCACTGCCATTGTCCTTTAATCGAAATTCCCATTTTAATGCTATTAGTTTGTTTGAGAGTTTGCCAGAGTCTCGCAAGATCATCACGGATATCCAGAATCAGATACGCAACATAGAGCAAACGCTGCCATTGCCCGGCAGTGTGCTGCAACCGAAAAATAGAAACGTCAAAGTGGAGTTGCCTACGCAACTGCAGGTGCTTCAAATGCCGCCCACCAAGGAGAGTAATTTGAAGATCCGTCGATTGCGCACCACATATTTCGATCATCGCTTTTATTGGGAGTGTCCTAGCTGTGCTCGGTGTTTCGAACAATTTGCGGCATTCTGCAAACATTTGACAGTCTCGCACGACATTGCAGAATCGAAGTTTGAACACATGGTAGTGGTGGTCAAGTCTTATAAAAGTGAGTATCAATTGTGCCCCATGTCTCTAATATAAATTGAACGAATCTTTTGGCTCCTATTCGTAGAATGCATTTCATCGACTCCTACAAATGTCAAAGCGACAGTTACTGTTGTGCCAGATCTTGCAGAAGCGTCTCCATTAAAGGCTTCTGCTGATCCAGATCCTGTGCAGGATGCAGGGGCAGCGCCTCCAGCAACTGTGGCACCTGAAATTGCCGCTCCTGAGCCAATCTTACCGACCCCGGCGTCTACTAAGGTAACCCCCCAAACAGCAGCATCAGCTTGGGCTCCTCAATATAAATGCGATGATTGCTCAAAATGCTTTACCACTATGGGCGGGCTGCGCATCCACAAGATGATTCACACCGGCGAGCTGCCACATAAGTGCAACTACTGTGAGAAGCGCTTCCGAACTCCTGGCCAAGTTCGTGTCCATCATCGCAGGCACACTGGCGAGAAACCATTCAAGTGCAAGGTAAGCGATGCAGCACATTAGCGTTCCTTAGATACCACTGATATACTTTTAACAGGTCTGTTCGCTGGATTTCACACATCGCGAAACGCTTATCTCGCATCTCTCTCGTCACATTGGCATGAAGCGTTACAAATGCTACGGCTGCGATAAGAGCTTTGTTGTGGTCAGTGGATTGCGTGCCCATCGTCGTTTACGTCCTGACACGTGTGGCAAGGTCACGTTTACGGCTCGCGCACACGGACCGCGAGTTCGCGTAATACGCGGCGAAGTCGTCTTTGAATCTCATCCCGAGCACAATGGCTACTTGCGCAGCGAGGACCCATTAAACATAATGTCTGAGATGAATCAGTCCGCCAAAGAACCGTCTGTGGCTAATGAGTCCAGCTAACGGAATCGTTCTATATATATTTTTGTCACTTTTATTTTACGTTTTTGTTATGGTCGTTATTTTTTTTAGATAAGTAGGCACATATAAATATTTGTACAAATTAGCGAGCATCAGCTCGGCGACTTTCGCCATAGATATTTTCCAAATTTATTTTTTGAATATCCTTGTAAGATTAGATCGAAAGAAACACAAGTCAACTTACCAATAAACAAAACCTATGTGTACTAAATACTGGGTATTTCTTTTTTTTTTTTGGAATTGGGTAATTTTACGTAGTTGCTGTTCAAGTTGCTAAAAAAAATTAAGGAATACTTTTAGGCGGACACAAGCAAATGAAAAATGGTCCTACTTCGTTCGAATTTTGCATATTTTCTAAAGGAAAGGGAAGGGTATTGGAATCTTAAAAACGAATTGTATTGAGCTGCAGTTAACGAAATCTTTGGCTTAATAAATAAATCGATATCTAAAGATAACTGTTTTCTCAAATATTGCAAAGCACGATGTCCTATTTTTGGAATTTGCCCTTTTTTGTTTTTTGTCCCTACCCATTTGTGTAGGTTAGGTTAGTTATACGGTATACGTTGTGCCGTGTGGAAAGATTTAGCCAGAAAGGTTAATAAGAAGAAAGAAAAGGACGCAGAACGAACTACTACTGGACTGGACAAACAACAAACAGCCATGCCTGCAGCGGGATTCGATCCCGCCACTGATTGATGTAAACGATGCAAAGACTTAACGCTTACGACCATCAAGCCGGCCACTTCCCATTTGATAGACTAGTATATTTTTCATAATATGTATTTTATTTCGTCATTAAATATTCATTTTCATTGGATTTTCGGTTTTCGAAACTTATATATATATATATATATATAATATATATAATATATCTGATACATATATTTGTTTGATAATATTGAACGTAATATCTTTCTTACTTAAACAATTATGTACATATATCTCTGTCAAATATAGATGCTCCTATCACATACCTCTATGCACTCGTAGGTAAGGGCAGTGTTCTGAAGTATTTTGCTTACGCTTATAACAGTTTTCGAATAACGCTTGTTTTCCAACTCCGTAATACCAAACGAGCAGAATCAGCACCGTGTAATTCACTTATTTTCAAAAGGTTAATTTAATTTCTGATTCTGTTTCATTGCCCTAGGTTATACGAGTCCAAAAATAAGTATGCTTCAAAGATCTGACTTAATTTAACCGAGATATAGCCATTAATAGTTATTTCCAAAACTTTAAACTTGTACATATGAATGAATATGATTTTCTTATGTTCTGTACGTACCATTAAAATTGTTTTATATCTGACTAATTGGTAAAATATATGTATGTCTGTATATATTAAACAATTTCATATATTATTAACAAAAGTTGACAAGCTGACCAATTTTTGTAATGTACAATATAGACTTGTAGTTGATTTATATAGAAGTATGCTAAATATGCTTGCAACGCTGTGGTGGTTACCATTATCTATTAGACATCTATTGTTGCTATTCGTAATATTTAACGCTATAATTTGTATTTATTTAATATTTTTTTCCAAATAAGCCCCAATCATATTCTGGGTTCTGGCATACGCCAACTTGTCAATTTACTAGGTCCTAACTCCAATTCATCCAATTCTTTCATTAGTGGGCAACGCTCTAAATTTGCTCGTTATAACAGATACTTATGCATGTTTGTGTTGGTGTGGATTAAATCTATAATGCGTACATATGTATTAATATTGTTGTTTAACATGTGTTCTGGCTAAATAATTATTATTTAGTTTTTTTTTTTTTGCTTTTACGCATTTGCTTGCTAACGTCTTTTATAAATACTATCGGCCGATCGATTGAACAGCATATCAAATATGTATATACATTATTATAATTCTTAGACCATAATACATTATTGTAGTGGTGTAGCGTTATAGGTATAAATGGGTGTTATATATATAGACGTATCATATAAATATTCTACAATACATATCTACAGTTATCTTATTACTCATTTGTCTGTCTGTAAGTTTTCTGGGTTATTATCTATACTGTCTTTTTCATACACTTTAGGTACCATATTTTTCTAGATTTAGGATCCTAATTACGCGTACATATATCTGGAGGGGTTCTGGTATATACAGGATTATGTAATCATAAAACAAATTATAAAGGGATATCTTAAAAATAAACAAGGACCGGAATGACATTTGTGAATATTAATAATCTCCAAAACTCATAAGGACCTAGATCTTTATATTCTGGACAATTTTGGACAAAATTTATCAAGCAAATATGGGGAATGTTAAGATGTTCAAATAAAAGCATGTCTAATAGCTTAACTAAGTCTAGAAACTAATTTAAAACTATCTGCCTTATAAGATATGCACTAAGCAAGACTTTTGACTAATTGCACGGTTTACATTTGTTTTTGCGTTAGATAAGTTATCGAACCTAAGTGGACTTTTAAGTATTCTCAAGTATAAAAAACACATTAAACATATTTGATTGTTGATTGTTGTACACACAAATACATACATACACTTGTCTCTAGAATGTAATGATAATTGGATTCGTTTTCCCATCCTCTTCTTACTTTTCGACTAAGTTCAAATGGCAACTACTTGACTTCATTTTAGCTTATGTTGTCTCGAGATTCGTTTAGGCGGTAAGTTTAATATCTACCAAGTCCTTAGTTCAAATATGTATAGGTTACCAAGTGGGTCAACGACGCACCACAACAAGTTGATTGACTACTTTGATTAGTTCGAGCAAAAACTGAATGCATATATACAAATACATACATATGTATATATATGGATGTATGCACATAAGTATAAATTACTGATCATTAAACGTGTAACAGTCTTTTTGAGTTCACATTATTCAAAAATAAAACAAAGACCGAGTAAAACAAAAAGACAAAAACCGAAAAAACTAATCAAAATAGATTCGAAAATGATTACAACTTGAATACAAAATTATTTTATAAGTAAGTAAGTATGGGGGCAGTATCTGGCTATAATACTATAAAGTTAAGGTATCCGTGTATATCGTAAATGCGTATTATGCGTTCAGTTGCAAACGTATATGCAACATATAACATTAACTTAAAGTTAACAACGTTTTTGCTCTGTAGCCTGGACTCCAACTCGAAATCCTCCTACGGCTCCTGCTCCGTCCACTCAGTTTGCATAGTTGTCGAACGAGCCCAAATACTCCAAAGCAGCGCGATAGCAAAAATGATATTGATCCTATTAAGGAAAATTGTATTGAATTAATAAATGTAGTCGTGACTCTTATAGTTTTACTTACCTCCGTCTGCACCATGGCTGGTCGCTGGGAGCGCAGTATGCGCACAGTTTGGAACACATCCAGCACACCCTCGTACTGCATCCGCTCCAGCACAATGCTTAGAGTGATAAAGACACCCGAGCGTCCAACGCCTGCCGAGCAGTGCACCGTTATGGGGCCATCCTGGCCAAACTGTTCCTTGGTCTTGTGCACCTGCCCAATGAAATCGATGAAGCCATCACCCGACTTGGGCACTCCCTGCTCCGGCCAGTCGATGAACTGGAACTGACGCACAGTGCGCGAGGAGCCATCACGTGCATCGGTCACCTGAGCGAATGTGGAGAATGTGGATTAGAGTTACTTTATACAAAGGCAATGGGTATCGAATCAAATCTTACCTTGAACTCACGCAGCTTGTACTGAGGCATATTGTACTCGGCAATTGGATCGACAACATAATACTGATAGCGTACGGAGCGCTCATGGGGCCAGTACTGGAAGCATTTCTCCTGCAACAAAACAATACTTTAATCTAGAGAAGGAGCGAGTATTAAGCTGTTCAACTTACCCTTCCCATTTCCTTGAGTTTGGTTAGCATAACAACTATGGTGGAGTTGTGCTCCCAGAGCATGCGCCAAAAGTCCTCAGCGGTGTCCTGCACGGGTCCCTGAGCCGCAATGTAAGCAGACCTATAGCGATAGCCATCGATAAAGCTGGCGTTGACGTAGTCACTGCCCTCGATACCATGGATGGGCGTTAAATAGACGCGACTCGACTCGTAGGGCAGAATGTGAACGAGACGATTCTTGTGCTTGTTGCATGCTAGATTGGCCGTCACAAATTTGGAAGAGTCCATTTTGACATTGGATAGCTTTTTGAATTCCACCTCCATGCCCGAAATACTCTCGCCCGGCTCGGTGGTGAGTAGCTTTTGCAGATGGGTATGCAGATTGCGAGCGGCGACCTCGGTGAGTCCACAGATGATGGCTTCTATTATGGCGTCGTGTATGAAGATGTACTGATCCTCCGTCTGCACCATGTAGTTGCGCTGGGCACGCAGGCATGTCACATGGCCATAGATATCGATGATCTTCTCGTGCTTCATGCGCTCCAGCATCGAGTCGATTACAATATAGCAGCCAGTGCGACCCACTCCAGCCGAACAGTGCACCACAACGGGTCCCGACTCAGGTGGCGTCAAAGCGCGACAGCGTCGCAGGAACTGCAGGAATGGTGCTGGATGATCGGGAACGCCGTGATCGGGCCAGGCCGTAAACTGTAGCTGCTTAACCTCTCTGCGATCGTTAAAGCCCTGCCGGACCAGCTGGAACGTGCGTATGCTATAGGTGGCCAGCTCCTGCGTTTCGGTGATGGTCACAAAGATCTGACCGTAAGTCTCGGTTCCCCTTGTGGGCCAATACTGATCACACTTAATGCGCGTTCGTTCCTCCAACCGGGTCATCATCACAATTGTCGCCGTTTTCAGCTCCCAGCACATGCGCCAAAAGTCAGCAAAGGTCTCCTGCAGCGGTCCTTGGGTGGCGACATAGGCGTTATGCTTCCGATAGCCATCACAGTAGTTGGCATTAATATAATCCGAGCCGAGGACGCCCTCCTGCGGAGGGAGCTGCACGCGTGAGTGATCGTAGGCGGTGACATTCGCATAGCGATTCTTCGACTTGTTATGCTCGCAGTTGGAGTTGTCCCAAGTGAACTGCTGACCTGGCTCGATGCTCTCGTACTCCTGCGAGAACTTCTGATTGTCATTCGACTTCAAGCGCTCGATGTGATTAGAAAATTCCGATATGGGAATGGGCGGATGCGAGATCATACCGGGCGTTTGGAAGTTTAGTCTTCGCATATCCACCGGATCACTGGGTGTTGGTCCGGCGCCCAGATCAGCGGCCATCAAGGGACGCGTCACGGCCGCTTGATCAGGCGTTTTGCAAGGTTGCCGACGACGCCGCACCACATATAGAACAATCAGTGTGGTTGAGACGACAAAGGCGGCGATTAGGGGCAGCACCACCCATAGGATTTCCGGCTCATCTTTGTTGCGATTGACCGAAACCTCCGGCTCCGAGGGCCAGTTGGGATCAGGGCGATGCGGACGTTCGCCCGGCGGTGCCTCGCGCATGTCCAGCGACAGGAACTCGGAGAAGGGGCTCGAGGTATACAGATGCTTCTGTGGCGTATCTACCACGGCGCGCACAAAGATGCGATAGCGTTTCTCGCGTTCCAGCTTTCGATTGGTAAAGTTGTGGTAATCATCGCCCGAACCCAGGTGGAAGGTGAAGGGAATGGATCGTTGTGGAAACTTAGCTGCTATATACGGTGCATTCGGACGCTCCGGCTTGTTGCGACCGGGCAGCAGGTCATCGGTGAGAAACTGATCCGGATTCTTGTGCAGATTTGACTTATCCTCTGGGACGACAACGAGATAGTAGTGCGAGATGGGACCATACTCCTCGGAGGCCTGGGGCAATATGACTAGAATCTCTTCACCATTCACCACGCCATAGAAATCTGGCTTCACCATGGGTTGTGGTGCGGCCATTTGTGTGGTCACAGTAATCTTTGTCGGGGGTCTGTAGGAGTAATCGGAGGGTATCGCGCTAACATTTACATTGTATGTGGTAAAGGGACTCAGCTCGTTGATCGTGTGCGTCTTTACAAAGTGCTTCAGGATGATCTCGCGCTTCGTCACTCCTTGCGTCTGGGAGAAACCCTGCGAATCCACAAACACCTTCATCGCATCGAAGCTGATCTTGTAGTTCACGGGATTGAGGCGTATGGGTGGTGACCAAGACAGGGTCATAGAGTGTGTGCTGACGTCGTGAGCACGGAGATTGAGCGGCACATCCTCGGGCTTTATGCGTACCGTTACCTTCTCGCTGAGGCGACCCAGTCCATTCTTAAATTTCGCTGCTATCGCGACGGCATATTGAGCGAACTTCTCTAGGTTCACCAGATCCGCTGACTCAGTTAGACCCACTGTCTTTGTCTGCCAATCATCGAGATCCTCAACAGCGGTCATTGTGTAAAAGATCTTATAGCCGAGCAGTTTGCCACGACTGGGCACCGGCTCCCACCAGATCTCAGCCGTCTGTTCGGAGGTGGCCACCGCCTGCACCGACATCGGAGCACGTCCCATATCGCGCTCCGTTGACACAATCATCTTTTCACTGAAAGGACCAGCGCCCTGTTTCGTGTAGGCGCGCACACGAAAGATGTAGTCGGTGTTCTCCTCGAGGTTGGTAAAGACCGCCTTACGAAGCGTCATGTTGCGTTCGGAGCCCAGGCCGTGATCGATCTTCTTATGGAACTGCACATCGTAGCGCGTGATCAGGCCATTGCGCTTATCTCGCGGTGGCGGATCCCAGGTGACGCAGACGACATCGGGTGTCTGGAATCGCTTGGTTATGTTCGAGGGTGCTTCGGCTGGCGATCCCTCGGGAGTCTGGAAGATTTTGACGGTCTCCTGGCCAATGCCAATGTGATTGCTGCCCGCCACACGAAACTCGTATTCCACACCACGTTCGAGGTCGTTAAATCGCTTCTTGGTCATTTGGGGTCCCGAAAGCATTTCCTCTTGGAGCATCTGATCTTTGACGCCCCATCGCAACCGATAGCCACGCAGCTCGCCGTACGTTTGCGCCGGTCGCTCCCACTCCAGCTCAATAGAGACAATGGGCTCCCGCTCCATGATCTTCAGACTTACCGTCGGGCGCACAGGCACACCTCCGGGCGTTTTCACAATCACCGCCACACTGCGATCTCCATCTCCCTTGCGCGTCAATGCGGCCACCTGAATCGAGTACTTGGTGTCAGGCTGCAGTCCCGTAACGCTGTATTCCAACGTTTCGACGACATCGAACTTGAAGGGTTCGTTGAGAAAGCCCTTACCCTGTTTAAAATATGAAATGGTGTTAAAAATTAATCATATTTAATGAGGGGTTAAGTGAAAAGACTTTTGCGAAAAGGAAACCGGGAAACATTTTGTTTTCCTTATTTAGTTTCGCTCATTTTTTCATTTCTTAATCGAATTTCTAACTTTGTTTCGTTGCATTACTGTTTCTTGTCAGTTAAATAAAATTGCAAACGCACCTCATCTCGCATTTCCTGGACGTGTATATGATAGCCTCTTATGATGCCATTGCGATCCTTTTCCAGTGGCGGTTTCCAGCTCACGTGTATCGATGTGGAGTTCAGAGGCGTGGCCTTCACATCCTGCGGATCTCCAGGCACTAGAGACGACGACGAAGAAACAATAGATTAGCTTAGGGCCAACATAAGAATCGATATTCGAAATGGGACTGTTTGAATACTTATAGAGTGCTTATGAATTAACTTAGACTAATATAGACTAATATATAATTGTTTGGGACTGAGCCCTTAGACTAAGTTGCTTAGCTTAGATACATAGATGGAGCTAGAGACAATAAACACTAAGTTCTAAAGTTGCCTTAGACCCTAGGAGCAATATACAAAACCAGAACGAACTTAGCTCCAAGTCAACCAAGTCACCACATCACAGTTAGAACAAGTAAGAAGGCTGTAGTCGAGTGAGCTCGACTACCATATACCCTGA